>JAFIRS010000885.1:0-512540 GCA_018342105.1 Gonioctena quinquepunctata | reverse complement strand
CCATCAGGGTATAATAAAAACCCCGAAACGGAAATTTTCGATTGCTCAACCCCCACGGGAACCCACTCGCGAGGAAGCTGATTACAACATAGACGCCCCCTCGCGTTTTAAAACCCTTCCCGGGCACCCCCTTTGGGTGATGGGCTATCTATCAACCTACCCCGGGTAGTGGCTGCACCCTTTATAAAAATTTTAAATTTTTTTGAAAATTCAGTTTTCAGATCAGTTTTTTGAGCCGCCATGGGGGGAAAAGGGGGCGGGAGATCGGTCTCGGGGTCCTTATCGCCCAAAAATTTTCAAATCCTGGGGGGCCCCGGCCCCACTTTTTTTAGCTCAAAAAAGAGCCGGGGTACACTGGTTAAGTAATAGTAAAAGGGGTCCTGAACCCCTACGATCGACACTCTATCCCCACATTCACAAAAATTTTTTTTCCCCGGGACGAAACAGGGAAATTCCCAAACGAGATCTTGCCTCGCCAAAATATGCGTATTCTGACTATAGTTGGTTTTTGGGCCCAATCTTTCATTCACTTCACAACCCCTTTACACTAATTCGGCACGGACGGTACTACATCGTATCCCAAAAATTTTCCCAGTGAAAATAGAAAGAATCCTCACCAATTTATCCTCATTCCTCTTTCCTGCCCATCATCAGCCCCTATTCACCATCTATAAAACCTATTATTGGGACCTTTTCCCCAATACCTCTGCTGTAAGTTGGTGGGGGCTGGGAATCCTGCTTTTTCCCCAGGTGATGCAGCAGCATCGGGTCAAGATTACCATATTCTTGCAATATCATTAAAGTAATAGGATATATACCAAATTTCGCCCCCGATCAGACCTGTAAAAGTTGCTCACACCCCTTCATCAACTAGAAAAGAGCTAATGATCTTCAAACGCCTGAAGAGATTTTGTTGAATTATAGCAAAGAACACTCTCAACCCTCACTTTTCAAACAAAAACTAAATCAAAATCGATTCACCCCCCCCGAGAGCTACACAGACAGACCCCCCCGTTGAACTTGTTTGCGTTGAGGGGTTTAAAATTCTCTTATAAGGGCCATACAACTGTTTTTTCAAAAACAATCATATATCAAACATACATACCTAAACTAAATTGTTGAAAAAAGGTGTTGAAAAATAAAAGATTATTTCTTTGAAATGCATTTAGATTGTATTTAATTTGGAACTCAATGAAAGCAACTTATCTCAAATGTGTTAAAAATGTATTAACAAAGAATCTCCCCTTTTCCCATTTTTCGGTCTGCATAATTTCAAGGGGGGTTACACCGGAATTTAATTAAATACATAGTTTGAAAAATTCAATCCCCGAACATTCTAAAAACGGTGGATTAAATTAAACTTTCGGCCTTGTTTAAAACAATTTAGAAACAGAGGAAAATTTGGGATCAAGAACATACAAAATCTGCAAATATTTTCTGTCTTGCGCGAGACTCGTTTTAATCAAAGGATTTGCAATCAAGGGTTGCATCCAAGAAAACTGTATGTGTGATTTTTTTTTTTGGGTTTTTCCCCCTGGACCTCTGACTGTTATTTCCTTCGGATGCTCCACAAGTGAAATTACGACTATCAAAAAAATAAAAGGGTATAAAAAAGAAAATCACAACAATCGATTAAAATTTCGTTCCTAAAGTGGTAAAACCGGTAGTTTTGTTCTGCCCTAAAACTTTCAATTCGAAAAGTTTTTTTGAAAATAATATTTATTTTCTCATATAAATAAATAAAAAAATTCCCGAAATACATAACATTTCAGTTCATCAATCCCCATTCGTCACACTCAGATATTATTGATGCAGATTATTCATGTTTTTCCTTTATTCCGCTATTTTTAAAAAAAAATCGTGGGCGTTTTTTTTCTTTCAATATTTTTTTTGGGCTGAGCATTTTTTTCCCCCGGCTTTGAAATTTATATAAATAATAAATAGTTAAACACTCGAATCACATGAATATTGAACGTTTTAAAGGGTAAATGCTTGTATCAAGTTTAAAATTTTATTAACTTACATTTCAAGTTTGTATTACAGATACTTGCTGACTTTCCTTTTTCCAAATTGCAATTCTGCAATGAAGACCATATAATATGATTTAAAACAAAAAACAAATAACAAAATATTTTCTACTTTGCTCCGATATCTTACAACGCTCATATCAAACCCCCGAATAGTTTCAACGGAGCTCCGGGGAAAGGGGGACTACCAAGCCAGATGTTCGGGGTTAATCCTCAACACGACCTTTTTTTTTTTTTATATTTATTCATTTTTTTGTTTGCTGTGGTACAACTTTTGAACACATTTCATTCGGTTATGATTGGACGGGTTTTTTTTGAACTCCAAATTAATTCGATATGGAATTTAGATTGTTCATTTTTTATATTTTCATCAAGTAAAAAAAAGTGTTTTGTTTCCATGGTTCAAACAAAAAAAATAAACAATTAATATCAAAAGGGGGCAGAATATGTTGCCATCAATCTCATGTACCCCCAAATTTTTATCTTTTTCTCATTTTTTTTTCCCTTTAAAATTTTTTTTGGGTTTTTTTTCCCCATCACATACAGTGCGGGGTAAAGTATTAGAAACATGAAGATTTTTTTGAACCCCCCAAGATAAAAAAAAAATGTTGGTTATGTATATTAGATGGACCAGGATTTTAAATTTTATTTTTTTGACGTTGCCAAATGTACAGTTTCGGAATATACGAACAATATTTTATTTTAAAGGGGGACCCCCGTATATTTTACAATTTTCGTTATTTTTTTAATTGCCAATGCAGCATATAAACGTTAATGGCCAATACGACCAAAAATTTTAAAGAAATTGGGAAAAAAACATTCATTTTGTAATTAATATTTGCAGATAAACGAAAACAATACCTAAAAAAAAAATTAGGGATATGTTCAATATGACCTACTCGTCTTTGGAAACAAAAACCTTTTAAATAAAAATTTTACCCCCAAACCTAATCGTTTGGAGAAATTAGGCTATTCCTTTTAAAATTTTTTTTTTAGTCCCTTTAAAAATCTGGGCCTATTTTCCGGGCCCCCAAAAAAAAATTTTTTAAAAAAAGGGGGGTCTTTGACCATTGATACTCCTCTTTCCAATCCAACGATTTTAAATGTTTTCGAAAACTTTTACGAACGCCTCGGAAAAAAAGAGGGCTCCATCTTTTGAATCCCAAAATTTATCCATTCAGATATGAGTTTTTTTCATGGGGAAAAGTCCGGAAAATTTGCCCCCAAAATTTTTTTTTGGTATGTCCTCCACCATCATTTTGGGGGGTTTATCCGACCGTTGGTTTTTTGCGGGGGTTTCTAGGGGGGGTTGGTTTTAAAAATTAGGATTCGTGTCAAATCTATTTAACTTTTTTTCCGAACTCCACCTACGATCTGGATCGTCTTCGTTCAGTTTCTGTACCAATTGTACTTTATGGGGGTGCCTTTTTTTTTTAAATTTTCGAACAGTTGTTTTTACAGATGGGATTTTCGGTTGCAACAACTCCCGGGAGCCTTATAGGGTCCTCAACCATCGACAAAATGACATTTTTTTTTTGCTCTGGAATAACAGGGCGGCCATTTTTGGGGGGTTCTCCCATGTCAGTTTCCTCAAATTTATTTAAAAATTTCAGATACATACCCGTGCGGGAAAATTTTGATTCATACTTGTTATTGAATATTTTTCCTTTCCTCTTCGTGTGTTCTGTCCTACAAAAAAATTACGGAAATAAAAAACTCAAAATTTTTTAATATTATGGTATTACCTGTCCCACACCCTTTTTTTGATTAAAATTTCAATTATTTGACGCTCCCGTTAAATGTACCATTCATTGTTTTTACTCTGATTTTCACGGGGAAGCTTTTTTTAAAAAAAATTTACGATTTCCCCCTAAATAAATCACGACGTATCTACTGACAGTAAAACCTATGATTTAACGAAATAAACCGATATTTATATCATGTTTATCAGTACAAAAAAAGCAAAACTTTTTCAAACTTTAACAAATACCAAATTTGGGCCCCTTTTTTTTTCTCTTGATTAAGAAAAGGAAAAAAAAAAAAATGGGAAAAAAATAATGTAAATAAGTAGAATGCTCTATTCAAAACTGGATTTGGGGGCCTCTTGATCATAGAAAGGGGGGATGCCCCTTTTCCTCTCAGATAGATTTTTTGGGGGTAGCGGTGATACTTCAAATTGTTTTCTCGTGCCATGTGCCTGTAAGGGGGGCCCAAAGTGAGCCGGGGGGTCCGTTAAAAATTGTTCCCTATGGTTGGGGTACAGATAGTGGTTTTTAGCGACACGGGGGGTGCGTTATCTACCCCATAAATATTCCTAATCCATCGAGAGGAAAGTCGATGGGGAACATTTGTTTTCCTCTACATCTCCCATATGCGAAAATCTTTTCAAGTGAATTAAAAAATTTTTGGGGGGAATTTGGTATAGAAATGACTTTGCATTTTCTCCTTTCCTTGCATTTAAAAAAGGGGTTTTTTTCGTTTAAAAAAAATTTTTTAGTAAACAAGTCTAAACATTCGACAGTCTGAGTTTAGTACTTTTGGAATGGGGGGAAAAGGTCCCAGAATGGGAAAAAAGTACAAACAATGGCCAAAAAATACATTTCAACGTGATTTCAGTTGAAACAAAGATGACAATTTTCAGTTGTCCATTCTAAGATATCTTGCCAAGATTCTTTTCCTTTTTTCATTATCGCTCAAATTTTCATCGATTTCTATGAACGGTTTACCTTTTCACTCTTTTACATCTTCAAAAAACCTTCCCCAAAAAATTTCAAAAGTTTTGGCATCCTTTTGGCGTTACCCATAAAAGGAAGTGCAAATATTTGTATCTGTCTTTTCAAAGAAACAGTGTTAACCACCACATCAGACGAATATTCTGACCAAAGTTTTTTACCACTTCTTCAAATGCTTTTATCAAAGCACCCTTCATACTTGATATGCTTGTGTTGATATCCTTCAAATGTTCGTCTTTTCTCAGATACTCGAGCAACCATCTGGTATTCGATAAACATTGTATTGCACTATTCATAAAGCAGGTATTGCCAATGTTTTTCAAACCATTAAGACCAAGAGTTTTGGAGTTTCCACGCACAAGTGGTTTGATGGAATCATACCTGAGGAAGATGCGCTCACCGCTACTGCTATCTTCATAGGAATAGTCTCTTATGCGATGATTTTCTCTATCATTGGAGCGCCGCAATAAGGAACTTGATTGGAGCTGCTTGAAATCGAGTTGGATGAAGATATGGTAGATCGCGTTATTTTTTTGGAAGTGGTTGAATCCAAATTATACTTTTCAGGTATTTGGCTCCGAATAATAGACTTATGGATACTACCCGACTTATTCATTCTTTGTGGACGAATAAATATATCATGCAAACGTTGAGTAGCAGGAATAGAACCCAGAATTGACGTTGCGTTTCCTCTTTGGATGGCGATACTGATATGGTATCAAAAAAGTCCTTGCTCTTCGATCATCTGTTTTATTGATAAATTTTTGTCCAATATGATTACTTAATTCGGTGGCATAACTACCAAATGAACCGAAGGTTTCAATTGCTACCGGATAAAAAATGTATTGATCTTTTAAAGTAGAATAGTTTTTCAATTTGGACTTTTCAGCAGAATCTGCAGCCCCACCAGCATTTCTGGATGTTGAATCAATGTGTGATGCTGCAACGGTATCTACGCAGGTGAAATCCCAGACTAAAGGTTTTCCATGACTCCATGGGATGAGAGACATCCCATCTGGATGCTTACCATCATCACGAATGATTCCCAAAGGTTCTAAGACAGCAGGAATATCAGCAGTTGATAAAGCTCCTTGATTAGTCATTTGCCGTTGAATGACGACGAAAGCCGGAACTGAATCTACAACTCAATCCATGCGTCCCTTTTCCGTTGACGATAAATCCACATCTGCATTCATGACTCACACAAATAGAACAGCCCAAATAAACCCACAGAAATCCTGAAAGATTCATCATCTAATAAAGTTCCAAGGAATGCAACTGGAAGAGCGTTGAGCCAAGCTCCAGATTCTTTCGTACTAACTGCCTTCAGTCGAGCCCTTTCAAAAGGAGAATTAACAGCCGAGTCAAGGAGTTGTTTAGATGTCAATTCGATGAGAGGAAGATCCCAGGATTTTTGGGAAATTTTATAATCAGGTGCAGAGGTTCCAGTTTCAGAACACCATACAGATTCACACTCTATATAGTAAACATCGGACACACTGGAAAAATAATCAGGTAAAATTTGATCAACCAGATGTTGAATGCTGTTCAACGAAGAAGAAAAGTTGGTAAAGCAAGTGAAGATGCTTGTCGTATCCCAGACCACCCTTATTTACGGAAAGTGTTGCTTGAAGCCATGTGGAAAGGCTGAAATTATTATTAGTAATCTGCTCCAAAATCATAAGGAGTGTTGAGTCGAAGAGATCAAGTTCATTTTGACAGCGCCAAGTCGGGCAACATCTCAATATATATATATATATATATATATATATATATATATATATATATATATATATATATATATATATATATATATATATATATATATCAATTAATGGGTATAGCTACACAGTTCTTCAGAAGAAAATACCCGATATGCTTTGGAATGGAATCCATGCGGATGCCATCAAATTCAAAAGATTTAGTCTTTTGGTTCAGGATTGTGCCAAAGATTCTTCTGGCGGTTGCAATAAAAATATTTTTCTGCTGCAACGGAAATAAAAATTGTAACAGAAAATTGTAAAATGTGGGTTGTCCCATTTGGAAATAAACATTTTGTTCGTATATCTCAGAAACTGTACATTTGGCGACGTCGAAAATATAAAATTTGAAATCGTTGGTCCATCTAATATACATTACCTAAATTTTGTTATTGTAACTTACGGGGTGTCAAAAATATCTTCATGTTTCCATACTTTACGCGCGAACTGTATAATTGTCATTATACCATGCAATACTATACCTATATATCCTTTTTCCAGACTCCTCCGTCACAGTAAAAGGTATTTTATTCCTGATAATACTATTCGATATATTATATCAAATTGACGTGCCACATAGTCAATGTAAACCATCAATCAATTAATCAAGATATGCTTTATTGTCAAAGAATAAAATTCTTAAAGACAAAGCTTAGTACATATTTGAACATATAAGTAATAGGTTTCTAAAAATTATAAAAATAATCTGATATTATGCACATACAGTTAGGTTATAACTAGATAAGTGGGTAACAATATAAAAATATATATGAAAATAGATTGATATTGTCTAAGATACGCCATATGCATATACATTTAAGACGTGCAGACCAAAAAATACAAAGTGTGGTGAATAGGCAAGGACAGAATTCAGTATGTGTGAAAAAAAAATAAATAAATGAAGACAATGTTACGTATTATGGAGCTATTGAGAAAATTTGTTAAAGTCATACAATTTCGTCAAGGGTTATGAGTGAGCTCCTAAGTATGTGGAACTGCGACTATCTAAAGGTTTAAGTTAAAGTATTCATCTAGCTCGTAGAGTGATTGTTGTATCAATATTTTTTTTACCTCATAATCATCTGAACACACGTTATATAGAAATAAAAAAGAAACAAAAATATCTTTCACGTATAACCCTCAACGATAATATCAGACTTGTATTCCCATACATATCCTACCGCTCATGTATCATTTTAAATATCCGCAAGCAGAACAGCACTTCGGATGGTTTCGTACACCTTCGGATTCGTATGAGCAAGGGCTAGACGCTTGACACACAGACTCGTATATGGAAGAAAGAGACAGAGAGAGGAGACAGGGACAGAAAGTCGCATGGAGAAATAACGCTTTTTTCTTACGTGACTTCTACCAGTCAACACCTACCAAAAAGCCTTCGTTCCAACAAACAATTTGCTGAACAAAATTAACATTTATTTCTAGGGTGGCTGTCATGATCGAAGTCATATTTTGCTAACAAATTGTTTATACAGTGCTAGTCAAAGTCCCTCCCCCTCGTATCTTTTGAACGGTATACTTATAATAATGAAATTTGGAGGTGGAAATAAACGGATGTAGGCTTCTCAACCGGTCATAACAGGTGACGCAATAGTCATAAATGACGTCACAAGGCCACTGTGACCAATAATTTTAAATGGGACCCTATGGCAAGTGACGCTCGTTTGAAAGGTATTGACAATACCTATTCAGTCATACCAATTTTGTTTGGGTTTCGGCTGATTTTGATTGATAAATTGAAGAAATACGAAAATTATAGTTTCGCATTTAATTAATAAAGATTTTAAAGTACGCCTCTGGTTAATTGTCAAAAGGTTGACGTTTTGAATTCTCTACTTGTCAAAAGTGTTTATACCTTGAAAATTTACCTAAGCTATTGTTTAACGAGACGTTTAAGTGTTTACATAGGCAAAATGGTACGTACTGTAGTCGACAAAGTAGCAGCTATCTTAATAATTGGTGAATGTAGAAACAATTTCCATGCAGCGGAACGACTGTTTAATGAGAGAGTACCCCGATCGCCCTATATCGAGGGTTTATTTGAGGGAGCTTCTTCGGAAGTTTGAAGCATCAGGTAGTGTTCAAGATGCCAAACGATCTGGTCGACCAACAATTAGTGATGACAAAAAATTGACATAATTGGAGAAATGGTAGTAAACCCTACTTCTTCCACAGCCCAAGTTGCGTCTATCTGTGAAGTCAGTCAAAGGACAAGTACATAGGGTGTTGGCTAAAACAAATTTCATCCATACAAATTAAAAATGGTGCACAAACTTTCAGATGATGACCCCGACCGAAGACTAGAATTCTGTGAAACTATGTCTAATAAAATGAACCAACAACCAGGCTACATACAGACAATTTGTTTTAGTGACAAAGTACTTTCTTTTCTCAATGGAAATGTTAACACTCAAAATGTGAGGTTTTGGGTGACACAAATCCTCACATCTTTCGTGAAAAACATACTCAATTTCAGAAAAAGTAAATGTTTGGGCAGGTATTTTGGGAAACCACATAGTTGGGCCTCTTTTTTTCAATGCTAACTTAACCGGTGAATTGTATCTGGAGATGTTACAAAATGATATTGAGTCGTTAATTCTTGAAATTCTAGAAGATAATCCAGATGAATTCGACAACTTGGAAATAACGTTTCAACAAGATGGTGCTCCTGCACACTATTACGGTGCAGTAAGACGTTACCTAGATGAAGAATATCGTGGTAGATGGATTGGACGACGAGGTTCGATCGAATGGCCAGCTCGGTCACCGGACCTTACACCATTAGATTTTTTTCTATGGGGGTACTTGAAATCTAAGGTTTACGCTACAGCACCTGACAGTATTGCCATTCTGAAACAACGAATTGTTGAAGAATGTAGGGCAATTTCCGCTGACACACTGGGACGAAGTACGACAAGAGTTTAGCAATAGGATGCATTACTGCCAGGAAGTAGATGGAGCACATTTTGAACACTTATTATAAGAACTGGTTCTTAAATCTTTATTAATCAAATGCGAAACTATAATTTTCATATTTCTTCAATTTATCAATCAAAATCAGCCGAAACCCAAACAAAATTGGTATGACTGAATAGGTATTTTCAATACCTTCCAAACGAGCTGTCACTTGCCATAGGGTCCCATTTAAAATTATTGGTCACAGTGGCCTTGTGACGTCATTTATGACTATTGCGTCACCTGTTAAGACCAGTTGAGAAGCCTACATCCGTTTATTTCCACCCTCCAAATTTCATTATTATAAGTATACCCGTTCAAAAGATACGAGGGAGGGACTTTTGACTAGCTTTGTATATATGGAAAATGACAGTCATTCAGTGTTTCCTCATTGGTAATACTCAGAATGCATTCTGGATATGAGACTGTGCCCGTTCCATCCACTTCTGAGTTATATGGACTTGCCATTCGAAGCGAATTCTACTCTCAATCACATTTTGGATGAACATAAAAATATACTCGAAACTTGTACGCAAAAATATGAAATATCTGCATGCCCATTCAACATATCATGGAGTGATGTCTTATGCAATTTTCAACAAATGTGTCTGAGCACTTAGATGAATAAACATGAATTTCCTCTTCCACTCCGAATCACCCCATTTCGCGTGTCAAATACTAGGATGACGCTTTTAGCTTGAATTCTATGCGCCAAAGGAACTGGAAGGCTGAAACAGTACACCGTTTTCGCTGCTGAATAAACCGCAGAAAAATATCGAGTGTGATAGTTTCGATGAAGTTTTTAAAATCACTTTGAAGTTGGAGATGGGATACAAAGAGAGCCTTTCTCGGTATTGAAATTCTTCGGAGAAAAGAAGCTTTATGGAAAAAAAAGGTTGGTTTGTGGAGAGAGTGTGCTTTGTTGGAGCATTCATCAAGGTTTGGTTTTGTTTCCGAGAATTCGAAGTATTTCTCGAGAGGATAATCACGTTCGAGGGCTCATTTTGATGGGTTATTTATGGTGTACAGGGAGGACATCATCAGGCTGTTGCTTGCATTGTGGATTGTTCTCATCTCTGGAACAATTTATCAAACAATGTAACTCGAACGTTGTGTTTGTCAATTCATTTCCAGAAATGATTCATTTTGCAGTGTAGTGAATGTGAAAATTGAATTCCCAGTTGCTATAACCAGAAATTTTTGGCTCACTTGAAGAAATTAAGCATTTGTAGAGCTTGTTTGAGTTTCGATGTAGATGCTGCATTCTTAATGTTTTTAATACGTTTTTTCGAAATATTCATTATTTCTCAATATGCGTTTCCACAACTGTTGAAGAGCCCCAACCTGAAGGTTGTTTTGGTGAAATTTTTTTGCTCAAGTAGAATCCAATGAAATTAGTTAATTTGAGGTCATCTGATTGAACACAACCAATCAGAACAACATTATACTGAACATTTTATACCAGTCATTTTCAACCAATCAGATGCTTTATTTCGACATTGTTACTATGGTAACCAGCAAATTTTCTGAAAATTTTTCATCCACATTAGCATGTAGACGTAAAATTAATAAGTAAAAATTTTCCGGCACATGACAGCTATCATATAATAAGACAAAAATAATATTGAAATAATATTGACAACATTTTTTATTTACTTACTTTATAAGTTGGAAATATTACAACAATTTATTAAGGTGTACATTCTATAATATCATTTATTAATTTTAAATTCTTCAAAAATTCCACTTCTACCTCCTTTTTCCTAAGTGGTGAATAAAACACAGAAACGCTGTTTTTTTACAATATGCCTGTGTTTCATAAAATAAAATAATACTGAGACACCAGTTTATTTCTTTGAGTATTAGATTTTTGTCCAAAAGAAGGCACAATATCACGCAGAATGTTGCCAATCTCTTTAAATACGTTTTTTTGCTCAGGTTTTCCACAGGATGTTAGTATTTTACATTTTTATGGTAATTTTATTGTGTGTGATTCCATTGCAAAAGGAACACAATATTATCACTTTTTTACTAACTTATGATTGTATACAATGTTATGAGAAACTTATAATGCCACAAATAAAATATTGATTGACAGGAGTAGTGAATGTCAAATCCATGGGTAACTTTACAAAATATTTTTTTAACCGGCAACATACGCCAACAACATTCTATTTAGAATAATGAATAAAATATCCCAATATCCTGAATTATTTGAAAAACGAATTATTACCGCTAATATTAATTTTTTTTAGAATTAAACCTAAAATAATATGAAAAATATTCAAGTATATATGTATAGGTATAGTTATATATTTTATATATTTTTTGCTGTATATCACCTTCGTTTGTAGTCAATATTGACATCTCCCTGAAACCTAGTAGGAAAACTATGAAATCAATTATTTTTATATAATAATGTATCTGATATTATAAATTTTATTTTACAATATAGGGCACGGGAAAAATAAAAAAATTATAACCCGCAATACGAACGTATCCACTTCCATTTTCAATCAATATTAACATTTCCCTGAAACCTAGTAAGAAAATTGTATGAAATCAATTAATTTTACATAATAGTTCATCTGATATTATATATTTTATTTTACTAGGCAACGGGGAGAATCAGACAAAAATATATTTCCGGTTTAAAATTTTCTTACCGAATCCCTCACGTGCTTGAAATATTGCGGGAAATTTGTCTCGTACATGAATTTTTAAATAAAATTTATGTACTCAAAAAATTTCCGGCAATAATTCATGCTCTAGGGAGATTATAAGTGAAAAATTTTTGACAGTTCTAACAACCATTCAAATTTTGTCATTTCGTGTCATATGAAACAATTTCACCCAATCATGTTAACATTACACTGACTATTCCACGCACCTTGGAATTTTCACGAAATCTGACCAATCGAAAACCAGAGACAGCTTGTATTATCGCGAAAACACCAGCTGTCTTTCAATTCTGATTGGTCTATCAGCATGGTGTTTTCAACGACGTAACCATGGATACGGATCGCAATGCAAAGTTTGACAGTTTGACCAAAAATAATTGTAGCTGCAAACGTCAAAATGAGTCGCTTCGGTGCTACTTCAAACGAAGTAATAAACCAAAATTTGGAAGTAGATATACCCAGTAACACAAAAAAATCAAAATCTTATATATGGAGACAATTTATGACGTTCTGTGCGGAACGCAACTACAAATTAGATGCAGAAAATAGCAACGAAAGATTAGCATTCATTCTAAAAGACTGGGCATTCAATATGCGGAAAATTGATGTTAGTGATTATAAGGAGAGTGTTATTAAAACCATATGGAACACTACTGCAAAATTAGTACAAGAAAAATATTTTTGTGAGTATCAGAGACATATTGATCCCTTCAAAATATAATGTTCAAGGAGGCGAGGGCGGCTCGAGATAGCAGAGAAAATTGTTGCAAGCTGTACCCGAAAAAAATAAAATGAGTTCCGACGCTATGACTACAGATGAATATAGAAATATGTGCTTACAATGGGACGAAGACACGCCAGAGGAACTCCAAAAGAAGTTTTTTCACATAGCTGCGTAGAACTAGCTTGGAGAGGTAACGAAGCAACTTTTTCCAAGTTACATTTTTTTAAGGGAGAGACTGACAACAAAGGCTGTTTAACAAACAGAATTGCATATAACCCGATATTCTCCAAAACCCAAGGTGGTGATAAAAACTGTGCAGATACTAAATGGCTTACTCAAAATTTGAAAAATCCTGAAATGTGTCCTGTGAGATTATACCGGAAACTTATATCGAAAAGGGGAATTATTACCAATGACAGACTTTTTCTGACAGTGAATGGCAAGTGGAATAAATATAATAATAATAATTGGTACAAGAATTGCCCTATTGGTATTAATACAATATTAAAACTATATGCAGAAAAGATAGGATTAGACACTAGAAAACTAAAAATAACAAACCACTCTAATCGTGCCACTGCAGTCAGTCAGTTACTACAATCCGGCGTTAGTGAACAACAAGCTATGAAAATTATTGGACATGGAAGTTCGAACTCGATGAAACCATATTCACATCTTAGTGCTGAAAATCATCAGAATATAGTGAATAGTTTCAGGAGTACTTCAAGTACATCAAGTAATAATACCAACAATACATTGTAGCCACCTAATAACGGTCATACTATTCAAATTTTTTTCAATTGCACCATTTATAATAATTATAGTCGAGAATAATATATTATGTTCGTGTTTATAAAAAATCATTTATTGTTATAGGTAACAAATTATAATTAAAACAAATCCTTTATAGTTTAAATAAATATTTCATGCTTATAATTAAATTTGAATTATTTATTATTATTAAATTTCTTCCTCTCATTCTGCCGAATTTAAATTTTTTGACTTTTCATTTTGTTTGTGAAATAGTCTAATAAAATACCACTCGTGATTGAATTTATCTTATAAGTCTGTCTTTTATTTCTAAACTCAACTGAGTTGCTTGAAGAAAACACCACTCGTCCTGCGGACTCGTGGTGTTTTCAAGCAACTCAGTTTCGTTTAGAAATAAATCGACAGACTTATCGCGAAAATTCAGTCACTAGTGGTATTACTACTGATAATTGCATTCAGTGCAATTATCAATCACTATGACAACACGATTGGGTTTGACAACTTCATTCCAAATAAATTTCAAAATGTCACATTTTGGCAATGCGAATGTTCAAATTATAAATGCGCTAATCAAAGAAAAAATTCCCATAAATACAACCTACAGTCACAAATATATTTGGGGAATATTTATGGAATTTTGCTGCGAACGAGAAAATGAATTAAATGAACATATAGAAGCTTACAAGAATTGGCGTTGATACTAAAAGATTGGGCGGTCAATATGAGAAAGAAAGACGGGACCGGATTTAAAGAAGCAACGGTGAAGACAATGTGGAACGTTTCGTGCAAACTTTTGCAAGAAAAGTACTATAATGACTATAATATTATGATTGACCCGTTTGACAACATAGTATTCAAACCAGGCCGAGATGCCCGCGATGCAATCAGGAAGAAACTACAAGCATATCCATGTAAACGTAAGTCCAGTTCAGTTTCGTTAAATTTGTCTGAAGTTGACAAAATAATATTGCTATGGGATGAAAATACTCCTGAAGGTCTTATGCGTGAATTTTACCATATTGCTGCAATAGAATTAGCGTGGCGAGGAGGAGAGGCAGTTGCTTGTCTGGTGAATTTTTTTCAAATCGAGAAAAATAACGATGACTCTCCAACAATCCGGTGTTCAGTGAAACGTGCCAAGGTGGTTCTAAAAGCTGTACAAGTAGTAAATGATTGCTTTCCAATAGTGAAAGTCAAAGCTGCCCTGTACGTCTTTTTCATAAACTGATATCAAAACGAGGCGACAATATTACCTCATCACGACTGTTTTTAAAACCAAATCGATACTGGAAAAATGAAACTGACAAATGGTACGAGTATGTACCTGTTGGAAGAAATACAATAAATGGATGGACTAAATCTGCTGCTGGGGCAATTGACTTGAATGTAAAGGACAAAAAGATAACAAATCACTCGAATAGATCAACTGCTGTTAGCGAATTAGCAAAAAGTGGTGTAGAAGAACAACAATTGCTGAAAATTACTGGTCATAGCAATTAAAATTCTATAAAACCATACTTTAATCTCGATTAAGAACACCACAACAAGATCATGAATATTATGCGTGGTACTAGATCTTCTATAGTAGAGAATAGCAACGAATCTAATTTTAAGTTAAATTTTTATAATTGTACTTTCACTAACTGTACTTTTGAAAAATAAATAAATGTTTCATTGTGTTGGGTTATAAAAATTTTTGTCAAAAAAGTTTCCGCCGAATATCCCTTGGACATTGACAAATGCCAGCGGCTTCGGGCTGTTACCAAGGAACGAGCTTTCGATTGTCATACAATTATCTCGTCTATCATCAATTCCCTAGGGATATTACTACTGAAAACAGATTCCATGGGCTGTTTCCACTCTACACCAAGAAAAACGTACAAATGCACTAGTGCACTTGACACTATTTTGATTACAGCAATACATTTTGTGAGGTTACAAAATTCAATTTCCCTTCCTGTTTGAGAAAAGCGAAAGAAAAATAATCTTTCAGAAGCTACTATGCTTATTTTACGTAGCGGTGCCTATGAGCTGCTCAGATTGATACGGGAGATCGATTATATGTCAGTGAAATTTAGGTAGATTTGTCAACAAGTCAAAAATTCAAAAGATATGAAGGAAAATTGAGGGCTAAGTTATTTTTGAGGAAATTGACCAAAAACAAAATAGATTCTTGTTGAAGAATTTGATATGCACTTCTCAGCATGATACATGTATTTACAATTGAAGAATGAAAACAAAAGGAAGTGGTGTTACAATGGTAATCTGTCATGCCCCATGATTGCAGAAAAACTCTCATTTCTGAAAAAGCTACACAATATTCAGTACTATGAACTTCATAACCAGACAAGAAACCAGGTCAATCGGAGAGATAATAAAAACATATCTTCCACACGAAAACACGCTGATAAGGTATAAGCTCATTAAAAATAGTACTTCATTTGAAGATAAGAAAGGAAATTAAAATTGTCCTAATAAAACCCTTTATTTATACAGCTATTAACGTCCACGGAGCGATATATTTTAGTACACACAACCATGAATTCCATGGGTATGAACATAGGTTCTAAATTCGAGTAAGCGACAAACGCTGATAAGCATGCCAGTTAAAAATACGTCGTTATTGGAAGACAATTAAATGCACTTAAAAATAATTATCAAGAAATAACCCTTGTACACCGGATTCATAAATAACTCATCTAGGAAAAATTAACGATGGTAAACAAGATTATTGATTCCAACTTGTTGACATCGCAGCGTGATATCAGGTATCATAAAAACCCTTTTTTGTAATTATATCGGCGGTAATCCGCCCGACATTCATAAATTAATGGCAGCCAGTAAAATTAATTCAATAACAGCATAGATAACAGCCCGCGATTCATTCATGCGTGCATGAACAAAACAAAGCCATTACTTTTTATGGCCATGGATTATTTTGACAAAGAAACCAATTAAACGCAAACAAAACAACCCTTTATCTCATTTAGAGATACCGAATACCGCGGTCTAAAGATCCTATAAAAGGCGGCCGGCACAAAAAGAATTAAATCAGTCTTAGAACAGTAGCCAAGCTAGTTATATCGTCGTTACTCCGGTAATATGTTCCTCTCAAAAGTGAGGTTAAGAAGTCCGTCGAATCACAGTATCGTTAACTAATGAGGAGAAGTGTATCAGTAAAATCGTCAATGTAGTGAACTTCAGAAACCATTAAACTAAGCAACTGCAAACCAAGTCAAACCAAGTATTGAATGCTCCAAGTGGAAGCACGAGTGAACAGTAGTTTTTTCTAAAAATTGCCCATTTTTGTCAACGCTTCCCGAACCGAGATACGTCAACGGAAGTCCGAAATTCAATGGTTCATGATCTCTTAGCAAAACCATAGCTATATCGCGCTATACTAATATACCGGGCGAATAAAATAAAATAACCAATCGACGCGAGATTACTCGAACTAATAATAAAACTAATTGTCGTTTAAAAACCTACTCCAGTAAATGTCGACCGCTCCATAGATAATCTCCGGTTCGACTCTATTCAGATAGTCGATGCTTTTAATACTGTTTTTCCCAATCTAACGAATAATTTCTGGTATGACAGGTGTGGTGTGTTAATTCATAACACCCCGTAGTCCGGGCATATCGAATCTACTTGGTGAATTTGCTCGAATTAACAAAGAAAACATAGTTTTGTTTGCTCTTTGACTCTCCATGTACAATGAATGTCTGCTGGTTATTTGACTATTGCTTCTGATCGGGTTCGTTGGCAGTTAGGAACTTACTTCAGAGCTCTCCGAAGAAGTGGGTTCTAGAGATGAGTACTAGTGGGACTCTGCGAGACGAATGCTGGAGTTGTACCCTTTTGTGGTTCTAGGCAGTCTTTCTGAATTGTACTGGGTTCCTTGATCGATAGTTCTTCTTTGTGATCAGACGAAGCTGTGGACAACAAACACCAAGCAATATGTTGTTGCAATTTGGTTCGAAGAAGAAAATATGGTATAGAGTTCAAAGAAGCTACGGTCAAAACCATGTGGAACCTAACAAGTGGTATTTACAAGAAAAATATTAAAGTTATAACTGACCCATTTAAAAGTGTTGTATTTCCACAACGCGAGCTGCCCGCGATGCTATACTTCGAAAACTGCAATCGGATCCCTGTGAAATGAAACAAAGTTCAGCAGTATCAAGTTCAGTAGAAATAACGAAAATGATGAATTTGTGAGACGAAAACAACCCTGAAGGTGCTACAACGGAAAATCTATCACATAGCCGCGGTAGAATCATAAGCTTGGCGAGGTGGGGAAGCTGCTGCTTGCTTGACTGACTTTTTCCTGGAACAAATCGAGATGAATATAACCTTGTAGACTTGCCAAGGTAGTTCGAGAATGTGCACAGAAAGCAAATTTGTAGTAGGAAACATTGTCAGCAACGTTTGTTCAACAAACTATTTGTAAGAACAAACGCCGAAAATGATCACTGGTATGATAATATGCCCATTGGAAGAAATATGATACAAATTGGATCGTCTGCCATAGCCATTGGCTTGAATACCTAGAAAAAATAATACTAATCACTCCAAAAGATCGAACGTGGTCAGTCGATTGGCCAAAAATGGTGTTCTAGAACAAGAGCTCATAAAAATTACTGGTCATAACGATGACAATTCCATAAACCTCATTTAAGTATTGACGAAGAACTAACTAACTTACACGTCTTTAATCAAACTTTTCTAATTGTTCTTTTGTTAATTGCTCCTTTGACTATTTTGTTGCTCTGAGTTTTTTTTATACTTGGCAAAAAAAAATATATCCAATAAGCCTGGAATATTGATGAATACTCAAAAATTTTATAACAACTTTCTCAAGCTTGTTGCTTATAGGTAACAAACCGCCTCCGCCTACTGCATCGGTCTGTTTCCAAGAAATATGCTTTCGAAATCTGTTATAATTTTTTTCGAACCATTATCAATGCCCTCGGGATTTTACTACTGATAACAAGTCTCCACCATTGGCAACGAACATGGTAGATGAATTTCTTATTTTTTTTACTTTGGAAATGTGGCAATTCGCTTCGGGATACCTTCAATAGTATGCATAAAATATTTACCGTTTTCGTAACCAATGAACAATCGTCGAGCCTCCGAATTGTAACGGTGCAATTCGACGAATTTTGGTTTGAGTTGTATGGAGAAACTTTAGCTGTGGCATTAGATATCTCCAAGGCGTTCGATCGAGTTTGGCACCAGGGACTCCTCGCCAAGCTTCCGTCTTATGGCTTGCCCCCTCAGCTGTGTTCTCTGCTTGATAGTTTTCTCTCAAACAGGTCTCTCCATGTAGTGGTCGATGGAGTTTTATCTGACACTCTACTCATAAATGCTGGTGTACCGCAAGGATCTATTCTCGCACCAACACTATTTCTACTTCACATCAACGACCTGTTGAAAGCAACTTCATGTACAGTACACAGCTTTGCCGATGATAGTACCCTCCATACCGCTTTCTCTTCCAGGGCCCCTATATCAGCCCGTGAAACCAGAAATGAACGAGGAAGAAATGTTAATAATATAAATATGGACTTAGCAACAATTCTCGAGTGGGGATCTAATAACTTGGTAGAATTCAATATAACCAAACACAAGCATGTCTTTTCTCTAGAAAAGCCGATCTCACTGTGCCTAACATAACTTTGTCAGGAGTAACCATACCACTGAAGTCATCCATATCGATGCTTGGTATTACTATCAGCAATAACCTTTCCTGGGAAAACCACGTGAGGTCCATTGCCAGAAGTGCATCCCAAAAACTTGGTTTCTTGTTTCGTGCCAAGAGCTATTTCACCCCCACTCAGCTGCTTATGATCTATAAGGTACAGATCCGACCTGTCCTGGAATACTGTTCCCATATTTGGAGCGCGGCACCTAAACATATCCTGAGGCTATTGGATTCTGTCCAAAAAAGGGCAATTCGTCTCGTCGGTGATGCCTCGCTTACAAACTCGCTCACTTGTCTGGAACACCGTAGAAGAGTTGGCGATTTGTCTCTATTTTATAGATATTTTCATGGGCGATGCTCTTCTGAAATATCAACAATCGTTCCTGCTTTGCCAGTCTCTTCGAGACTAACCCGTCAAGTTCAGTCATCACACCCCTTCGTGGTCACTTTGGAGACCTGCAGAACATCACTTTCCAAAGACTCGTTCATCCAACGAACAGCGAGGCTTTGGAACTCATTGCCTAGGGAGGTGTTCCCCGAGGCATACAACCTCCAGAAATTTAAGAAGAACACCAACTCCTACCTTCTTTCCCTTGGTTCCCACGATGTTCTCTGAACATTACAGGATATCCCTTTTCGTGGGAACCAGAACATAAAAAAAAATGCATCAAAAGAATGACCTCATTTAGCATAATGAAGGGCCCATTACTTGTTTTTGGTGTCTTCTGAGATAACCATTACTGGTGTTTTCGAAATCGTTCATCGAAAACAGCCAACGAAAAAAGTTCGTCACTTCTGCAGGTACCGATAATAACAAACATCAAAATGTTTCCAAGCAATCATGTGTTATAGTTTGTAATTATAATTCTAGTTATTTGTTGAAATAGAATGTCCAGACTATTCAGTAAAGAGCGGTGTGGAGTTCTTTGGACCGCTTTGCTAGTTTCAAATTTTTTATGTTTCAAGCAAAGTTTTAGAAATTGTAAATTTGAATGGACGCC
Organism: Gonioctena quinquepunctata; assembly: GCA_018342105.1. Lineage (NCBI taxonomy): Eukaryota > Metazoa > Arthropoda > Insecta > Coleoptera > Chrysomelidae > Gonioctena > Gonioctena quinquepunctata. The sequence goes on along the minus strand of JAFIRS010000885.1, from coordinate 492,161 downwards.
AGAATTTTTATTTGAACTAGGACAAAAATCCAAAACCTTATTCAATAATGATTGCACATCAATTAACTTTCCTTCTGTAAATAACTACAACAATAAAACAAATACCAACTTTCCTTTATATATATATATATATATATATATATATATATATATAATTTTTATCTGTTTGAATTCTAAGATTTTGTGTGTAGATTTTTTATGTCTATTCTTTTTATAGGTTGTGCAATCTAAATGGATACTTGGAAACCTATTGATGTCAATAGAAAAGCTTCACTGCTAAACTCTTTGATGATCTGCATCGAACATTAGATGATAAAAGGTTTCAGAAATGCAAAATGCACAGACAAATTGTAAAACCACCATGGCAGGTATTCATGTAATGTATAAGTATCATTTTATCAAGTTTTTATTCTTTTAATAGTTAACATATATTTGGTATCATAACTATATATATATATATATATATATATATATATATATATATATATATATATATATATATATATATATATATATATATATATATATATATATTTCTGAAATACACTTAATTACGCAAAAAATTGATCCAAATCTCTCAGGATATAGATTGTGAATTCCCGAATATAAATTTGCACAAACAGTGAATACCCGCAAAGATCATTCTGGAAATCCAAGTCATATTTACGTTACATCTACCAATATGGAGAAAAATTTTGAAGTTATTTAGAACTAATTTAGAAATAATTTTTTTGATATTAGATGGAATATCATCATATGCCTAAAACCCTATGTGTGCCACAATTTCCATCTTCTAACTATTTTGTATGGACCAGAAAGAGTTTTTTGCACCAGGGTTGAATTGGATACCTAATCCTCCAAGTTCATTAACTCTTCTTACTTCTCGAGGGCCTGTTCTTCTGTATCCACCGAATCCAAATAAACATCCACGTAGAATTTGCGGATAATGATATAAGAGATTTGTAGGAAATATCATCCGGTATTCCCTCTGCGACACCAGCAGCAGCTCTTCTGGGTTTTTGGACTGTATTTTCTCCTTTTACATCCATAGTTGAATTCCATTCGGGCTCGGAGACCAAAATGTTTCGTACAATAGTTTCAATCAAATTTTTATCGCTTTTAATCAGATGAAAATACAAAATGGAAATTACTTGACAATATATTAAAATTCAACGTCAAAATTGAACTTGTCTTCTTTTCTTTGTACAGGGTGAGACGCCCCACCCAGTAAACATCATTATGGAAATCCAAGTCACATTTACGTTACATCTACCACTATGGGGGAAAGTAATTTAGAAATAAAATTTTTGATATTAGATTAAATTGTCTTGAAACTAGTCAGATCATTACCTGCATATATAATGTAACGCAGATTTTAGTCGAATAATCAACTCTTTTTCGGATTTTTGGGCCCCCACAGAAAAACCAATGTCGCCATCGTTTTTCTCATGTGGTAAAAAATGTTCACTTGCTACAGAAGGTGGCTTATTAAATTTTAAAATCTAAAAAAAATCAATCAAGTATTTTGAAACGAGGATTTGATGGAATACAAGGAAATTCTAAAACGTAGATTTCCATTAAAAAATCTAATTTTTTCAAACTTTCAACTTCCACCCTATGCTATGTACGACAAATGCATTTCTGCAGCGGATGCACAAAACTCTTTTCATTCCATTTTGTATCGGACCTAATTCAACTTTCTGTCAGTTTTCTGTTTATTTTATGCGGTCTTTCAAAGGATACGCTGCTCGTATATTCTGTGAATATTTGAGATGAAACTCGTGAACTATTGATTCACAGAGTTTGGATGTGATGCAACTGAATGTTTGCTGTTACCGACTATGTGCTGATGTAAAGGGAAACTAACTTACTCCATATATGAAGTATGATATTTGTTCGCAGTTAATAGCTTGAATCGGAAAACCAATTCAAAGTCTTGGTTTTGTCGGAAAATTCGTTTTCCATCCTATGTAGTTCCATATGGTAGGAGGGTCGAATTATAAAAAACATCAAATATCTCAATTATTCGCAAAAATGGTTCAAATGAATAGTGGATTCCAGCACATGTGCATAATTCTGAAATATTTGTAAATGTACGTATGTGTATGTGAATTCCGTTGATGCGGACTATTTTGAATATGTATTTAGTAATTAGGACGCCCTGTATATTTTTCATAATCGACTTCAGCACCACTCTAATTTTCGACAATTTTTAAGTCGATCAGTTATTTTTATGAGACAAAATTTAGTGGGAGTGAAGGTGAAGATTACTTGGAACATTAAATAGGATTATTAATTTCTTCTTGTATACCAAGTGTTTTTCACAGACCCTGAAATATATACTTTTCCTGAAATGTTCCATTGTGGTATGTGATTATGCTCCCACATTTTCATCGGATAATTGTATTTCTTTAAAATGAGCGGGTAACATATATCATTCACAACGACTTTAAAACAAATACCCTTAAATAAATAAAGATCAATAACGAATAAAAATAAGTGAAGAACAACTACTGGAAGAAAATGTCTACATTAAATGTTCGAAATGTCCAATAGCATTTAAAACACTCTTTTTGTAAGTCTATCGTTGGGAATTTGACACACATGTCCAAACCATCCGAGATGTTATTATCTTCCGTCGTTCAAGATGACCTCTTGGAAGCTATTCATGTTCATAAGGGAAACATTATCAATTGAATATTGAATATAAAGATTTTTCTGAAAATTGAAAAAATATGTGATAAAAATTATTAATTTTTTGTGAATATCTTACATAAAACTACTTCCCGGGCTAAAGTCACGCTGGACATTGAACTAAATCTGATAGATATTCTGGAAGGAACATAACTCAAAAGAAAAAATCTGAAAGTTGAATTTTTTATTTTTCAATTTTCTTTTTGAGGAACTAATATTTCATTAATTTTTAATTAAATAATTTATTTTTTCATATTTATCAACATTTGTCAGAAAATTTTCCCGATTGTTAAAATGACTACTTCAACTTTGAAGTTTCGCTATCTGGATTTTTTTTGTTCGGAAACATTTCAATCAATCCTAGCTTGAGAAAATGTCTTCCGGTCAGAGACCCCTTTCATATCATCAGAATAATCGCACAATTGGTACTAACCGAAAATACTTACTGAAAATCGTAAATGATGGTCCTCTTTGCATCTTTGATTTCGATAAGGTTTGCAATTCCAACTCACCAGACCTTTGAACATCTTGTGTTTGACAATCCAATCCTAGCAGTTAAATCTTCTATCCAACAAATACCGAATTGTTTCTCAAAACCTTGAGAGATATATGCCTTGAGTTTGCTAACCATGTATCTATGTACATTTTACAGATTGCACTCTTTCATTTTGAGCCTGTAATTTCATCCACCACCATTTGCCTAACGTCCTCAATATGTTAGTGAATTATTGAATATTATTGCCTATTGTATTAAGAATTCATATTCATAGTACACCGACGAAATATGAACCAAACCCTTATTATGAGATGCTAACTAATATTTTTAACAACAATAAGTTCTTGACCCTTTTTAGGATAATAAAGGACCTTGCACCGCATCAATAGGAAATTGGCTTTCGGTGAATTTGCTCGATTTTTTCATATATTGCAGAACCTGTGATGCACCATCGCTCTAAATTCAACAGTTTAGATTATATAGGGTGCTAAAGATAACTTTTCCAAAATTTCAAATGGCCATTGTGAAGAGACTTTTTCGAATATATGAACCAAATCGAGTATGCATCGATTGTTCATACGGCCGATTTGAATACACTATAGAGAACAATGATTCCTGCACGTACAGACGATATACAGGGTGAGTCCAAAGATAGCAAGTTTTTCAGTGATTTCCAAAAAATTGAGCGGTGGAATTTTATTCATTTTCATATATTTTGTAGGATACCAATATCAATTGAGATTGATGATATTAGCATATCCTGAATTAAACTGATATATCTATTATGTATTTCTCATGAAACTGCACCAGTCCTGCTTATTGATATATTTAAATGCCTGAAATTCCGGAAAAGTCGGTTACAAACTCCATCGTTCACGATGAAAGTTCGCTCTGCAGATACATGAAATGTACAGGGTGGATAAAAAATTAGTATCCTTTATTGATAATTTGGTAGTTATGATTGATATTGATGTCATTGAAGCATTTCCACAAATATGTATTCGACACACATCTGTTGAAAGATCTTGAACAATTTTCTCTGGAATATTTTGATTGATATGTATAAACCTATATATACTACGAGTAGTAGGACGACTCGAGTGAAGATAAAAAAATCTGAAAAAAGATCAAAGAATAAAACAAAATCATTGAATAACAATATTATAGGTAACAGAATATGATCATATTTCATTACAAAAAAAGTTTGGTACCTATACAGAGTGTATCACATTCGCTTAACAACAATTAATTCCAATATTCCTTGAAGAATTTCTAGATTTTTAGATATATGTTGCATATGGAATTTTAGAATAAACCACAATCGACTTCCCACCAATGACTAGCAAAACTACCAATTCGCAAAACATACTCGTTACTCGAATTCACACCTCAATTGGTGAAATGGCGATTGATTGGTAATTGGAACTTCCTGTATATGGAAAGGAAAACATGTTTAGTAGCCTGCTGTAGACCATTTGTGGCCAATATAATCTCATATAAATGCTTTCTTTATCACGAATAAATATGGACTCACACTTTCCATTTGTAAGCCTATGCAATAAAATGTTCAGTCGATGTCATGTATACTATCCCGACACTAAGTTCATTTGAAAAGGACCCACACTTGGAGAGGAGATGGACTAGGTGCAACTTTAGTTTGGTCAGAATGGCTCTGGTTTGGAATGACATATAGCAACCATATCCATTTGTTTAACACTCTGAACTGAATTGTCATTTTGCAATCATTGCATATGTTAAATTCTCATTGAAATCATATTAATTATTTTAAATGGCTAATCGTCACCGATCGAACTGTTTTACGTGTGATGTTATATTCAATACACAAAATATGGCGCGACTCGATGGAGAACCAAATGAATTGAAACGAGAAATTGCTGAAGACGTGACCAAAGGGGACTTCCACATGTCGCATAAATTGATGGAAATAGAATCTGTTTGACATGCAACCAATCAATTATTCTAGAGATTCATCACCTTCAAAAAGATCCAGGATGTTTGAGATTGAATATTTTAACACAATCCTCAAGGCACACGTGTCTCATTTGCATTGGTGTATATGATTTTCGAAGACTCACAATAGAATGCAGAGTCAACGTGTTCATGAATCAGAACATCTATATACCAGAAAATACCCGTTACTGTAGAATTCATCTTGATTATCGTTGGTTTTTATTTCCCATCCTACATATAGGCTTAAGATATATCAATAGACCCTACGCTCTGAAAGGTCAGGAACTTTAATAATTTTTAAACGAAATCAGAACTGCTGCTAAGCGTAAATTGGATTACGTACGAGAATAGTTTTTCTGATAAATGATTCAAATCCATTGCTCCGCTCACAAAAGAACAGTTTATATAATCATTGCGTATCTGTACCAAGACAAGTTAGAGGTATGAGACATATTTCTAAAAAAGATTTATTGGCATTCTTATGCAAACTCCGACGAAGTATTTCTGATAAATTTGTAACCATCATATTCAATTATTCAAGCCGCCACGCCAGGCAACAAGTTTAGTGATAAATAAATTGCAAGAATATTTGATGACTCGTTTTGTAATATAGGATTAACCGCAATAGCAAGAGAACAATTTATAGAACGACATGTTAGTGTTTTTGCGAATCAATTGAACAATCCACAACCCAATGAACCAAAAGCAAAAGTGTATATAGACGGTACTAATTTGTACATCGACAAAAGTTGCAACTTCCGGGTATTACGACAATCATATTCTCAACACAATGGGAGACATTTAATCAAACCAGTCCTAATTGTGGGTACTGATGGTTACATTTTGGATATTCAAGGCCCATATTTCGCAGATTGGGGAAATAATAATGCACGCATACTGCAGAAGGAATTGAGTATAGATGTCAACCAAATGAGAAGATGGTTTCATCCAGGTGATATTTTTATTGTAGATAGGGGCTACTGAGATGCTCTTCCTTTTCTCCAGAATATCGGCATTCATTGTGAAATGCCTTCAGTTCTACCTCGAGGACAAAGACAACTACTAACTGACGAAGCCAACTTCCAGAATCATAACAAAAACTAGATGGATAGTTGAGGCGCGGAATGGCCATTTGAAGACAATGTTCAAATTTTTTATCACAAATAGCAGGTGCGATAATAAATAAGTACCATCCGCTTATTCAAATGAGAGATGCCAACCAAGAATTATCCAATATAATGTTGGAAAAAGCTAATAGAGTCGACGTAGTTCAAGCCAGAGTTGAAGCAGAAAATCTAAATATGAGACGTGGTCAGTGGACATAACTCAGACAGGATAATTTAAATGAATTCCCAAGATTAGATTTACCATTGGTACGAGATATAACTGTTAGCTTATACCAGGTAGAATTGGCAGCATCGTGTATACAAGATACTGTATATCATCATGATGAAAATGAATTTCAAATCGATGCAAATACGAATGAGCGTGGATTTTTACGAATGAGAGTTCATTCGAAATTCCGTAATGCCACCAAATATCACTTATTCATAGCATTGGAAGCAAATATTGAACAAATCAATAGTGTTGACGATGTTATATTTGGATATTATTGCATTTGTAAAACTCAATCAAGATCAATTAACAGTTGTTCGGCGGTGAGCCCAAGGTTTCTGAACACTGAAACATGAATAATTCTGGATTTCCTGTCGTTCTCCATTAGCAACCTATACATTCCATATGGGTACGTCTTTTTAATGGTATATGAGCATATCATTTGCAATATTTCTCGAGATTCTTCTACTAATCGTAGAAGTTAAAGTTTTATTTACTAATAATATTGTTCAAAATCTTTCAACAGATGTGTGTCGAACATATATTTGTGTAAATGCTTCAATATCAATCATAACTACTTCAAGGAAATTATCAGTAAAGGACACTACTCTTTTATCCACCATGTATATTTCATGTATCTGCAGAGTGAACTTCCACCGTGAACGATCGAATTTGTAACCGAGTTTTCCGGAATTTCAGGCTTTTGGTGCAGTTTCATAAGGAATACATAATAGATAAGTCAGTTTAATTCAGGAGATGCTAATATCATCAATCGCAATTGATATTGGTATCCTACAAAATATCTGAAAATGAATGAAATTCGACCGCTCAATTTTTTAGAAATCACTGAAAACCTTGTTATCTTTGGACTTGCCCTGTATATCGCCTGTACGTGCATGAATTATTGTTCTCTATAGTGTATTCGAAACGGCCGTATGAACAATCGATGCATACTCGATTTGGTTTATATATTCGAACAAGTCTCTTCACAATGGCCTTTGAAATTTTGGAAAAGTTATCTTTAGCACCCTATATAGTCTAAACTGTTGAATTTAGAGCGGTGGTGTAATGGAGACATTTGATCAGCATCACGAGTTCTGCAATATATGGAAAATTCGAGCAAATTCATCAAAAGCCAATTTCCCATTGATGCGGTGCGAGGTCCTTGCCAGTCTGAAAAATAATATTGAATGGATCAGGGAATATATACAATAAAACTAAGTATGTGAACAATACTATTAGAAAAAAGAATTATCGGAATCGGACGCCTCAGTAAAAAGTTATGCGTGATCATACATAAAAAAAAATATAAAAAAAATAAAAATATACGCGTCGACTAGAGAACCTCCTCCTTTTTGGTTTCGTCGCTTAAAAATGTACAATCTGGAGTATCACAGGGCAGGGTCTTGGCCCCAGTCTTATATCAAATATCCACCGCAGACATCCCAACTTTAACGCAAACCACCTTCGCTACGTCTGCGGATTATAGCGCGTTACTAGCAGTTAATGAAGATCCAGTGATGACATCCGGTTGATTACAAATATTACCAATTAATATCACTAAATAATATTGAGTCTTTCTTGCCTTCGTTAATGGAAAATGAAAGCGAATGGAACAAAATTGACACATATTAGGTTCACTTAGGGAAACAAATACAATGGGTCAGCAGGCCCAAGTGTCATCAGAGGTCATGACCAGACGAGCCAACTGGGTGGAGTTTTCAGTGGGTAACGTGGAGGTACAGACAGAAGGGTACAGGCCCAAGAACTCAGTGACTCCCACACTACTCTGAGGTGTCCATAAAAACCTAGAGAAATTAGGCTCGTATATCAACCGTAGGGTCACATATGGCAACATCAGATTTTTAGAAAACAAAAGCAACATGGCTTACAATACAACAGACTTGGCAGAAAATATATACTTTTCGTATATAAGAAAATTACTACATATAACGTCATAAAATGATTAGGTATGGCACTGTGCGGATCTGAAATATTGGAAATGCTTCAAAAATGGAAAGTGCTGTGTTGTATCTGTTCAAGTGCGCGAAGAAAGAAAATATGGATGTACATGTTATATCGCGCGACTCGAAAACAACATCAACCCGTTAGCGGTTTAATCTACTCGACAACAGAGAAGCTTAAAATCGTCTCAAGTGGATGATACATAGCTAATATGAACTTGGTTTAGAGTCTTAAGTTAAGCTTGAGTTTCATGTATTAGGCATACTAATTACTCTAATTATATAGGTATTGCATGAATGCTGGAATCTTAATGTTAGTGTCTAATCCAATTTTATCACACAATTCGTTTATTATCAACTGATAGCTTGAGAATTCATTCGGATGATTAGCTTGCGTAAAATCGAAAATTCTAAAAAGTAGACAAAAGTTTTATATTTAGTTATACTGGGTGTATTTGAAAGAAACAAAAATTTATATGATTACTCTCGTTTCGTGGAATTGAAAGGTTTTCACGACGTTTCGAATTAATGTAACTGCAATCGTCTTCAGGGGAGAACTGACAATCTTAGGTACTACTTACTAATTTATATGTCTGTCGGTGCAATGGTATATGTAATTCCGCCATGTGCAGTGCTGCGTGTAATTTCGCGCGGTGTGGAGGTTTCGCGCCTCTGCTGTCTGGCGGAAAGAGCAATTAGTGGTTTCCATACGTTTTTCATCTCAACGCTTGGTTTACTAAATACGTTATTGGCTCCGATGTAGGCGGCCTCTTTGAACTTTCGTTTGAACCAATTCTCCAATGTAGAATATAAGATTTTCGAACTAAAAAGAAAATAAAAATAAATTATATACACGATAGAAATAAAAGATTGGTGTATTATATTTTTAACCTCTTTACTGGTCAGTGAACCCCATGCTCGACCTTGACGGCTTTAATGGGTTGCACTGATCAAATTATATGTATATACACTTAGTTGTAAGTTTAATGTAATCCTACCCTTTCGGTTTGTTTAGTAAAGTCAACTCTTTTCATCAAGACTGTCTTATATGATTATTGTATTGTTCAAACTAAATAAACATTTATATTATTATCAGAACACTTGCGTCGTCCCATATAATTCGATGGTGCTCAGTCCAGGCGTGGTCAGCAATTCCCGATTTTGACGTTTCTCCGCGTTGAGTCCATTTCCTGTGCTCATCCAATCTTACCGATAACGGCCTCTTTGTCTCTCCAATGTGGGAATCACCGCATTCACAAGGAACTCCATAAATACAATACTTACTGATTTCATTTCGCTGTTGTCAGGTTTAGTCTTGGTAAGGAAACTCCGTAAAGTACTGCAGGATTGAAAGCAGCTCTTGATGTTGATCTTGTTTCCGATCCTTCTGATCTTCTCAGAGACACCACTGATGTAAGGAAGGCAGATCACTGTGCTTTGTTGTTACTCTTCAGATGTCTTCGGTCTCTGGAGTTGTTTCAATATTTCTCCTAGGAGTTTCTTGGGGTATCCATTCCGATGAAGGTTCTCTCTGATGTGGTTCAATTCGGCAGCTAGTGACTCCTCGTCGTTGCATATGTGCATCACTCTGCATGCCAATGTTCTCACGATCCCTCTCTTTGTCGAATTCGGATGGTTGGAGCTTTAGTTGAGATACTGTCCCGTATGTGTCTTCTTTCTATATACTGAGGTGCGGATGTCATTGCCTATTCTCTCAAGGTTCACATCGAGAAAAGGTAAGGCATTGTTGGTTTCCCTTTCTATCGTGATTTTGATCGGATCCCTGATGCTGTTAATTCTTGAGAAGAAATCCTGGAGATGTTTATCTCTGTGATTCCATATAATTGAAGTGCCATCGACGTACTTCGACCACAGCATTGGTTTGTATTCTGCCTCCCGTATAGCCAGTTCCTCGAACCGTTCCATGTATATGTTGGCGATAATTGTAGAAATGGAAGATCCCATCGGGAGTCCATCGACTTGAGACGGGAATCGATCCTCCACTTGGAAATATGAGTTGTTTAGGCAGCACTGCAGTTATTCCAATATTGCTTGGATGGGAAGGTCAGTCCTCTTGTGGAGCTGGTTATTCTCTTCGAGATTCCTTTTGATGATGCTCTATAAGGATATTGGTGTGAAGGCTCTCCAAGTCGAAGCTGAGGAGTAACGACTCTATCTTGTCATCATTGTGGTGTCCATGATAACCGTGGCATTTGCTTTATCGGCTGGAAGAATCTTTATGGATGAATCAAGAGTAATCAAGATAACACATCGTCTACAACCTTCAAATCAAAACTCATATAATCTAAACGAATTTTCTTTCATAATAAGTACGATTATTGTAAGAAAAATTCTGTTGGTCAAACTCATTAATTTCGTATGGTAGGATTTTTATTTAGTGAGGATTTCCGGATTCGAAGGATTCAAAATATGTATAATCACATATAATTATCATTCACACATATCATCATTTTCGAAAAATTTCACAAGAAAATTTCCTTTCAATATCCCGGCTAGATTTCTCATAGAAAAGTCATGACTGTTGAGGATGTTTATATTACTCAGAAATATAGCTCTACACTACATATCATTGGCAATTGACATCCGCTCAATAAGGCAATATATTCTTGACACTTTTTTGGCATTTATTAATTCATCGTATGGCTGCACATGTCATAAAAATACATAAAATTCATAAAAGTGTACAAAGCACGTAAAAGTGTATAGAGAGATATTACAAATTGTTCTAGTTTACAAGCACACATTTGAATTTGATACATAGTCAACTGAGGCGTCAGTTGCCATTAGGATGTCGTCGAAGTTTCCCTCATATGCTGTGTTTGGACATTACACCACCATATGACTCAGTATTGGTAGCCATTCGGTAGGAGTCGATTTCAGCGTTCCGCTGATTATCCTCATTTAGCAGTATATCTACCTTTTGGGTATGCGCACTGTTGAGCCAGATCGGTGCGCCGTATTCAGCAGTTGAGTAAGCCAGCCCAAGTGCTGAGGATCTTAATGTTTCAGCGGTAGAGCCTCATGTGGTACCGCATAGCTTATGGAGGAGGTTGTTCCGAGTTCGCAGCCGTGTTCTCCAGGTGCCTCTCATAGGTCAATGTCCTATCTAGGGTATCACCAAGATATTTCGGGTGCGTGTTGTGACGCAGTAGAGTATCCTTGAAGTAGACCTGAGACTGTCTATTCGCTGCCTTGTTAGAGAGATGGAAGCACGCCGTATCCGTTTTATTGGGGTTTGGCCTCAGTCTCCATTTACGGAAATATGTCCCCAAGCCCGCCAGGTCTGAAGAGAGGGTAGTTTCTGTTTCTTCAAAGAGGCGGTGTTGTGTGGCTAGTACCCAGTCGTCCGCGTAACCGAACTTCCGAGATCTAGTTTCAGGCATATCGGAGATGTAGAGGATGAAAAGCAGTGGGGACAGGACAGACCCTTGGGGAAGACCGTCATTGAGCGTCCTTGAGGAACTTGTTCTGCTGCCCAGTATAACCTGGAAAACCCTTACAGTAAGCATGTTATCAATAAGTTGTAGGGTTTGTTTGCATGGGACTGTTTGATAAAGTTTATAGAGTAGTCCATGTCTCCACACAGTGTCGTAAGCTGCAGAGAGGTCCACAAACACGGCTGATGTTTTCAGGTTATCTTAGTAGCCTGTTTCAATATGGGTTGTGAGTGACATGATCTGATCTGTGCAGCTTCTCTCTGGTCTAAAACCAGCCTGCTCGATGGAGACCCTTTCCAATATTTTGCTATCATTTTTTGGCATTATAACCTTTCACATCCTGAAAACAAAATCAAATGAATCGGGGAATCCATACAAGTGTAAAAGGTTAAGGAACGAGTATTCCTCAACTTAAAATAAGCTTCAAACAATAAAGGCAACACATGTTTTACAGAAAAAAGGTTTATTTCAAATGAAGAAAATGATAATTCCCTTGGAGAACTGAATGCAGATATAGAAAAAAATAATATACTGGGTGTCAACCTATTCTTTAGACAAGCCAAGATTAAAAAATTGGAATGGTTTTCATTATTTCATAGTCTACCTACTCTACCACCACTTTCGGTTTCACCGGAAGCGACCCCAACTTGGGAATTTCAAATGGAACACCCTGTATATTTTTACATTTTTATTTTTGCATCTAGATAGCGTTGGACCCACTTCAGCCAATCTGATGAACATGAATGATGAGTAAAAATATTATATGGGCAGTGTTTTCCGCCTAGTTGAGTACCCATGGCAGTTTGCCATTTCTAATTTTCATGGCGAATCCATGTTTCGAATCGGAAATCGGGTGGAGTACAATCTCAATACACTGATTATTCGTCGAAAAGTTATGAGGAAATTGGGGTATATCTCTCATTAAGTATGCTGTGGATACAACATTGAATGAAACTGAATCAAAGAAACATAATAGCAGGATTAGTTGAAGGGGATTCATTGTTCGAAGTTCCTGCCATTTTCTGGCTCTATCAATTGTGTTTCGCAACATAGTGGGATTTATGGTAGCAAACACTTCACGAATGCGATTTTGTGAAATTTCAAGTGTTTGAGGCGGTGTATAAAACACTCGTTCTTACACATAACACCACACAAACAAGTCTGAAATATTATTCGTTGAAATTGCTCGCTCATTAAACTGGTTCATTGAATAGTCCATGATTTGGATGGAATTATAAGTGAGAACTGTGATTAGAATGGGAAAAAATCTGAAAAATTGAGCACTATTCGTTTCTGAAACTGAGTAGATCTACTTGGAGATGTCTGCGGAATCAAAAAAAAATACAAAGCGTTTTTTTAAAAGTCAAAGTTTGATTCAGTTCCGAGTTCGAAATGTTTGACTCATTTGAAAATTGATTCATGCGCACAATAATTATACCTATACTTTTTATGAGGGTGGATAGCGGGTTTAGGACGAAATGAAACAAACTTCTTGCTTTTTTAAATCGCCGACGTTCCGATCTCTATTTTAGATCTTTCTCAAGGCTACAAATACAAGAAAAAATTCTTACAATAGGAACAATTACTCAAAACAATAAAAAATCCAATATGTAAATTTAGTACAAATAATTAGATAAAAGCTGTTTATACAATCATAACAAGATTGGTTAAGTTACATATAGATTATTGGAGGAGAACGGAAAACAGAAAATTTATTACAAAACGTATAGGTTCAATTGATTACATATCTTTTTGAAGTCGTAGAAGTCTTAAGTCTATGGTCAAACAAATTTCTGATGTATCCATCACAATATAGGGTCAAACACGTTTACAATCGACATGAGGCAAATGACAAATGAATACGAACAGTAACAATTTTTCCTATTTACTAAATGGTAGTTTATTCACATGTGAATGGAATAGTCGAGCTGTAGAAGGATGTGGGTTTAAGTTTATCTACAACTTTTTTCCCTTTTTTTATTGTGAACCCATACCAGCCATGGTGACTGGTTTGGGGCGGTCGGTGGCAGAGCCGCAGGAGAAAGCCGATGATTTATTCGGGGAGTATTTTAGTAGGGTGCACGTCACGGAGCCAGACAGTACAGTTGAGCACAGAAGAATCACAAGTACAGCCTTGAAGATAAAGGAAACACCAGCGGTAAGATTGATGCCCTCAGAGCTCCAGAAAGTTTTAACAAGCTACGAGAAAGTTCTGGGGGTAATCAGAAAATTACCACGCAATAGAGCTCCTGGACTGGATGGCCTGGACGCCATTCTGCTCAAAAATCTTCCAAAGAAGTCGCTGGTTCAGCTGCTATACATTATAAACGCAATCTTAAAGTGGCAGCACTACCCGGACTGCCTGAAAAAAGCTGAAGTCATCCCGCTATATAAACCGGGGAAAAATAAAAACAATCTAGAAAGCTACAGGCCCATCTCGCTTCTAAGCGTGGTGGCCAAGGTGGTGGACAAAATTCTTCTGAAACGTTTTGTCGATGTCGAAGAAGAGCTAAAAATCATCCCGCCTGAGCAGTTCGGGCTTAGGAGGGGTCACTCCACGACCTCAAATAGCACGAGTTGTTCACGGGGTGAAAGAAGCCTTCAGCAGAGATCACAATACGGTTATGGTCCTGTTGGACATGCAGAAAGCCTTTGACACTGTCCGGACAGAAGGGCTCATTACGAAAATGGCAGAGGCAGGCATGCCTTTTTATCTCCTGAAACTCATTGAATCCTATCTTAAAGAGCGGACTTTCAGGGTAAAAGTAAACGGAAATAGTTCGCCAGAACACGCGGTCGGAGCGGGGGTCCCGCAGGGGTCTTCGCTGTCACCAATCTTATATTCACTATATACACATGATTTTTAGACCTTCGCTCGTACGAATACGGCAATGTTTGCGGACGATACCGCGATCTACGCCCATTCGTTCTACAGCGAAGTGGCTGCCAAACAGCTCCAGATTCATCTGGATCGGTTGATCATACCCTATATAGGGAATGATAAGATAAAGCTAAATTCTAGCAAAACAGAGGTCGTTAATTCCACGAGGAAACGAACCAACGTGGAGATCCTCGGGAAATTGAAGATAGATGATAGCAAAGTGACGGAAAACCCCGCGGCGAGATACATAACGTTAGCATTGCAGAGGGGGGCGTCCGCAATAAGGCGAAACTACCCCCTCATTGCACGCAACTCTAACCTATCTAATGATGATAAAATCCGCATTTATAAGCATATAATTAGGCCAGCGATGACATACGTCTGTCCGGTGTTCTGCAGCCTCTCCAAAACTCAATTGTTGCGACTGGAGAGAATGCAGAACAAAGCGCTCCGTATAGCCACTAACAGCAGTAGATACATCCGACTAGATGATCTGCGCGAACTAGCGGGAGTAGAAAAATTGCATGACTTTGTCATGAGAATTTCTGACAAGTTCTATAGAACGCATATCCCTAAAAGTCCGCCCACAGGGAATATAACAAGAATCAGAGCAAATCACCATAGGAAACATGGCGTAATCTACCAAAATTTGGACCTTTACAACGAGGTCGAAGACCAATAACGAAGAAAGCCTGAAAGGGTAATAAATCGACATACATTAATTTTTTTAAACTGGGTTTTTTATTTTCTTTTCTCAGCGTGAGGAGCGAATAATTAACAATACAAGGGAAACACAAACGACCGGAATTTTTGAAACATAAAACAACTGCAGGAGCTGCAGAACCTAGGAGGGCAAGAGGGCAGTGAAATTTCCCCCAACAATAGAGCAAAAATCCCTTCCTTCCTCTCCTATCCCCAACAAGAAGAGGACGAGGAGGACCAACTGTGATATGTACATATTAGTTTCAGTATGAAATGTATCTAAATATTACGCAATAAATATTTTTGGATTTGGATTTGGGAAACAGGAAATGTATTACAAAACCTATAAGTTCAATTGATTAACATACCTTTTTAAATTCGTAGAAGTGTATGGTCATACAAATTTCTGATGTATCCATCACAATATAGGGACAAACACGTTTACAATCAACATGGGGCGAATGGACAAATAAATACGATCAGTAACAATTTTTCCTATTTACTAAATGGTAGTATATTCACATGTGAACGGAATAGTCGAGCTGTAGAAGGATGTGGGTTTAAGTTTATCTATAATTTTTTTTAATTTTTTTTATGGCTCTTATCGCTAATGGTTTTTATACATGAAAAGTATGTTATTATATTGTGCATTGAGGCCCTATTTATAGTATCATTAAGGGTAATGAAAATCATCTCGCTGACCCCCTTTTTTTGATATGCGGTTCCCTATCCAAAACCTGAACTGACGAAAAGTTAAAATTATGGCCAGTGGTAAAATAATGTCTGTCTTCTGCTTATTTATTCCACGACCATCATATTCGTGTTGATTCATCCTTTTTTAAAGGTATTGTCGTGTTTGTCAAATATAACACTTGTCACAATTAAAACAAGGGACTTTATATATTACATTAGACCACAGATCTTTAGGTACAGGATCTTTGATTTAAGGAAAAATTCAACCAACCACTTCAACATAATAAAACGCCAATTTTCATTGCTTATAATTTATGGAACATTTTCAGAAAGGCCTGGGAAATCCGGAAATTCAAAATATCTCACATCTCTTTCATTTCATATCGCGACTATGGTTATGTGTATATCCATTACTCATCCTATTTACTAATGACCTTGGGTCAAAATCTGCAGTATTTTATTATCAATCTCATGGTGGAACTTTGTGCTACTCAGTTTATATTATATATAACACATACTTTTGAAAGTGGTAATCTTATGAGAGAAGGAATGGGTTGACATAAAATTAAGGACCCTTTCAGAAGATATAGGTTTCTGATACCAACGCGTATTACATATCACCAATGTGTCTAGGAACGGAATTTTTCCATCTCTTTCCAGTTCCATAGTGAACTGTATTTTTTTATGGAAACCATTGAAATATGTTAGAAGCTCTGCTATGTATTCAGATGGGCAGGCCAGTAAAGTATCATCGACATATAGCTTAATAAAAGGCAGATCAAAGGGAAGATCTTTCATAACATCCTCAATCAATTCATTCATTATAAGATTAGCTAACACTGGAATAGCTGGGTTCCCCATGGCTGATCCGTCAAGTTGTTTATAGAATAACAATATATATATATATATATATATATATATATATATATATATATATATATATATATATATATATATATATATATATATATATATACATATATACTTTAATCAACAATAAGTTATCAAAACATAACAAATTGCCAAGAGCGTCAGTAAATGAAAGATAGTAAACATACAAGACAAGAAATATAACATAAATTATGAATAAAACACGAATACCGACGAACCACAGATATACAAATAGACATACAGTGATCCCAACAACCTCTTAAGAAAAGAATTCTTCAAGTGTATAAAAGTTCTTTTGGGTCAAGAAGTCTTTGAGCCTATTTTTGAAAATGAGAATATTTGGCGCACTTTGCACTTCTTCAGGTTAGTTATTATAGATTCTGCAGCCATTGTAGTACAAGTTTCTTTGGTGAAACTTGGTTGAGTGCTTTGCCGGAAGTAAATTGTTCTTAAATCTGGTAGAGTAATTATGCTTCGGTCTGTTGCAGCTAAACAATGGAAGATTCTTATAAACATAGCACGTTATTTCGTATATGTAAGTATGAGTGTCCCCAGGGAAGATTACAGAGGATTCTCAACGCGGATTTTTGTAAAATTAATATTCTTGAACAATCAGTGCCAGCTCCCCAATTCATTATGCCATATGAGAGTGAAAAGTATTTTTTTGACTGCAGTGCTCCTTTAATGACCTCAGGCATAGCAAGCAAATCTCAATTGACCACAGAGATTCCCAGTTTAACTTTTGATCAAAGATAACTCCCAAGATCTTGACATCGTTTTGAAAACTGAAATTATATGCGTTATTGTTACATAGCGTTTGATTCTGCCCTCGATGGAAAATAATAGGAACCGTTTTTTCCTTATTCAAATTAATGAAATTTTTTTCTGACCATAATAAACACCGAGAGTGTACCTCTTCAGCAGTAGCCATTGTCCGATCAATGCTAGTTTCCGTAATTGAGAAATCAGTGTCATCAGCATAACAAACTAAAAGTTATGAGGTCGTTGGCAAAAATTATATAGAGGTCCTAAAATAGATCCCCGAGGCACCCCTTGACTAACGCTAACGGTTTGACTGAAACTATTGTTGGTTTGCACTGCTTGCTTACGATTTGTTAGGTACGCTTTAATGAAATCTAGTGGTATGCCTCGAACGCCATATCGGTTCAGTTTCTCAAGTAAGAGATAATAGTCAACTCAATCGAAAGCTCGAGAAAAATCAATACATGAACCAAGGAGAATGAACTTCGACTCAATGGCATCAACAATCTGAATATTCAGATCTGTTAAAGCTGTATCCGCGCCTCTTTTTTTCAAGAATCCGTGTTGGTTACTTGAAATTATATAATTTCTCAAACAGAAGTTTGACAGTTGTTCGTTTAAGGGCTATTTCAAAAAGCTTTGATATTCTTGACAGCAAGGTATTCGCTCTGTAATTGGAGTACTCATTCGTGTCACCTTTTTTGTAAAGTGGCCTAATCACGGAAGATTTCTGTTTGTTAGGGGTGAAAATGAAATTTATCAAGAAAGTGAGGACACTGCTGATACCATATTAACACCGCTTCAAAATGTTTTCTCGATATATTGTCAAGACCACTAGAATTAGACAGGCTCAGTCACCGGCGCCAAAAAAAATGAATTGTTATTAACTTGTATATTCGACGTTAGAAATTCTAAATCATTTCCGCCTTTATCATTTCCGACTGAAATGTCTACGGAAATGATTGGCAACTACCTCATCATCGAGTTGTTCATCATTTTCTATTATTTTCAAGTTGGCTGCCTTATTTTTACCTTGTATTTCCGAAATGATGTTCCACGTTGCTTTCGTTTTGCTTTACATAGTTCCAAAGAATATTGTTTGTTCAGTTCCTTGTAATTATTTTTTAATTCCGGGTATTTCTTAGAAAAATCTGAAAACAAGCAAATTTTACTCCTCAACTTAAACAAATCCTCGTTCATCCACTCTTTTTTTTCTCGTCTCCTATTGTTATATTTAATTATGGAAAGAGAGATTAAAGTAATGAGATATGATATTGCTAAAACGTTCAAAAGCAATATTTATATCGTTATTAGAGACCTCTAACCAGGTTTCTTCACACAGGAAATTATTGAACCTCTCTATGTTTTCGGAATTCATATGTCTACCAATTTCATAACGGTTATCTTGTTTTTTAAGTTCTTCAACGTATAATATGTTGATAATTTGACAATGATGATCAGAAATTCCGAAATCAATGTTGAGAATTTTATAATTTTCCAGAGAATCAGAGATGATAAAATTATCCAAGCATGTGCTGGATGTTTCGGTAATCCTTGTTGGCGTGAGAACAGGGATCCCTAATCCGTAAGCAGCAACTGTATCAGAGAGCAGGCACAGACTGTTATCAGTTCCTAGAAAGTTTATATTGAAGTCTCCACCTATCACCATGTTTTTGCCTTTTTTAAAATTAGACTGTAACTATCAAGAATTTAAAAATCTATTATTACCCCACTTTTAAGAAAGGGGATACGTCTATTATACAAATTATCGCCCTATCTCCCTAGTTACTCATGTGTCGAAAATATTTGAGAAGATCATCGAAAAAAGACTCGTTTCTTTCCTAAAAAATACAAACTAATTTCTAATAGTCAATTTGAATTTAGAGAAAAATTTCGACCCAAGATGCTGTACTCACTTTGACTTCAAAAGTAACTGGAGCTTTGAATGAAAGCAAAACCTGTCTGTGTGTGTTCATAGACCTTTCGAAAGCTTTTGACACTGTCAGTCATCATCTCCTTCTTCAGTCCTTGGAAGATATTGGGATACGGGGCAACACATTGAAACTATTTGAAAGCTACTTAACAGGAAGGAGCCAAGCAGTGAAAATTGATGATATATTGAGCAGTTATAAGGGGATCGACTGTGGAGTACCTCAAGCCTCCGTGCTAGGACCGACATTATTCAATATATATATATATATATATATATATATATATATATATATCAACGGACTTTTCACATTAGGAAACGGAAACATAGTTGGTTTCGCAGATGACACCGCAATCTTTTATAAAGCGGACAACTGGAATTCCTTAAATATTAAAGTAGAAACAGAGTTCTTCTCTATTAAATGTTGGCTGGATAAAAAGTTACTAACGGTGAATATTGATAAAACACACTACCTACCTGTTGTAATACAGCTGGAACACCCCCATTCGATCAACTAACGATAAAAACTAATACACCCCTCCACATTTTTCCTGAAAGAAAATTAAATACTTGGGAATAATTCAGACACACATTTGAAATGGGACCTTCATATTAAACACACCTCATAAATTGAGGACCATCCTATTCAAATTCAGGAAACTCAAAGAACTCCTACCGCTGACGAGTCTCAAAACATTATACTACTCGCTAGTTGAAGGTCATATCCGCTATGGAATAGCAGTCTGGGGAGGAGCGTTAAATACTCATATTCATCAGATTGAAATTATGCAAAGGCGTTTCCTCAAGCTAATGATCTCAAAAAATAGCAGGTATCCTTCCGACAGTATATACATCGAAACTCTTTACGATGGATATAAGACAGCTGTACTTCTTATGCTCTAGCACTAAATATCATACAAGTAAACATACAGCGTTGCTCCTTCACACCAGTACCTAACACGTCAGAAGATCAGTACATTACACCTCTAATGGTCAAGGTCACTACACAAAGATCATATAATTATTTTGCGCCTAAACTCTACAACAACATTCCCGAAAATATAAAATCCATTACAAACATCAATCGCTTCAAAAAAGATTTGAAAAGACATATTCTTCAAAGTCAAAGACATGAACTTCTACACCTATTTGTGTAGATGAGAAAAACCTTACGTACCTGTGCTATATGGTTCGACTCTGAAATGTATTTGTATTTTATACTAATTTGTCTACTTGTATTTATGTATTTATCAAACTAAAATTCACTTTGTTAGATTTAAATTGTGATTTTATATGCTGGAAGTTTTAATCTATTGTAACGAACCTAGGCCGGACCTGTCGCCTCGCGCTTTGCCGTCGACAGCTATGAGATCATCCCCGGAGATATTCGAGAACCATCCAGTCGCTCTGCCACGGAAAACAACGGTCAATATTGGAAACAATTGGAACATGCCAGAATTCGAAACATCGAGAATGCTGTATCGGAGATAAATAGGCGACCCTCAAGTGGAGTCAGAACAGTCTGAACGAGCCCATACGATCGAGCTATTCAGTGGCGTAGTAATATAAATTAAGTTGTAGATTAAGTGTTAAATAAATTAGTTAAACCAAGTTTATTTACGTTACAATTGGTGTCGGAAGTGAGATTTTGAAAATAAACAAGTGATCGTGGAGTGGATAGTCAGAAAAATAAATTGATAGACCTTTTTGTACGCCCAAAATAGACAGTGGCCCGGTTTTCGCGAAGTGGACAATTGTGCGTGGAATATAAACTGATACACTGTTCGCGTGAAACAGAAAATAGACAGTGGCCCGGTTTTCGCGAAGTGGACAATTGTGCGTGGGAATATAAACTGATACACTCTTCGCGTGAAACAGACAATAGACTGGTGGCCCGTGGAAGTGGACAATTGTGCGTGGGAATTATTAAACTGATACACTTTCGCGTGAAACAGAAAATAGACAGGTGGCGGGGAATTCGCGAAGTACAATTAAAAGTCTCGAATAAACAGGAATTGGAGGAAAGGAACTGGAAACAACAGGTAAAAAGCAAGTACTCCAGGAAAGACTTGCAGAAGGACTTATACAAGAAGGTGAGGACCCCGAAACATTTTTATTCGAAGTTCCAGGAGGCGATTTAAGTTTGGTAATGAATAAACTCGAAGAAACTACTAAATCCGTGAAAGAAGAACTGCAACAAAATTCTATAAATCTGGAAGAGAAGCTTTCTAGAAATCTGGAAGAGAAGCTTCTAGAAAATTCAAGAAGCCTGGAAGAAAATGCAAGAAGCCTGGAAGAGAAGTTCCTGGAAAACACAGAAGGCCTAAAAAAAGAATTGTGTGGTGTGGCTAAATTTCTAGAAGAAAGAATGGGAACCGTTGAGACAGAGATAGATAAAATTAGGGAGCAAATGAACACGGAGGTAGATAAAATAAAGGAAACGATCAGTAAGCTGGAAAAACGAATTAATAGTGCGCCCTCCACAGAGATGGTTAACGAAAATGCAATGCTGGACTTGAGTTTGAACTTGGATAATGTTCAAGAGGGTATAAAAGATGTCAATAGGGAAGCTTTCCATTAAGCCGCCTCAATTCGACGGAAAAACTCCATGGGAAAATTACCGCCGACAGTTTGAAGCAGCGGCCAAAGCAAATGGATGGAATGCAGGGGAAAGAGCTGTAGCACTAACACTTGCATTACGTGGAGAAGCGACGAATATTCTACAAACTCTTACCGCCCAAGAACAGGAGGACTATGATCAGCTGATTAAACATCTAGAATTACGATATGGCCAAGCCCATTTGGAACACGTATACCACTCCCAACTGAAAAATCGCTGCCAGAAATCGGGCGAATCCTTACAAGGATTCGAAGCTGACATTGCACGCTTGGTTCGTCTCGCATATCCAGCTATACCGGAAAACGTAATGGAGCGATTAGCGGTTCAGGCATTCTTGGATGGACTCCGTGACCAAGAAACCAGACAAGCGTTGATATTAGCTCGTCCAACACATCTCGTAGACGCACTGGCACGCGCTTTGGAATTCGAAGCAGCAAAACAATGCTGCAAAAGCCAAAGTAAAGTTCAAACGATTGAGGAAAACTCACAGGAGCCTGCTAACTTGGAAGCTGCCATAAGAAGAGTGATGAAGGAAGTGTTGCCTGAGAAAAGACAGATAAGATGCCGGAATTGTGGAAAAATTGGACATGTGCGTAGCAAATGTCCAACATTCATCGACTCCGATGCAGGAAAACTAAAAAAGGTCGACGAGAAGGGGCAATCGTCGGCATGTGTCCGGCAAGCCCCGGTTAACAACGCATATGTCGCTATCCTTCAACGACAGAACAAAGGTGTCTTCGTAGACGGTCTCATCAATAACTAGCCTTGCACCATGCTGCTAGATACAGGTGCGACTAGGACAATTCTCGGGCCTTCCTTTGCCAGAACACCGGAACGGATTGAACCGACAACTTGGAAGCTACGCACAGCAACAGGGGAGCCAGCTACTGTATATGGCGAGCTACCGATTGAAATAATTTTGGGCAGCACTAAAGTGAAACATTAGGCACTTGTAGCGGACATCGAAGACGATGCAATCATCGGAATGGACATCATGAATTCCAGAGGGTTTGAATTGGATTTCAAAGACGGCGTCCTACGTGTCAACGGAGAAGAGCTGGTGCTTCATGGGAGAAGTGAGGGGTTGATCCGTGTGTTGTTGGCTGAAGATGTAAGCGTACCTGAGAGGGCTGAAACCATTCTGGAGGCTCGCCTGGACGGGAGTACGAGCAGTGGAAACGTGGTGATGTTCGAGCCCAAACTTCATGATGAGAAAATTGGACGAGGGGAAGACCTTGTTGCGTGCTGACAAATTTGTGCCCGTAAGGGTCATGAATGTCAATTATTTTCCAGTGACCTTGAAGAAAGGAACAATATTGGGGCACTGCTCGTCAGTTTCCTCAGTGATCCGGAGCGTACGAGGTACGATTAGCCAACCCAACAACTTGCCCACAGAACTAGAAAAATTAGTTGCCATCTCTTCCAAAGACATAAAACCAGCTCAACAGCCCAAACTAAGAGATTTAGTCAAAAAGTACCAAGACATCTTCGATACCGGACAAGGAAAAGGGGGTCGAACTAATGTGGTCCAGCACAAGATTGATACTGGGGCTGCCCGACCGATCCGGCAATCAGCAAGAAGACTTCCTCTGCCAAGAAGGAAGAGGCTGACAAAATAGTCAGCGATATGGGAAAAGAAGGAGTTATCGAACCATCTGACAGTCCCTGGTCCTCTCCAGTCGTACTGGTGAAGAAAAAAGATGGATCGACACGCTTTTGTGTAGACTATCGCCAACTTAATAATGTCACGAAGAAGGACAGTTACCCTCTCCCGAGAATAGATGACACCCTAGACACGTTGGCTGGTTCCACGATTTTCTCGACCCTTGATCTGAAGAGTGGATACTGGCAAGTAGAACTGGCTCAGGAAGATCGAGAAAAGACTGCTTTTACCATCGGCTCAGGATTGTGGCAGTTCACCGTTATGCCATTCGGGCTCTGTAATGCTTTGATCAACGCACCTATACTGAGCTATCCCCTACCCAAAGGGAAATTCATTTTGGATACGGACGCCAGCAACGTGGGACTTGGAGCTGTCCTATCTCAGATCCAGGAGGGACAGGAGAAGGTCATTGGTTATTTCAGCAAGACGCTTAGCAAACCAGAGCGCAATTACTGTGTCACCAGGCGAGAGCTGTTGTAAAGGGAGTGGAACACTTCTACAAGTACGTGTATGGAAGAAGATTCCTGTTGAGAACTGACCATGCAGCTCTCAAATGGCTCTTACAGTTCAAAAATCCTGAGGGTCAAGTAGCACGTTGGATCGAGAGACTCCAAGAATTCGATTTCGAGATCGAACATCGAGCCGGAACTAGCCATAAGAATGCAGATGCCTTGTCGCGAAGACCATGTCCAGATGATTGCTCACATTGCCGACGAGCAGAAGAGAAAGAAGCAACACTTTGTAGAACCGCGGCAATGGATGACAACTGGAATGACAGCAAGATCCAGAAAGACCAAGAGAGAGACCCTGACCTTGGCTTAGTCGTCAGCTGGAAGAAGGGCACCGAAGACCATCATGGCAGGAAGTCGCAGGTTACTCGCCGGCTGTTAAGTCCTATTGGGCACAATGGAACTCTCTTATTCTGGACAATGGGATCCTGAAACGGGTGTTGGAGGCCGATATTGGTGGGGAAGACAGACGCCAAATAATTGTTCCCAGGAACAGAAGAGAGGAAGTGCTGCGGGAAATCCATGATGGAGTCGCCGGAGGACATCTGGGAGTGACGAAGACCCTGCAGAAAGTGAGGCAACGGTTTTACTGGGCCAATTGTCAAGCTGACGTCCAGGACTGGTGCAGAAAGTGCGCTGTATGCGCTGCCAGCAATGGACCTCGAATACGACCCAAGGCCCCGATGCGTCAGTACAACGTAGGCAGCCCGTTCGAGAGAATCGCCATTGACATCGCCGGCCCGTTTCCCGTATCCGACCACGGGAATAAATACATCCTTGTGGCAATGGACTACTCCAGTAAGTGGGCGGAAGCCTATGCCCTGCCCAACCAGGAAGCCATCACCGTCGCCGAAGTCTTGGTTAAAGAATGGATATGTCGATTCGGTATTCCAATTGAGCTGCACTCGCGATCAAGGCAGTAATTTCGAATCCAACCTTTTCCAAGAAATATGTCTACTGCTGAACATCCGCAAGACAAGAACCACGGCCCTACATCCGCAGTCCGATGGAATGGTGGAACGGATGAACAGGACGATCAACCGCCACTTGTCCAAGGTTGTCTCTGACAATCAAAGAGACTGGGACCAGTATCTTCATTTGTTCCTGATGGCCTATCGATCCGCAGTACACGAGTCAACCGGTCAAACTCCTGCTAGTATTTTAATGGGCCGAGAACTGCGACTGCCTTGTGACCTGAAGTTTGGGATACCGCCAGGACAAGACACTGCGGAGAGGACTACGTCAGAAACTTCGGCAGAGAATGGACGACATCCACGAACGAGTCCGGTTGAACATCCAGAGTGCCAGCGATAAAATGAAGAAGACCTATGACATCAAGGCCGACGCTGGAGGATTTAAGGTTGATGACCTGGTTTGGCTGTACAACCCCAAACGTCGTCGTGGACTATCACCAAAGTTGCGGAACTCGTGGGAAGGCCCGTATAAAATCGTGAAAAGGATAAACGACCTTGTGTACCGAATCCATAAGCCACCCGAGGGAAACCAAGGGTCGTCCATTTCAACAGGTTGGCCCCTTACGCTGGAAACCATGACCAAGTTCGCACCCTCGCCACCGGAGGATGATATGACGTTCGAGAAGTTTATGTCCTTGTATTCAAACGGGCAGAAAGTTCTACATGGGGTTACTAGAGGAGTCACGAGACCTTTCGAGGTGCCTGCTGACTACGCACTAGCGCACTGTGTGGCAGAAGATCTTCGAATGTCCAGGGCATCGCCGTAGTGTTCTCCAAGAAATTTGGTCAACTCCAAACACTGCGGGAGCAGAATCCAGAAGTTGGTGGGTGCTACAGTTGAAGAAAGGCCAGAGAAACATCTACTACCTAGTTACCAAGAGGCATTCCCAAGATAAACCGTCCTATGAAGATGTCTGGAAGAGTCTCACCAAACTAAGAGATACTATGGTGGACCAGAACCTGGTGGATCTAGCAATTCCAAAATTATCCTGTGGTATTGATGGGTTGGACTGGAGAGTCATAAGAAGTATGCTGGAGGCGATATTCAGATCCAGCGGCGTCAAGATTTTGGTTTGCTGTAACCCTCTTCCACGACCGATCATGAAGACCGTGGAGTGTTACTTCCATCGAACTTCACGGTGCAGATATGGGGAGTCATGCAGATATCGTCACACTCCAAGGATGAAATTTCGGGACGAAATGTCTTTAAGAAGGGGGCAATGTAACGAACCTAGGCCGGACCTGTCGCCTCGCGCGTTGCCGTCGACAGCGATGAGATCATCCCCGGAGATATTCGAGAACCATCCAGTCGCTCTGCCACGGAAAACAACGGTCAATATTGGAAACAATTGGAACATGCCAGAATTCGAAACATCGAGAATGCTGTATCGGAGATAAATAGGCGACCCTCAAGTATAGTCAGAACAGTCTGAACGAGCCCATACGATCGAGCTATTCAGTGGCGTAGTAATATAAATTAAGTTGTAGATTAAGTGTTAAATAAATTAGTTAAACCAAGTTAAGTTTATTTACGTTACACTATAATTACCTTCTTTTAAATGTATATGTATATAATTGTATTTGGACTGAATGTTGTCTATATGCTTAACCATTACCACCTTTACTTGGATTTTGTGTTTGATTTTTATATTATCTGTCTGCTATCTTAAATCTTAAATTTATATATTAAACAAATCAAAATGGATATTCAGGCTATTATATTAACTTATATATGCGAATTCATCTTTACCATTCTTTATTTTTATTTTTGTATCTATAATTAAATTCAATATTTTTTAATTTTGCTTTGAATATATTGTCTCCACATACAAGCAACATGTGATGCTTCTGTGGTTTCTACCATGTTAATTCAGCTTATGTATTACCTTCAATCGAATCAAAATCAAAATATACTTTATTGTCTAAGATAGTTTCTTGTTGACAAAGCTTTGTGAAAGGGACATAAACAATTAAACAATTATTAATAATAAAAATACTTACTCATAAATACAAATATATACAAACACAACTAATAAACTTCCAAAAATGGTAAAATTTATTAGTTGATTTATATACACGTTAAATTTTAACAATACTCAACAATTAAAAATTACTCATAAATACAAATATATACATCACATATACAAACACAACTAATAACACTTCCAAAACATGGTAAAATGTTATTAGTTGATTGTCATACTACACGTTAAAATTTTAACAATACTCAACAATTAAAAATTACATTTATACGATATATAAACTACATTCAGTAGTCAGAGGAATTACAATATATTAAAATAAATAAATGGGTGTACAGTGCTAGTCATACATAATGATCTAACTAAGGTTGTCACTATAGAATTCCTGAAGGTTGTAATATGCCTTTTTGAGAAGGATATTCTTAATTGAATTTCTAAATGGTGCGAGATTTACTGTATTCTTGAGAATGCCAGGTAGGTGGTTATAAATCTTCCTACTCTCGAATATAAGGCAATTTTTGGTCAAAGATGATGTTGGTATGGGCATACTAATATTATTGTGTTGACGGGTAATATAACAGGGTCTATTATTTGGCTCTTTTGATTTTGTTTTATGTATTAAGCACACTGTTTCGAGAATAAATATACAAGTTAGCGTTAAAATTCGATGTTCAATAAAAAGAGGCTTACAATGAACCCTTGAACGACATTTACAAAAGTACCTCAATGCTCTCTTTTGAAGTACAAATATTGAGTTCATCAACTGGTTAGAGCAGGAACCCCAGAAGGAGATGCCATATCTTATGTGAGATTCAACCAGTGAGAAGTACGCTATTCTGCCTGAATTGAGGCCAAGTTCATTGGTAATGACTCGAACAGCATAACAGCCTGATGCTAATGTTTTACTCAGTTTTTTTATGTGCGCTTCAAATTTCAATTTGTCATCTAGGTATAAACCTAGAAATTTGGTGTGGGGTTGGCTAGTTACCCTCTGATTGCCTAAAGCTAGGTTATCAGAGTTGAATTTGAAGGTTAGTATGCTTGTTTTCTCAATGTTGAAGCACAGCAAGTTGGAGTCACACCATCGTTTAACTTTCTCCAAATCAGAAGTGATATTTTCTTTCAAGAGTTCAACATTTTTTCCGTGCCACATTATTGTGGTGTCGTCTGCAAACATGGTGAATTTTCCGGAAATGTTGATATTACCAAGATCATTTAAATAAATAAGAAAAAGAAGTGGTCCCAATACCGAGCCCTGGGGAACACCATAATCGATATTTGCAGGGTTCGACAATTTATTATTACATTTTACCATCTGAATTCGGTTAGAGAGATACGATTTCAGCCAGTTATAAGCTACACCTCTGATTCCATAGCAATCCAGCTTCTGGAGCAGTATTCCGTGATTCACACAATCGAATGCTTTGGAAAAATCACAAAACACTGCTCCAACAGCTTCACCGGTATTCAATTCTGTGTAAACTGCCTTCAACAGGTTGAAAATAGCATTGGTGCTTTTATTGGGTTGGAACCCAAATTGAGAGGACGAAAATATATTATGTCGATTTAAGAATGATACTAGTCTTTTCTTAACTAGCTTCTCAATTATTTTCGAGAGGGTTGACAGTAGTGCGATTGGTCTAAAGTTCGAGGGTTCTTCGAGTTGACCACCTTTATGCAGTGGAATTATAAAAGCAGTTTTTAAGCAAGTAGGGAATTCACCTGTCATAAATGAAATGTTAATTGCTTCGACTAATACATGCAACGCCTCATTTGGCAAATTTTGTAATATTTTCACTGATATTTCATCCAACCCACAAGATTTTTTATTTTTCATTTGGTTAAAGATCGATTTGAGTTCGTCAATGTCAGTGTTATATAAGTAAAAGCTATCTGATATGGATATATGTTTGAGATAATGCAAGGGGTCAGTCATTGG
Organism: Gonioctena quinquepunctata; assembly: GCA_018342105.1. Lineage (NCBI taxonomy): Eukaryota > Metazoa > Arthropoda > Insecta > Coleoptera > Chrysomelidae > Gonioctena > Gonioctena quinquepunctata. The sequence goes on along the minus strand of JAFIRS010000885.1, from coordinate 462,697 downwards.
TACTATGTCTCGGGTCAGTTTTTTAGCTACTGTACAATAAAATTCATTAAGTTTGTTTGGTTCAATGTTCATATGGGAGGGGAGATGAGTACTTTTGCTCCTTAGGTTGTTTATTATAGACCAGTTTTCGCGCATTTTGTTTTTTGCGTTCTCTATTCTGTGTTTGTAGTAGTTTTCCTTAGCAGCTTTTATTACGACTTTATATGTGCGCCTGTAATTATAGAAGTAGAGTAAAAACCACTCATTAGTGGTGTGTTTCCTTATTATGTTCAATGACCTAAGGTTTGCAGCCGATTTTTTCATTCCTAGGGATATCCAAGCTTTTTTATTTTTTTCTTTGTCCTTTATTTTCTGTAGAGAAAAACAATTTTGAAAGGCAAGCAGAAGAGTTTTGTGAAATGCATTGAAGGGTTCAGGGGAATTCAGAACTGGCACCCAGTTTATTGTAGAAGATAATTCATTGAATTTGTCAAAATTCGCTCTACTGAAGATTTTGCCAAACCTGTGCCTCTTTTTCTTCGGGATCTCATTTATTAGGAAGGAGGTGTAGATTGCCTCATGGTCAGAGAATCCTGCATGAATGACAGTGCAATCAATACTATTACTATCAAGGTTGGAACAGACATAGTCTATGACAGTTGATGAGTGTGAGGAGATTCGAGTAGGATTTGATACATGCATAGTCTGATTGAAAGAAGTCAACAGATTTTTCAGAGTGAGTGTGACTGGGGATTGCTCATTTGAGAAATCTATATTGAGATCCCCGGCTATAATTAATTTCGAGTTGATGGGTAATTGTGTAAGAATAGATTCAAAATTATTGAAGAATATGTTCAAATCTGAGTTTGGAGTCCTATACATGCAGATTATATATAGATTATTGGCCCTATTGTATACCAAGGAAAACTCGAAAGTATGCTCTACAATTAAATTATCATAATTAGTGATATTTTCCAATACGAATGTATTGGAGAAGTTATTTTTAATTAATATCAGCGTACCACCATTGTTGAAAGTTTTTCTGCAATATTTTGAAGCTATAGTGTAGTTAGGAACATAAGAGGGTTCATTTTCTTTAAGCCAGTGCTCTGTTATTAGAATTAATTCGGGTAATTCCTGATTTTCAATGCATACGAGGAGTTATCAGTTTTATAGCGAATAGATTGAATATTTAATAAGAGCAAAGATAATTTTTGACGGAAATTCATTGGAGTTATAGATGAGTTGGGCAAGGTTGTCGAACGCCTAAAAAAGGGATTTCCGCAATGGGGGCATGAATAGGGCAAGTCTGGATGGATTCATATGTCATTACTCCTATCACTTTGATTGTTTTCAAAACAACTTGTCTTTTTGAATTGGATATGATTTTTTTACCTTTTGGATTATCTCGAATTTGGAGCCTTTTTCCATATCATCGGTGAGTAGTACAAGAGATGAGTTAACATTGTATGTCTTGAATCTAGTTACTTTATTTGATATTTTCTTATTTATGATGTGATCAAGCGGTTCATTGCAACCAGAAAGTATCAAAACATTGGAGGTTTTACTTATCGGTAATAGTTATTTTAAAGCAGCATTCAGGCTGTTATTAGTGCTTATGTTTTTAGTGCTGAATAATACTATCACATAATCATCTGAGCCATAGCTTATAGCATCTAAGAATGTATTTTTTGTCAAGTCAGAGAGTTCACTATGTGGTTTTATAATTTCCTCTATGATATATTTATCTTCGTCAATAAGTCTATTTAGCACTTTAGAAAAGTTAATTGCATATTCATCACCTAAAATCAATATTTTTGTCTTGTCAGAGTTAGTGTAGTCATCAGTTCTCTCTTCCGCTCGGTGAGAAGTCTGCAGTTCACTGTCTTCTTTGTTTATACTTGCTTCAGCAATGCTGATTTCCACCGCTAATATGAATGTGTCATTTTCCTTTTCAGCGTTTCCAATTTTGCCAGGATTTTCATGATCATTTTGGGTTGGATCTAAGCTATCCAATGACAACTCTTGATTATTGCTAATTACTTCCACATGGAAGTCATTTGATAGGTTGACTGATTTATTTACAGATATATTTTCAAATTTATGAGGGGTGGAACGTTTTTTGGGTAATCTTTTGTGTTTCTTGTGACATGTATGTTTTTTATTTCCGTTTATAATTTTGTTTTTTAATGAGAATCCGCAGTTAGTATCGAGAATATTTTCCTTTGTTGCTACTTCATTGAGTTTATTTTTTCAATGGATTTGTTCCCTCTGAAGGCCCCAATTTCTGTCATTTCATTGTTGTCAGTCTGCGCTTGAACTTCAGTGCCTTTAATTTTGGTTATTTGGGGAAGGAAGTTCGTTATCCTTGTTTTTAGAACATCAGTTTGATGCTAACTGTTGACATAGGTTTAACCCCACTGATGGTAGTTCTTTCTGGCAGTTCAATTCTGTCAGTCTGAGTTTGTGCTTCAGTTCCTGCCTTTTTTGTTATTTTGGGAGGGAGGTCAGTGATTATAGTTTTTTGTTCCTCCGTTTGGGTGTCAACTGATGTCGTAGCTGTAAGCTTAAATGGTGGATGAATCTTTAGTAGCTCGAGTTCGCATTTCAGGGATTCAATTGAATGGTCTCTGTTCTCCAGTAGTTCATTAAGATCACGTTCAGATTTCAGCGCTTCTTCCACAAACTTTTCTTTTCTTTTTCGTCTTTCAATTTCTTGATGTAATTATTTTGCATGATGTTGTCATCATAAAGCTCCTTTATGGATGATTCTAGTACATTGTTTAGATTTTCCTCCTGATCAATGATTTCGACAGGACAACAGGTTATTTTATTGTCGTGTAGAAAAGAGATGTTTTTCTTAATTCTGTATAAACAACTTTGGTGGAATACGCCAAAACAATTTACACATACATAATAGTTAACAGTTTTTTTCTTGCAGCATTTAAATCCACTATTTTGCGAGCCCTGGGAAGCCGAGTTGATTAGCTCAGACATCCTTGTAGAATTTAATTGGTATAATTCTTGTCAATGGATTAGGAGTTTGCCTAATTCCACTGGAGTACAATAAAGAATTTATTTATGTACAATCTTTATTGGTATGTTCGCATTTTTTACTGTGTGCAGGTAAAAAGCTTATCTGTTGTTGCTGTTTCTTGTTGGATTTTCGTTCGGAGATGTGATGAAAATGCACTATTTTGCTGCAAATCTGACTTTTGCAGGCTGCTTTTTTTTTTAAACTGATGTACAGATTTAGTAGGGTTTAATCAAGAGAACACTGAACACAAATATACATTTTTCTCACAGACTATTGTACTGCTATTTGGTACTATTAGAGAGCACACACACACAATCATCTGCTATCAATGTAGGAAAAACTACTTGTTACGTTTTGTGATCTGAACCTGAATAAACATTATTTATTATTTATCATTTATTATTATCAAGAAACGTGTTATAATTACTGCCTGGCTGTCTATAGATCACGGCAATAATAAGATTGCGACAAGTGACCTCAATGCAGCAGCACTCAAAAACTCCTTCACCAGAGAACTGTGACACATTAATAGTTGATTTGATTCCTAATATTGAGTTTTGTACAAGTAGCTGGCGAGAGTAGAAGGTTGTCATGCAAAAACCATCAATCATCTGCTCCTTAATTCATTCAGACGATTGCCAGTGTTCTGATAATAACAGAATATCTATATTCTCACTGTCTAAAATTGATTCTAGTTTCAGTATTTTATTAGAGAGACACCTCACATTCCTTGAAATTGAAAAGAAACTCAACCAAATCGCAAAAAATTTCACTGCTGAAATATAACGCCATTTCTTTTTGATAGTACTTATCATTAAATTTTTTGGGATATTAGTAAAAAGAGATATTACGTCTAGTGATACAATAATGTGTCCTTCAGGTATTGTTATATCTCTAATGAATTCAAGAATTCAAAAGAGTTCTTCATATTATGGTAAAATATTATCTACATATACAGCTAAGGTATATGATTGAGAGTTCATACAACTAACAACCGGTCTCATGCTAAGATTAGGCTTATGAACTTTTCGCAAACCGTACAGTTTAGGAGAGAGTTATTGCTGAGGAGTTTATAATATCTGCCGATCTGATCTAGCAGAGCTTCTAACACATTTCAATGGTTACCATAAAAAATCATGTTCACTATGGAAATGGACAGATATGGAAAAATTCCGTTCCGAGACACATCGGTGATACGTAATACTGATGGTACCATTTCGACGCGTTGGAATCAGAAACTCACATCTTCTGGAAGGGCCCTTAACTTTATTTCACCCATTCTTCTCTCATAAGATTGCCACTATCAAAAGTATGTGTTATAGAGCCTATAAACTGAGTAGCACAAATTCCACCATGAGATTGATAATAAAATACACAGATTTTGACCATGAATAAATACCCAAGGTCATTAGTAAATAGGATAACTAATGAATATAAACATAACCATAGTCGCGATATCGATAAAAATAAAAGAGATGTGAGATATTTTACATTTCCGTATTTCCCAGGCCTCTCCTAGAATATTCGACAAATTATAAGTAAGAGGGCCCCACAATGTAAATTGGCTTTTTATAATGTGGAAGTGGTTGGTTGAATTTTTTCTAAAAATAAAAGATCATGTACCTAAAGATCTGTGGTCTAATATAATCTATAAAGTCCCTTGTTTTAATTGTGACAAGTGTTATATTGGACAAACACGACAATACCTTAAACAAAGGATGAATCAATACCAATATGATTGTCGTGAAATCAATAAGCAGAAGACAGAAAAAACAGCATTGAATAATCATCATTTTACTGGCCATTATTTTAACTTTTCGTCAGTACAGGTTTTGGATAGGGAACCGCATATCAAATAAATAATAGTTTGAAAACTGAAGAACACGCTTTAATAGAAAACTAAACTAAAGAGTAGAAAATAATTTTAAATGAGTTTGAAATAAGAATACAGTGATTAACAACAAATTTATTTCATCGTAAAAAAGCGTGGGGTGCTTGATATCAATTGTTGTTAATATTTCATGGACAGATATTGGTAAAAGTAGAATCATTATGGAAATATCTTAAAAAGCACCCCATGCTTTTTTACGATGAAATAAATTTGTTGTTAATCACTGTACTCTTATTTCAAACTATTATTTATTTTCAACTTTTTAGTTTTGTGTTCTATTAAAGCGTGTTTTCTAGTTTTACATACTATTATTATTTAATTTTTTTAACTATTATTCTCCAATTTTGAATAGAATCGGACCATAATCACAAAACTCGTCCGCCGTTTTGGAGCCGCCATCTTGAATCCTTCAATTTTGACAAAATAATCATAATCTCCGACCTCAAAAACCCCCACATACCAATTTTGAATAGAATTGGACCATAATCACAAAACTCGTCCGCCGTTTTGGAGCCGCCATCTTGAATCCTTCAATTTTGACAAAATAATCATAATCTCCGACCTCAAAAACCCCCCCACATACAATTTTGAATAGAATCGTACCATAATCACAAAACTCTCTTCCATTTTCGATCCGCCATCTTAATTTTATTTTGACAGAAGAATCATAATCTCTGACCACGAAAACCCTCAGATACCAATTTTGAAGCGAATCGGACCATTATCACAAAACTCGTACGCCATATTGGAGCCGCCATTTTGTTTTGTTTTTTTCAAAAAAAAAGTTCAGAATGCATTGTCACCAGAATTATGTACACCTGCCAAATTTCAAATCATTCGTACGTCTGGAAGTGGGTCAAAATCGCGCCCAAAGGAGTCGGTTACAAACATATGGTTACAAACAAACATACCAGTGAAGCTAATATAAAGCGTGTAAAAAGGGGTTTGAACGGGATTATTTTGATATTCCCTTAATGATACTTCAGACTTCAGAACCGACGTACAGGGCCTTAATGCATAATATAATAACATACTTTTCATGTTTAAAAACCATTAGCGATAAGAGCCATAAAAAAAAGGAAACAAAAGTTAGATAAACTTAAACCCACATCAACAGCTCGACTATTCCGTTCACATGTGAATATACTACCATTTAGTAAATAGGAAAAATTGTTACCGTTCGTATTTATTTGTCATTTGCCTCATGTCGATTGTAAACGTGTTTGACCTTATATTGTGATGGATACGACATCAGAAATTTGTATGACCACAGACTTAAGACTTCTACGACTTTAAAAAGGTATGTAATCAATTGAACCTATACGTTTTGTGATAAATTTTCTGTTTTCCGTTCTCCTTCAATAATTTATATGAAACTCAACCAATCTTGTTATGATTGTATTAACAGCTTATATCTAATTATTTGTACCAAATTTACCCATTGATTTTTTTATTGTTTTGAGTAATTGTTCCTATTGTAAGACTTTTATCTTGTATTTGTAGCCTTGAAAAAGATCTAAAATAGAGATCGAAACGTCGGCGATTTAAAAAAGGAAGAAGTTTGTTTTATTTCGTCCTAAACCCTCTATCCACCCTGATAAATAGTTGAGAAAGGGCACGAACTACAAGAATATTATACCTATACTTTTTCTCCATAATTTTTCGACAAATAATTAGTGAATTAGGATTGTTTACCATACGACTTCAGGATTCAATAGGTTCGATACGTGAAAATTAAAATCTAAGGAATGTGTGTCTGAAAGATCTTGTCATTTGAGAAAATTAACATTTTTCACAATTAGTTGTTTTGGAAATATGAAACCGCCATAGGTACTCAACTGGGTGGAGGAAACTGCCATATAATAATATATATAAATCCAGTGTCCTGATGTTTGTTCCCAGTGAACTCTTCACCAAGTCAACCGATTTCGATGAAAATTGGCGTGTATGTGTAATTTTTTCCAATTTGAGAGATAGGCTATTTTTCATCCCCCTAAATGTTAAGGGTGGTCCACCCCTCAATTTTTTATTTTGTTTTTTTGGTAATTTTATTTTTTATTTTTTTATGATACAACATTCAAAAATACATACAACTCTGAATTTTCACCCTTCTACGATCAACCCCTATTTTTCCATCGCGATTTTTATGTTTTTTTATTTTATGCACAGATCCGCAATAGGAATGCAAGATGGCAATCGAATATAATAATTGTAGTACGATAAATTGAGAACGGGATAACGGGATGAAGAAAAAACGGGATAACGGGAATAACGGGATAACCAAAAAACGGGAAAACGGGATACAGAATAAGGGAAAACGGGAAGGGAAAACGGGATAAGTAAAAAGGGAAAAGGAAAACGGGATAACGGGGATGACAGGAAAAGGGGATAAGGGGAAAACGGGATAACGGGATAATGAAAAAATGGGATAACAGAAAAACGGGATAACAGGAATAACGGGATAACGAAAAAACGGGATAACGGGAGGACAGGATAAGGGTATAATGGGATAACGGGATAAAAAAAAACGGGATAACAGGAAAAAGAAATAACGGGATAACAAAAAAACGGGAAAATGGGATGACAGGATAAGGGGATAACGGGAAAACGGGATTACGGAATGGAGAAAAAACCACAGCACAGCAACGCGTGGCCGGGTCTGCTAGTGTTCTATACTTATCATTCATGTCCATCAGATTGATTGAAGTGAGTCCAACGCACTCTAGATGCAAAAATAAAAATGCTCCTGAAAAATCAAATGTACTAATTTTTCGTCTCAAAACTATATGATTGTACTTCCCTAGAATCCAAAAACGTAGGATAGGGTGTTCCATTTGAAATTCCCAAGTTGAAGGACAAATACGTTTATGAAAATATTTCCTTTAATGTCAAATAGAGTAATAGGAATTCCTTCTTAATTTTTTTATATATGCAAAAATTAAACGATGCTCCTACATTGAAATCGACCTCACAATGTATGTCATCATCATCAACCGAATAATTATAGCTTTGCTCATTCCATATTCGAAGTTGTGCATTCCATGCAATTTTGATCGATTCAATACTGCTCTTATGTCATATTATTGGTAGTGTCCTTCACTTCCGGTTTCAATACGAATTTGCTATCACTTGATCCGAAATCCGTATAATTCGGGTTCTTCGCAGAATTGAAATGAATGATCGATAGCAAATGTACAACTCATTGCAATTATATATATGTACATTTGTCGCAATGAAAAACTGCCTACAAAGAAAAACACGCTCACAATTTCGCACTGAATACGTTTAGGGGCCTTCATGTATTTCTAAAAAAACTTTTTAACAAAAAATTAAACCGACGAAATACGGAATTGAAAAGTAAAAAATAAAATAAACCTTCGTAGTCTCAATAACTAAGCTCCTAAACTAATGTAAGTAACTAATTTTGAGTCGGCGCCAAACAAAGAAGCAAATGAATTAGGTAAGTCGTAAAATGATGGCATCGAGTTGCGCGGTGACATTCTGATAATTTTTTTGAAGTAATTTCATGATCTTCGTTGATTGTTTGTTTGGCGCCGACTCAAAATTATACTTGCATTAGTTTAGGAGCTTAGTTATTGAGACTAAGAGGGTTTATTTTATTTTTTACTTTTCAGTTCCGTATTTCGTCGGTTTAATTTTTTGTTAAAAAATTTTTGTTTTCCAATTTTTTGTAGCTGAAATCTACTAACTACTACCTACTTGTTTTTTGATTGCTTCCAAAATACTTACTTACCCACCTTACTTCAACTATTACCAGTTAAATAATATGATTATCTACTTTTACTATTTGTTTTGTAATATAAATTATTTATGTTGTTCTGTTCAGTTTATTTCATTACTTTGTATATAATTCCATCCTCTCATAGACTATAATGACGGATGTAGAACAAAAATAATGACAGTAGCGATCTGTCATTGTCAACTACATATGTGTGTGCCAATGTTCACAAGTGAAAATCAATTATCCCCTATTTCATTCGAAATCGAAATATGAGGTATACTCTATCTATTAATAAAAGAATCATCCAAATCGAAGAACCCAGTACAAAGTTATGCCTGATAGAATTGGTTGACGGACCAGAATTCAGAGGGTGAGTGATCAATATCCTTCATTTTGCTACCCTTAGGGGTAGATTTCATCTTTTAAATTCAAATGGGACCAACTGCGAAGTACACCCTATCCACTGAAAAAAGAATTATCGGAATCGGACGTCTCAGTAAAAAGTTATGCGTGATCATACATAAAAAAATAAAATAAAAAAAATATATACGCGTCGACTAGGTTTCGTCGGTTAAAAAGAAGTTAACTTTAAAAAAGTCTTGGAAAAATTACCAAATTCGAACACATTTTAGGAACCACTATATATTTGTTGATTTTTTTTAATCCCCCTAAAATATTTATTTTTGGTTTTTCATTTGGACTTGGATTGCTATATAAAGGTTTATGAGTTTCTATAAGACGTTTCGGTCCTGGCTAACATTTTCAATTTTTATTATTCATTTGATATTTCTGAAAAATAATTTTATTGAAGGAAAATCTATTTTATTTTCATATCAATATCAAAATGTGACGTACCTCGACAGACTTGCATGTTTTGTTTATTATTAATTCAACAACTTCTGTTTAGTTTTTGCTTCTTTTATTGTAGTGGTAGTATATTTTCTGTAACAAAAAAAAAAAATATCCAGGGTCTAGCAACATCGGTATTTTTTATTTGGTTCCAATATGTTTGTTTTTTTATTGGTTCGAATATTCGAAAAATGTTATACTTTTTTTTTCTGGCTATTCAAAAGTACTTTTTTGAATTCTACTATATGATGTGTTTGCTATACACTTATTTATCCCAATTATTTCTATCTTGGTTTGTTTGACCAACGTATGGTGATGGGTATTCTTATGTTAGAAATTATATCCTCCTTCTCTGGGTTCCATAATTTTTTAAATATTCTCCACCTAATTTCAATATTCACAAACGACAAAAAAAGCTATTGTGTGATTTTTTGGTATATTCTTTGGACTCTCATGACTGGTGAAGAGGATTTTTTCCAGGGCAATTTAAAGTGGTATTTCTAATTACAAGGTACATAAGGTGTTTCCCAGAATTCAATACACCAGGATCCTGCAATCTCTTATAGGCCAATCTTATAGTGCCATCATACGAAAGACAATCCGTAGTAATATCCTGTTATATTTTCTACTCGCAACTATTATTGCTTAATTTGTTATAAACATTTAAAAGCAAAAAATATTTTGTTTTTGTTTTTCGCTTGAAATATGAAAACTAATGAAGCAATTTTGATGCTTTTGATGGGCGAATTATTGAGAATCAAAAGGCAAAAAAATTAGCCATATCACGACTCGATCGTATTATTCGTTACTGAGAAAAAATAAGCGTTTTAAAAAAATTCATAACACTACCATTTTTCAAGTTATGGTACATGCTCTTTGCAACATAGTAGTAATTGATATTCACTTTTTGTATAAAAAATTCAGGTGCTGTCGGGTCATTAGTTTTTGCATAATTGCAATTTAATTTTTTAATGCACTTTATTGGAACAAGCCTGGATGCATCATAGTGGTCCGATTCAATTTTCTAAAAACATATTTCAAGTAAAGTATAGTGCTACAAAATATCTATTCTCATTTTGCGTTAAAATTATGTGAAATAGGTGAGAAATAGTTGCAAATATAACGGAAAACGGGCGAGCGCGGGCAAGCTGCTGAGTAGTGCGGGTAGAGCAGCAGAATCATAACTTGCGGGCAGCGTTTTCGGTCATGTTTGCAAGTATTTCTCACCTATTTTGCAGCATTTTAACGCAAAATGAGAATTGACCTGCTGAAATACTATATTTCTACCTGCAATATCTTTATGCAAAATTGAAATCGGACCATATATGTATCATCCAGGCTTGCTCCAATAAAGTTGACTGAAAATTTCAAATTGCAATTATGCAAAAACTAATGATCCGACAGCGCATGCGTTTTCTACACTTGAAGTACATATCAATCACTACCATGTCACGGAGAGCCTGCAATACATCTTAGAAAATGGCAGTGTTTTGAATTTTTGAAAGAAACCTTGTTTTTTTTCGGGTTTTCTCCTTTACTATTGGTTTTCATGTTACAAGCGAAAAACGAATAAAAACACGATTTTTCGCTCTTAAATGCGAGTAGGAAATATAAAGATATAACTACGGATGGTCTGTCACATGATGGCACAGTTAGTTTCCTGGTACAATTTTTGTCACAGAATCAATAGAGCTGAAAATCTCTATTGATTAGTCTATTAAGTTAGGTTATACTAACCTGCGATGCATATTAGGTTCATTCAGCTTAAATTTTCATTTTATTCTATTCTACCATGGTCGTCATTATTTTCTTGAATTTACAATTATAAAAACAGTATTATCAAATCCAATGACGATTACGAATAACGAAAAATTAGCTGAAAAACGTCATGAAAGGGTAAATAGATATGGATAAAAAGATATTAGAAATACAGCAGCGGGGTGATGAATAAAGTCCATCATGTAGAGAAAAACGTCATCCCATATTTTTGACAGAACTCTTTCAGTGTTGCAGTTAAGAAAAATCATGTTCGAGAAATAGTACAGGAGATGGTGGAAAAATATAGCAATTTTGATTATTTGATCTTCTAACTTTTCATAATCTGAAAATAATCAAATTGCTAGTCTGTAAAAACAGATTAATTGATTATTTACGCTAATATGCTAATAATGATTCCATTATGTGAATCCTTGACACTATTCATTTTTTTAATTATAAATCAGAATCATCGATATTGTTTTCTTGGACATTCTGTGCGCGCTTCTAGAAACCCTGATCTGTCGCAATTTCATTTTTGTTTATTGCTTCATTTAACGTCGGACTATTTCTGCGACCAGGTCTAAACACCGACGGCGGTGAGCACACTCCCCCCAACCGGAAATTTTGCCCATTCCTCTGTTGTTCATATATTTCTTTAACGAGCTCAACATCTATGAACTCCGGACTGCCATCTTAACATCTCCTCTGAAGGACGGCATATCTATCATCATGTCTCGTGCTCATTGATATGATGCCTGCAGCTGCGAATATGCTACTACGCTACAGTTATTTGGGGCATTTTTAACGCACACCTTCCTTGGCAGGTGGTCACCCAACCAAGTACTAGCCGGGCCCGGTGTTGCTTGGCTTCAGATAATTTCAGTTTTGGTGGTTTCTGAAATAGATGAGGGGGATATGCTTTTGATGTACATGTTCGGAAACAAATTATAAATATATGTTTTGGAATTTTTCATACCTCACTTGACAAACTTTGTGTAGCAAACTTTGTTTTTCAAAAATTGTCAAATACATATTTCTTAACTTGTGGGTACTTTGGAGTAACGGGAAATGACTGTGTCAGAGTGGTTTCATGAGGGTTCCGCTTGTTTCCTTCTGAGAAAAAATCATCAGAAAAATTTGGACTTTTCACTCAGCACTATTGTATTACTAGAAACAACTCAATAAACGCACTAGCTATGGAAGGAAATCTGAAACCACACTTTTCATGATAATTAATGAAAATGAATTGATAATATCTAAATTATGCAATTATTCCAAACTTCGGATTCTCAGCCAGTTTCACGCATTAATAATTCCTAAAACGAGCTCATCATCAAATGTCTCCCAAATCTAGTTAATTACATTGCTTATTATACAGAAATGCCCTGTTGCCAAAAGGGTAATTTTCCGCACAAAGATATATTCATTCAAATTTTCAAATTACCTCAAGCTCTCATGGAGAGCTTGATGTAGGAAAATCCTAAGTGGAATGGTAGAATGAGATCACACTTCATAGATTCTCCCCAGTTTCCATGAGAAAGTCAGTGGCGTAAGCAGAATTTCTTAGTATTATCAGTAAATAGTACTGCGGCACGCAGATCTCATCAGAAAAATTCGCCTCGCATGGACCGCATTCAGTGAACTGAATACATAGAAATTAGGGTATTTGAACGATTTACAATATATTTGCTTATACAGGGGATTCAGAATAAAACTGACAAACTCTGCTGATTTTTCAGATAAAAATAATACGAAAAGTTCCCATAAACAAATCCAATAAATCGCTTCCTAACTGGGAAACAGGGTGTTAAAATCACGATAAAAATAGGTTTTCCATTTTTCACTTAACATAGCTAAATAGGGGAAATCGGAAAGTTGGTATTCAAGGTAACATCGATCAAAGAGATAAATATGATTTTCTTCTACGTATAAGATTATCAGTTGCGTTGTTACAGTGTAATTAATATTTTGTTGGACGGTACTAGGAACACAAAGAAGTATATCATCAGTATGGGCGATCATTTTTACATAGCTCAATATTCATATTTCAGTGATATGTACAAGAAACTGAAGATGGTGCACACAGAGTGAATAATTTCGGAAAATATATGCACTCGCATATTCTGTGCACAATTGTAACGAAGTTACTATTTTATGTTAATTACCTGCTCAAGACGGAATGAATATTCTTCTAAGTCGTAAAGCCGTAATCATAGCGTAGATTGTTTGGGCAGCATTTAAATAATTTTTTAATTTATCTACAACTCCAAATTCACTTGTTGCGAATAATGCGAGATTCGATGTATCTAGATTACTAAGAGAAATAATAATTCAATAGAGATTTACCATGATAGCACGATTTGTGGATAGCTTTATTATTTTTAGAAAAACGTTCCCAGATCGAAAAGGGCCAGGCATGTTCTAGCTATCAAAATTAGCCAAAGACTCAAACGAAACATCAGATAATTTCCACGAAGCGATGTATAATGTACAAATTTTGCAAAAATATACATAAAATCATATAAAGAATGTATTTCAGAGCGATTGAGAACAAAAGAATATCTTTAACTTACCTAATTTAAGTGCCTAAAAAATGTTATATCACGGGATTTATTGAAAAAATGCGCAACAAAATATAACATTGATTTTCTGAAACAAATGTATCACGATGAAGTAGAAGGAGCTGTGATTAATCACCTGACTGAAAAATTGGAAAATGGAAAACCTAGAGTTACTAAAAATAGGAAAGCATTAACTAAAATCATCATTAATAATTTAAAAATAAATGTTTAGTCAATCAAGTGATTATTTAGTATAATAGTTAAAAATAAATAATATTACATTCATTGTTGTTTATATTGTTAGAAATCTGAATCATTTTTGTTTATGCTTAAAAATATTCGAATTATGTTATACGTACATGTGTTGTACAAATGTATAAATAAAATAAAGTTTATGCACTGTTGTTTGCAATTACTAGCTAAAACTACATTTTATTTTATATCTATTCCTATTGTAATTTGTTTAAAATGCATCAATATATATATATATATATATATATATATATATATATATATATATATTAACGCAATTATTCACCATTATTAATCATAAATATGTGCATTCCAAAACACAGTTCAATTCAAAACAGCAAGACCTCGCGCTCTCGCTTATTTGAATCACGAGCGCTCTTGTGAGGCGTTGCCACGATTCTCAGCCTTCCCTCTCTTGCACTCCTCATACGCAATGATTTAGAAATTTCTTATGGCAATAACTAAATAACTGTATGGCTACGCGGGTTTAATTTTTTTTTACAAAATTTGTTATTTACCTTTTAATAATATACTAGTTTTTCAAAAGGATCTGAATGGAGGGTTTTTAGTTATGCCTTAAAATGTGGTGTCTACAGTAGCTCACTATAGGGATAACGTGATAAACGTTGCAACTTTGAAGCCTTATATCTCGCTTTTGGTGTGGTAAATCATTCAAAAAATGTAATATGATACAGGTAATAATATTAACTAGAAGTGGTATGAATATAAACGCAATCTGATTGGAAGTGGATTTCACGACAACTACCTTAATTATTTTTCGTTGAATTATTTGGTTTTAAAAAGCTTGTCGCGCGAAGTGTTCATAAAAGTAGGTACCAATTAATTTGATTGTGCAGTGATTAGTTGGTGAGTAGAACTTGTCAAAGTATTTGATTTTTACAAAGATTATGAAAGTAGGTACCAATTAATTTCATTGGACAATGAATAGTTGGTAAGTAACAACTTGTCGAAGTATTGATTTTTTTACAATTTTCGCGACAAGCTTTAAAACCAAATAATTCAACAAAGAATAATTAAATCATTGTCAGCGATGACTCAAACTTATTTTATACGTTTTAGTACACGGCTTGAATGAGCTTGTCTTCAAAAAGATTTTTTATTGATTATTTTAATTTTTTCTTTTTAGTTAGTTTGCCTTAATCTGTTCATTTCTAATGGAGCATCGTTATTACAAGGTCTCTTTCTGTGAGTTTTGAGCTGAAAGAAATCATGATCTCCGACCCCAAAAACTCCCACACACCAATTTTGAATAGAATCTGACCATAATCACAAAACTCGTCCGCCATCCTGAAGTCGCCATCTTGAATTCATAGATTTTGACAAAAAATTCTCCGACCCCGAAAACCCCCGCATAGCAATTTTGAATCGATTTGGACCATAATCACAAAACTCGTCCTCCATCTTGAATTTATGAATTTTTCACAAAAATTTCATAATCTCCGACCCCGAAAACCCCCACATACCAATTTTGAATCGAATCGGACGATAATCACAATACACGTCCGCCATCTTGGAGACGCCATCTTGAATTTATGAACTTTGACGAACAATTCATAATCTCCGACGCCGAAATTCCCCACATACCAATTTTGAATCAAATCGAAACATAATTACAAATCTCGTCCGTCATCTTGGATCCGCCATTTTGTTTTTTTCTCCAACAAATGCATTGTCACCGGAATTATGAACAAATGCCAAATTTCGAATTAATCGGAC
This sequence comes from Gonioctena quinquepunctata, assembly GCA_018342105.1. Classification (NCBI taxonomy): domain Eukaryota; kingdom Metazoa; phylum Arthropoda; class Insecta; order Coleoptera; family Chrysomelidae; genus Gonioctena; species Gonioctena quinquepunctata. Next base: position 446,891 of record JAFIRS010000885.1, on the reverse strand, counting down.
GACGAAGTCGGTCAAAATTCACTTGCAAGATATGACACTAACTAACGAATGAATAACAAGTGAAACTAAATAAAAGCTTGTAAAAATACTATTACACAATATTTCAAACTAGTTCTCTATATAACTTGCTATATTCCTAGATGTACCATTCTCTTTTTATTTCGGAATTTTCACCCTATTTCAATTGGAAACAAGAATACAGCGGAGTGGGTCTGAATCCATTATATGCTTTTATTGTATTTGATTCTGTAACGCTACTGGTATAACTGCCATTTTACAGAGTTTTCATCAATATAAATCTCAACGAATTTGCTATTCCATGAATATATAACCGATAATAATCCATCCAAGCCTCCGCGTCTATAATTATTATATTTGAAATCCATTTTCATACCGATTGCAAGTTAATTCAATACCATAGGGCGAAATGGCACATTTATTAGTGGCTAATGAACTGCGCGTTTCTATGGAGGCTCATTGAAATGCAAATTCGTCTGGTTCGTCTATTTTCCCCTATATCCATTAATGTGTAACCCAACAGTTGAAAATCAACTAGAGCTCCAGGCCACAATTTATTCCTAGGGTGGATTGATGGAGAAATGATACAATATACTCCCGCTGATCAGTTTTGATATTTTGGCATTTATAATATATCTCCATTTTGTAGACAGTTATTTTGAAATATCAATATTTGAGAAGCATGATTTACATAAATGACTCAAGTGTTATTCGATAATTGACATTTTGTTCATATATTTTTATCATTTTTTGAATCGTTGTTTGATTAACAACGCTGCAGATGGTAACTTACGAGGATGTTTTTGGGGGTCCTGATAAAGTTGGAGGGATGGCACCACTAATGTATATTGAAGTTACTGTCTATGTATATGTGTCTTGCATTTCGAATCGAGAAAGTCGAACAGTTTCCGAAAAATGTTTTGAGATAATTTTTGTATAGCTCAAATATTAATTTATGAAAGGCCTATCGTACTAGATAAATGAGAGTGTCGAGAGACAATCTTATCAGACGAAAGCTCATACTGTTTAATTAATATTAAAAATAAGCATATGTATAGTTTTAAACGGCCCCGTGTGTAAATCTACATTACATTTTCATTAGAGCAGAACATTTACTGTGCTAGCTCACCTCCCGCTTTATTTTTGAGTTGAAGTGAAGTGTGTTTGTATGATGTGTGTTTTCAGAAGTAGAATTTCTTTACAAAATAACTTGGATACCCAAAACCCTCACTATATTCCTCAATGTTATGTTAATGTTGTAACGCATAGCATAATATTTATTGTGATTATAAGGGGGTTCCTGTCAATGAGTTGTTTCAAAAGATAACAATATATTGAACCCCGAGGCGAAGATCGCTTCCCACACGCAATCAGAGCCATCTGAGAGGATAAGATTCTCCCTGTGATTCGAAACAAATCTAGTGGCGCCTCCAGGCTATAAATGTGGATTAAAAACCTCCATCCATAAGGTTTTCCTATCCCTGCCCTTCGTTATTGCTGACGGGGCTGATCATCCCTTGTACAAGTTTGTATGCATTTGGATAATTGGAGTGAGTGTTTTAGGGGTGCAGCAGAGGGTTGGATTCGTCTTTGAGAGACTTGAGAAGTCTATAACTTCTTCGGCAGTTATTATGTGTGCTTTTCAGAGTATTCCGTCGTATTGCAGGTTGGTATTTCATTTTATTTACAAGTATATATTGATATTCACATTTCTGAGTTTTCTGAAGGTTTTAAAATGTTTTTTATTATACAATACAATATGTCACATTTTCATTTTAAGAAGTTCGTCGCTCATAAATGCTTCATACAAAGCAAACACTGATGAAAAAAAAATACAATCAAGGCACAATTTAAAATCCGAATGGGTGTACCAAATTTATTACAAGGAAATGGGTTTTCTGGATGTTTGGAGAATATAATAATGAAAAATCATACCTTTATAACCTTTTTATTTGTGTTTCAATGTTACAAAATTATCCTTCCTTGAAAGGTGCAAGTGGCTATCTCTTGTTGTGAAGGCAAGGGTTGATTAGAATTTGAACAAAAATAGTTTTTCATCGAGAATGAAGTTGGTTTTATAAAGTTGAAATTTGGACACCATCTACAGTTAGAATTCATTTACCCTACTCATTATCTACCAGTTTCTGTAGATAAACTTACACTATAAAAGAAACATTCTCCAAATTACACAATAAAACTCTGAACTTTCAAACTAAAACTTGAATTATCTAAATTCCTGGTTCAAGAATAAAAACAGATCTTATTCACATTAGGCAGTTCCTTAAAAAAACATTTTTCATTGTGAAAATCAGAAACTATTACTCTCATTTCTGAACCTTATTGACTTTGAAACGGGTACCAAGTAACATAACATACAGTGCTTCTCAAAAGTCCCCTCCCCTCTCTTATTTTCGGAACGATTATACAAGTGGAATTTGGAAACTGAATATCAAAGGGTGTAAACTTCCCTACTAGTCATGATAGATGACAAAATCGTCAAAGTCAAGGCCATTGTGACCAATAATTTTAAATGGAACCCTACGCAAGCGACACCTATTTTAAAAAGTATCGAAAAAACCTATTCAATGATACTAATTTTGTTTGTGTTTATGGCAGTTTTAATGGCTCATTAGTAAACATTAAAATTTAAATTCCCTTCAGTATGATATTAATTACAGATTTCAGAATCAGTATCTACTTGAAGAAATTGCTCGAAGTGTCCTCCATTTACTTCCTGACAGTGAAATATCCCATTTTTAAACTCTTCTCGCACTTTTTCAAATGTGTCTGCGGAAACAGCCTCACATTCTGCAACAATACGTTGTTTTAAAACGTCAATATTGACAGGTTCAGTGTCGTAAACCTTCGATTCAAGGTACCCCCACAGGAAAAAATCCAAAGGTGTGAGGTCCGGTGATCGAGCTGGCCATTCCGTTGAACCTCGTCGTCCAATCCATCTACCACGATACTCCTCATCCAAATACCGTCTTACTGCACCGTAATAGTGTGGAGGAGCACCATCCTGTTGGAATGTTATTTCCAAATTGCCGAATTCATCTGGATTATCTTCCAAAATTTCAAGATTAACGGTTGTATTGCGTTTTGCAACAGCTCCAGATAAACCTCACCAGTTGAATTAGTATTTAAAAAAAGAGGCCCAACGATGTGGTTTCCCAGGATACCTGCCCAAACATTCACCTTCTGGGGAAATTGGGTATGTGTTTCACGAAACAGGTGAGGATTTGAGGTATTGGAGTGATACCTCACATTCTGTGTATTTACATTTCCATTCAGATAGAAAGTACTTTCGTCACTAAAACAAATTGTTTTGACATAGTCTGGCTGTTGGTTAATTTTAGTTTCCATATTTTCACAAAATTCTAGTCTTCGGTCTGGGTCGTCGTCTGAGAGTTGATGAACCATTTTTAATTTGTATGGATGAAATTTGTTTATTTTTCAACACCCTGTGTACTGTACTTCACCTGACTTCACAGGTAGATGCAACGTGAGTTGTTGAAGAGGTAGGATTAACTATTACTTCTGCCAGTATATAAATTTTTTTCTAATCAGAAATTTGTGGTCTGCCAGATGGTTTCGCATCATTAATACTACCCGTTGTTCCAAACTTACGAAGAAGCTCCCTTAAATAAGTCCTCGAAACGGGGCGAGCGGGAAACCTCTCATTAAAAATGCGTTCTGCTGCATGAATATTTTGTCCAGTTTCACCAAGAATTAGGATCGCTGCTACTTTATCACCTGAAGCACGTACCATTTCGCTTCTTGAAGCACTTAAACGTTCGGCTCACAACAGTTTAACAAATTATTAAAATGTACAAAAATATTAAAAGTTCCAAAAGCTGCTAAAACTGTTAAACGTTCGATCAACAATACACAAATCATTAAATGTACAAAAACTTGGACAATTACAAAAACGTCGAATTAGGGAGACTAACAAAAACGTCAGCTTATTTGAGAACTATCCAGAGGCGGAGTTTGAATTTGGAATTTTAGTATTAACTGATTTAATTCATCACAGCTTTGCGTTTTTTAAAAGCGAGTTGCCAAAACTACCATAAACACAAACAAAATTAGTATCAATGAATAGGTTTTTTCGATACCTTTTAAAAGAGGTGTCGCTTGCCGTAGGGTTCGATTTAAAATTATTGGTCACAATGGCCTTGTGACGTCATCTTTGACGATTTCGTAATCTATCATCTCTAGTTTACAACCTTTAATATTCAGTTTCCAAATTTCACTTGTTTATGTATAATCGTTCCAAAATGAGAGGGGGGAAAGGGAACTTTTGAGAAGCACTGTATATTGTTTTCCATGTTCAAATACTGTATTGAATGCATTTAACCTTACAGATTCTAATGATGCTCCTTTCATTTTTCTCAATGACGCCCTAAAACCATGTGTATCCTCTTTTCTAGAACCCGCTACACCAGCAGAAGTGCGGGAAGCTATCAAAACTCTGAAAAATTAATCCTGTTTGGACTACTACGATTTGAATAGCTACATAATCGAAGCAGCCGTTGATGAAATTATTGAACCATTAACCACTTAATTCAATTTATGTTTCACTTCTGGTAAATTTCCCGAATGCCTCAAAATTTCCAAAAGAATTCCCATTCTCAAAAAAGGGGACTCAGAATTAATCGACAATTATCGGCCACTTTCAATTGGATTGGAGTAGTAGGACTGTGTGCACTGGGCCGAACCAAAAGTCTAATTTTGTATTTTGATTGGCACTGGGACTGAAGTTATGCTTGTTAACCTTCAGGTGATGACCAAAAGAGGAATGTTCATGTTTGTTTAAGTGCTCATTTATGCGGACATTCAGAGGTCTACAAGTTCTACCGACATATGTCGCATTACAATCACCACATTTCAATCTGTACATACCGCTTTTTGATAATTTGTCAATTTTATCTTTTGTATTGATCAAATGTCTGTTCAAGTTGTTGATGGTTCTGAAAGACATTTTGACATTTTCTACCCTACTTTTTATACACTTTGCCACTTTTTGAGCAATATTGATGTTCAGGAACGATATTAAAACGTATTTTTTCTACGACCAATTTGCAAGGAATACTACCTGGTGAAGACAAGAATAGCAGAACCAGAAGTTATCCTCATAGAGGAATGCTCAAAGTCGCAATATATTTAATGGTAGTACAACTTGATGTCTTTAGAAGATTTCTGAAATTCATCATTGAATACCCCTTCAACTGACTCCAATAATCCACCTCAAATTTCAAACAATTCTCAAGGAAATCAATCAATTTCCCAAAACCTTTCAACAATTACACCGCCATTCAAACCGGAATACCTACACTACGTTCCGCAATTTGATGGGAACCCTAATGACCTCAATAGATATATTTCAGAGTGTGATAGTATAATTAGAACGTTTTATGATAGAACAATTGCCAACAATTTTCAGAATACTTATTTGTTGAACTCTTTGATTTCCAAATTGATTATAAATATACAAAATGTTTCTATATGGGAGGGACTAAAATCCACTTTGTCTAGAAATTTTGCGGATCAGAGGGATGAAAGTTACCTCAACAGAGACAAGTGCAGAACGAAAAACTCCAACAATTTTATGTTGGGGTTTTTAATATTCTCAATTTACTTTGAGTTACAGTGACATGCATGACGTCGATGGAAACTCAAAAGTTTCAAAGAGGATTCTCTATAATAATTTGGCTCTGAAAACCTTCTCGTCGGGTTTAAGAGAACCACTATTAGTTGTATGAGACCCACTTGTGGAAGCATTGCAACTAGTTATTCAAGAGGACAAAGTCCACTATTTTCAAAATTTTACCAATAAAAGCTTCACTAGACCTCCACCTACACATGTTAATCAATCGGCAGATGGACAACATATGCATCCCAGCCCGCAAAAAACATTTTTCAATCATATTTCTTCTCAAAATAATTTTCTATTGCATCCAATTCAATCAAAAATGAATAGTCAACCTCAAAAAATGTGCACCAATGCACACGTTTTTGGAAATACCCAACAAAAACAAAACGTATTCAAACCAAACCAAAATTAAACATTTTCAAAGCCCGCGCCAATGATTGTATCCAGACACAAATCAAATAATTTTTCGCGACCCACGCCCATGAGCGTATCTACCAGACATAGTTCGAACAATTTTGAGCAGAATCCCACCCCAACCAAGAAATTGTATTGCTGAAGAACTTTTTAATACCGAAACTGAATATGGTATAAGCCCTAATTATGAATATGCTTGCTCAGCCAATCCACATGAATATTCGAATTTTGACTTCAAAAATCAATATGAAAATGAAATATTCGATAATACAAATTCGGGAACTGCCAAATTTTCAAGAACTGCCTCAACCTCAACCTCAAATTATGAATTGATTCGTGATCGACAAAGTCATTCGTTGGCCCAAATTTGGCTTACAAACTCTTTCCAAACAGCATAAAAAACGACCTGTCCATAGTTTTTACGGTATTTCAAAAATCGACGACGACCGATTTGAAAGTGCTACTTTTCCGCACTAGTTCGGAGATATGTATAATAAAGATATGTCAATTTTGACGTTGTTATATACATTTCATTGATTTCACCTGTAGTTATTACTAAACTAATATTTATATTCATAATAATTAGTAGATTTTCATTTAAAGTTTTGTATGTTGAAATAAAATATATATATTTTCAATATGTTTTTGAATTTGTATGCGGTCGTAGAAAAAATAATGTTCCCAACTCATGCGTAAAGTGTTGACTGCTTGCCCGAACTCCGTTCCGCGTCGTTCGGGTTAACGGCACTCACGTGAGAGAAATTATCACTTTCCGCACTTGTTAGGAAAATAACTATATCCGTTGTCTCAATATCAGGGTATGGAAGTTTGTTCTCTATTTTATTTTTGAATTTATAAATTAGGAAATTGATGAGATTAATGTCATATCCGTTGTTATAGGCTAATTGTTTGAGAATGTTCGTTTCCTTGTTATATTCAGCAATTGTTAAAGGAATATCTAGAAGACGATGTACGTAACCATTAAAAGCTGTCATTTTATGTTGGTGAGGGTGATTCGAATAGCTGTATATAACATGATCAGTCTGTGTTGGTTTTCTATAGATACCGAACTGCAAATTATTTTTATGAATTGTGATGTCTAAAAAGTTCAATTTATTATCTGATTCAATTTCTAATGTGAATGCAATGTTTGGGTGTATTCATTGATTTTGTCCAGAAGCTGAACAGCTGTATCTGAATCTCCATTTATGAACACCAGACAATCATCAACATACTGTACCAATGAAGAATTTCAATGTTATTATAGTGTAATGATATATTTTCCAGATTGTTCATAAAGCTGAAAGCGCTCTGCGATTGAAAAATATTAAATTGCACGAAATACAAAATTAGACTTTTGGTTTTAATTTCAATTGGTACTTTTGAAGGTGGCATAGTGGAGGGCCTTGAACATGTCGCTATCACCTTGTGTGACCTCTCCAAGGCCTTCGACTATGTTTCTCACGACATTCTTCTGGAAAAGATGTAATTTTATGATGTGAGGGAGTTGCCTTCGAGATCTTCAAAACGTATTTATGCGAAAGAAAGCATGTTTTCTCTGAAAACAATCAATTATCATCATTGACAGTAAAACACGGTGTTCCGCAGGGTTCAGTACTCGACCCACTTATTTTCATTATTTTTCTGAATGATTTGAACTTCTCAAGGAACAAAGACGTTGAACAGTTGACTCTGGAATCCACGGTAGTAGAAGATAAGGCTTCTTCTTGGTTCCTAGCAAACAAACTGAAAATAAATAGAGATAAAAATCATTATTCAACTTTCTTATCAAAATTGCATAACTCCAGTGTTAAAATACTAGGTATTATCTTACATAACAATCTTTCATGGTCAGCTGACATTGACGATCTCAGAGGCAAACTATCCAGAAGATTATTTGCTTTCAGACAACTTCGCACCATGATGATTACAGATGCCCTAATGAAGACCTATTTTGCCATATTTCACGCAAAAATAGAATATGGCCTCATTATATGGGGTAACTTCTCACATGCCATAAAAAATGTCATTTTACAAATAAAAGTATTGAGAATAATATGCAACGCAGTTGTAAACGTCTATTTATCAGAAATGAAGTGATGCCACTTCCATCAGTTTACGTCTATAAAACACTTCTAGAAATCCAAAAAGCACAAAAATGAAGGTCGATACCACAAACATTCCGAAATTCACGTTCACAATACTAGAAATTGTAATCGGCTTGTCAATCCCCGGCTCAGACCCAGTAACAGTCAGAGAAACTCTTTCAACCTGGATCTATATAATCACATACCAGAAGACATAAAAAATCTTCATCCAAAATGTTTTGAAAACAAACTCAGGACTTTTTTATTGCGATACTGTTTTTACAGTGTCGAAGAATTTATAAGAACCACTTCCTCACAAGAACATACATATTAACACTTTTCCATCGGGGTTTGCCCCACAATATACCGAGTGATTCTCCAAGATGGCTCACCCCTATAACTTTTTTATTATTGAAGATAGGAATACGAAATTTGGTTTTGTATTATAGTTCAATTTATATTTTTTGATATATTTACTTGCTCTGCCGTACTTCCGGTTTGACCGGATATGACCCCAACTTTCGATTATTGAATGGGACATCCGATATATGAGAATGACATTCTGAATCCAACAACACCTCACTTGTCAATATTTGACAAATAAAGTCATTCTTATTACAATTTTTATTTTTCGATCTAGAATGCCATGGATCGTGTAAATCGCTTCATTCTCGATCAAGTAACATGGGAAAAATACGACTTTGAGGCTTATGACTTCACAGTCGTTTTCAGAATTATTTAAAAGTCGCAAACTGGTCCATTAAATTTTCAAAATGACCTGCTCCTTGATCACGGCAAAGTTCAACTTTTTCAATTGTTGCGCGCACCACATTGATTTGCTTTGCCGCAGTGATGTTCTGGAATGCCACCCTTACTTTATACTCCAGTTCTTCGCGAGTAGCTGATGATTTTTAATTGTTCCCCAGAGGAAAAAATTTTGCGGAGTAATATCTGGTGAACATGAAAAAGAAATAATACATTATGAAAAAATATGACCATTCAAGAATGTACCTCGTAGGCCACTGAATCGGTCCATAAGTGCCAAATCACTTTTCTGGGAAGGTGTCATTCAGATGGTCTCTTACGACTTGAGAATTGTGAGATGGCAATCCATCTTGTTGAAAATAGATATCAACTTGGTTAGCCAGTGGAAAATCTTCAATTAAATCATTAATTTGATTTTTAAGGCACTGTAGATATCTTTCCGCAGTAAGTTGTCCGTCGAAAATTATTGGCCCCAAAAGTTTTCCTCCGATAATACCCATCCAGCAATCGAAATCAAATCGCTCTTGAAAATATCCTTCTTGCATCAGATGTAAATTTGTTTGAACAGACCCAAGTTGGTGAATCGAGTTTCATCTGAATAAATAATTTCAAATGGAAAACGTACATCTTCTCTCTATTTAGTCAAAAACCAGTTGCAATAAGTTAATCTTCGGTTGTGATCGTTATCGTAAAGATGTTGGTGTAGTTGGTACTTGAATGATCGATAATTATATTTGTGAGGGATTCTCTAAACGGACGAATAACTTATATCACACTCAGAAACAATTTGGCGAATCGACGGCGTACAATTCACTTCAACATTGGCATTTTCTTCTGGTTCATTTCGCATTTTCCTTTCCAGTTTTGGAAAATAATGCCGAGTGGGATGGCGATGATTTGGGAATCTCTGAGCATAAATTCGAGCTGCATAAGTTGCATTATTTTTTGCTTCTCCGTAAATTAGCAACATGTCAATTTTCTCGTTTTTAGTATAATTTTCCATATCAAATTATAAACTACGCAACAAATAAATTTTGAAAAGTGACAGCATATTCATTAGCCTATTTGTTTAGGTAGTCCTAGCAACAGCTTCAATTGTTTGTCACGGATAACTAGAATAACAGGACCTAATGCATAAGTATGTATACCGAATACGTATTATTTGTTATTAGGTATGATCGTTTCTTGCAATTATTCAGAAAAATAGTGAAAATAAAGAGAAAGTGTGCGGTATCAAATTATTCGTAAAGAAATGATCTTTCATAAAAAGCCGACGAGCCACCCCCATTCCATTTAAAAAAAATCAAGTTAACTGGAATAATTCATATTGTTTTACTCTGGGCTATACAGGGTGTTGGGAAAACCACACACCTGACTACCAATGTTGACGACTGGACTACGGGGTGTTGTGATTTAACCCACCACACCTGTAATACCAGGCATTATTCGTTAGATTGGAAAAACAGTATTAAAAGCATCGACTATCTGAATGTAGTCGAACCGGATATGATATATGGAGCGGTCTACAAATATCAATATCCTGTCTTTCAATACCGGAACATGGGTTGTTTATTCAGGAAGTACTACCGTTCAGAAAGATTCGAACCAAACAATGATTTAATAAAATAATAATGCACTCATAAAGTTAAGAATGTATATATATATATTTAATAAAAATTGACACAATTCTATCAATCGTCTATGGACGTATGATAGGCCACAATATTCGTACAATGAAAACGAATGTAGCGTATTGGCAGATAATTCTGCAATGGGCTTCACAATAGAAATAATTTTACTAAAAGAAACAATCTTGATAATCCATTGCTACAAACGGATAACAATACTTCTATTTTTGCGATCTTTGTAAACTTGAAACTATGAATATAACTTATAGACACATACACATTTGGAAAGGTTGAGTTTTTGCCATAAACATAAATACAGAAAAACAAACATGAGACTCACCCTGTTTAACACTTATTCACTGGAGTAGTTTTAAACGGCAATTAGAATTTATTATTATTAGTTCTTTTTCTCCCGCGTCAATCGTTTATTCTAATTAATTCGCCCGGTATATTCGTATACAGTTAAGGTTTTTCTAAGTGATCGTGAACCATTGAAATTGCTGAATCCCGTTGTATTATCTCTGTTTTGGAATCTTTGACAATTGGTGGAAACTATACTGTTCACTCGGGTTTTTACTAGGAGCTTCAATACTTGATTTGAATCGGCTGAGTTTCTATGTTGGCTGAATTTTACTACATTTTATACCGCACTTTTGGGAATGACATGTTCTCCGAAATATTTTCGTATAATATAAGTGATTACTGAATGAGATACTGCTTTGAACTAACTTGCATTCTAACCTTACTTTGAGGTTACATGCTCTTTGTTCACTGTCGAACACCGAAATGAATTGAATGAATTGAATATTGACATGAAGCTCACGTTTTTATAGTGTCGTCCGCACGGGAGCTAGTAGGCGGAGCTTAGGTTGTTGTGAAGTCGTAAAACTGATAAAGGGTCTTGTTTTTCTAACCCGTTCTAGCTTATCTATGTTATAATTGGATAATATATTTACGGTAGCTGTCAGCTATCGCGGAATTAATGACCCATGTTTATCGAATTTGGACGGGTGTTTGAAATATGGATATGTTTTCTTTCGGTAGTAAATAAACTGATTTTCTTATCTCGCTGGGAATGTACCCAGTAGCAATCAATAATCGTTGTTTACGCTTCTAGTTGAATGATTTATGCGTCCGGTCTACAAGGGATATTTCTGGTAATTATTTTTAAAAGCATTTTATTTGTCTCCCGATAACAACGTATGGTTTTACGAACGTATGCTTATCAGCTGTTTCAGTCTAGCAGGTGGTCCATATTGATCTTTACTGTTTATCAAGAATATTACGTTGTTTTGTATCGTAGAAAAATTTCTCTGTGTTTACGTGGCATAACAATATTTGCGACTTTTAAATAATGTGAATTGGGGTCATTTCCGGTCAAACCAAAAGTACGGCAAAACAAGTAAATATGTCCAAAAATGTAAATTGAACTATAATACACAACCCCCAGATATAGTTTTTCTATCTTCAATAATAAGTTATAAGGGTGAGCCACCTTAGAGAATCACCCGGTATATTGTAATTTCTATTTTGAATGTATGTGATGTGGAAATAGAAAGATTACTCATGGCATTGTCATAAACTTACCAGTGTACATCTTACAAAATTTAAATGTAATGTTTTGCTGTTATATCTCGTATTACTCTGTGCAGACTAGTGGAATTGAACGTTTTGAGAAAAGCAAACGTTACACCTTAACGCAGACAATTTCTTCTGGAGCCTTGTGAAGAAAGTGTTATATGTACTCCCTTGTGATAATATTGGATTTCCTCTTCTGATATACTATTAAATCTTCAATTTTGTGTTTTCTTGTTGTTTTGACAGGATATTTATATATATTTATATATATATATATATATATATATATATATAAATATATATATATATATATATAAATATATATATATATATGTATAAATATTTATATATATATATATGTATAAATATATATATATATATATTTATATATTGTTTTTTAGATTTGGTACATCTCAAAGACACATCTAATTTCTTAGGATCTTTTTCATAATAAATAGCTATGGTATTTTAGGTAAGAAAAAGTTCGAGTACTTCCAAAGATATATACAATTTCATTAAAAAGCTACCAAATTGTACAATCTTGACTTGCGAGCATGACTTGTAATGAGAATACAAGTTTTTTGTTGTAATAAAATGCCCAAACTATTCAGTGAAGAGCAGTGTGGAGTTCTTTGGACCGCCTTGCTAGTTTCACATTTTTTATGTTTCAAGCGAAGTTTTAGAAATTGTGAATTTGAATGGACGCCAGAATTTTTATTTAAACTAGGACAAAAATCCAAATTCCCTATTCAATAATGATTGCACATCAATTAACTTTCCTTCTGTGAATAACTACAACAATAAAACAAATACCAACTTATAACAATCTATTTACAAAATTTACATTTTCCAATTCCTTAACATTTGAATGCAAAATTTATTTTTAATTCCAATGTAAGAAAACTAATATTGTTTTGTTAGCTGAATCTGTCGGTTTTTTCGATGTCGATGTACCTTGATTGTATTTTCTTCGTCTAGCACTTAGCTATACTTTACGAAGTGGTTTGGCTCGCAATCAGGGGGTACTTATAGCTGCTGGGCGACCGATCAGGTGAACACAAGCATCAGCTTCTGGTCCATCGAGTGTGTTCTCAGCGATTTAACATGAAAAACAATATTGTTTGTGTCAGAATTTGATATACAAAAATTCTACTTCTTGAAACTTGGAATATTTTCAATGCACTCCTCAACTCATTGTTGTTATAATTGAGTGTAATCTCATCAGGAGATTATTACTTAAAATTAATTGAGTTTACAAATGAGTAATATCCAATACTGAAATTGAAGAATTTTTCTCTGATATTAAAATTATACGTTATCAAGAATTAAAAATCAGAATTTGGCACAATCAAGTTTGTTGAATATGATATACGAAAATGACTTCAATTTCAGCGATATTCAAGAAAGATATATGAGACTCAATGTTTGACCAGCCGTCAAATACTTCTTCAAAAAGGTTTCTATAAATTCAAAGAAAATTCCAAATTCCAAGTACCAAATTTATACATGAAATATATATATATATATATATATATATGATCACTTCAACTACATCAAAATCACAGTTCGGTGATTATAGTCACCAAATATGGAACCATACCAAAGATATATAAAAACTCATGAAAAAGATATATATATTTTTTCTACAACTATATCATACCAAATACAGCGTAGGTGATATCATATATTTGTGAAACCCACATTGAATCTCAATAGAGCCTTGTCAGGACAAGCAATCCAACCTGATAAGACCGAACACCAATATTTCAATTCAGTCAGATTGACCTAAATAAATCTTATCACTATTTCCTCAAACAAAATGCGTAGATAACTTCAGATACTTCCTTTGTGAAAAATTATCTGACGTTCTCTTCAAAATTAATTGAATGTGATATATTTAAAATATCTTTGGTCCAAACATAGTTCTCAGTACGTACCTCCCTGAGATCATACACTATTCACTGATTTGAAATCATATTCGCGGAGAAAGGAAAATGCTCTATTTGATAAATTATTTCAACATGACATATTCTACCCCATTAATTAATGGCCGACGAGCTTCAGAAAACAATATATCTTAATTGCCGAAAGATCAGAAAAAGGGGCGAGAATCCCATGTACATCGCCTTAAATATCATCGTACTGTCAGATTCTTTGCGACAGTTCTTCTTCCCTAGCCGTAATGATTGTTACATTACCCACGGTTAGATGTCGCTAAGATTTTCAATAGGGAAGTGAATGAATCTCGAGTATAGAGCATATCAATAAGAAATGTAACAGATATATCGTTACAGACTTTTATCGATTTCTACGCTAGGATTCATATGTTGTTTTTGGAATTTTGTGTTCACTTTCATTCCAAAGATATTGCTAAAAATGTGTTGAAAAAACATTTTCCATCAACCTGGAAACTACCAAATCCAAAATTGAGAAAAAACCAGTGTTTTACCAATACGCCTAGTTTGCAGAAGAACTACAATGGGTAAATCATAGGATCATTGCATGCGGGTATGGCTTGAATTATTACAAATGGACATTCTGTTCCGTAATATTTTTCCTGCCATAATATCAGAATGTTGTTTTGCATCTTCGAAAATCAGTTTTCAGTGCCTGTTTGATGAAATACTTGAATCTATTGAAGCGACCTTGTTTTGTCCCGTCTGAGACTCTGTATCTCATTAGGATTTCGCTCATGTTCTAGACCATAAAATAGATCCAGAAATAATTGATTACAGTTTACAAGTTTACATAACATTTTTTTGAAGTGCCTCGTCCCCTTCATCGTCATCAAATTAGTTGCCATGGCATATTCTGAATTCATTGGAAACATCAATTATAACGAGAGTAAGGTCAACACATGGTTCGTGTGCTAGACACCTATATCGATTTATAGAACACAACATACTAATCAATTGCCGTTGATGATCTAACTTCACTTGATTCGAGCTCAGGGAAATTGAAAACATAACATCCATCTCAGTTCGTGATAGGTAAAAGACATATTTTTCTTTTCACTTTTAGTTCATGAATTCCCTGGAAGTTGAATGAATGATAATCCCTAGAAAATCACCTGGGTCGGTTCTGCCAAGAAAACCAAAGGTACTCACAAAAACCATTATTTTTAGAATTCTCGAAATTAAAAAGTGACTAAAAATGATTTGATTCTGATTTTCCAGTTACTTTTTTTATTAAAATATACAGATATCTATATTTGCCCAGAAATATACCAATTATAAGTTGAGTATACTTTTCCAACCCACGTATGCCTCTTCACTGGCCTGGAGCTAATAAACTCTTACAATCAACGAAAATAGTGGGGGGCGCCAGGTTGTTTCAGACAAGCCTCCCCAAAATATCACAAAGTTTACTGTCAGCAACTACATATACTGATACTTCGTTTATTGGACACCAAAGTAGAGAGGATGTATAGTGGCTATTTACTCTAAACATGTCAAATCAAATATTGAAAATTGTAGAATACCAAGGTTCAGTTTTTGCACAGATCATTGAATTAGTGATTTCACTGCGACATTTTTTAAAAATGTATTTTTCTAATTTTGACATTTGAAGTACACTTTTCAAAACTCGTTGACGTTATAAATGGTTATGAAAAGTAAAAATTTTCGCAACTGGTGATGGTAAGTCAATTTCACCACCAGTTGCAAAAAATACAGGAATAAAATTTGTATAATTTTGAGGCTATTCAATACATAATATGTATGGTACAAACTAATTATAAATATTAATAAAATAATTTGAATAATTGGTGATATTGACCCCAGCTGACAACGTAGTTTCTTATGTAGCATTAATTTCCGTTTTTTCCATGGAAGTCTCTCCAAGGATGAGAACACGCTTTTAACGCACTCAAAATTAAAAAATAATTTTAATATTCAATGACTATGCCAAAAAGCGTGGGGTGCTTTGTCGAAATAAATTAAAATAGTCCAAGATCCCACAGTCGGCAAACTACGTCATTTTAGCAAAGCTGAAATTTTGAGTATGAGTAGTGTGATATGTAGTTAAGTACGTATGCATACTTGCTGGCTTGAAAGACGGGCAGCAGATATAAAAGTACATAAAAAACTTTCTCACTTACGTTGAAGTATCGTAATGCGTTTGACAATTAATATAGTCCAGTTTGCCAAGCGGTCTAAGGCGCAAGATTTGAGCTCTGATAGAAAAAACTGGTGAGGGTTCGAATCCCCACGACTGACGATTTAAAAAAAATCCCATCGAAATTGAGAAATGATTTGTTTTTTTTTATTTGAATATTCATCCCAAAACTAAGTCATTTCTCAATTTCAAGCTAGCAAGAATGCATAAGTTCTCAACTACATATCACACTATGCATACTTAAAATTTCAGCTTTGCTAAAATGAGGTAGGTTATCTTACTCTAAAAGTATTATGTTTCTCTTATATAACCAAAGAAAAGCACCCCATGCTTTTGGGCCTAGTCGTTGAATATTAAAAGTGTTCTTCAGTTTTTTTAAATATATATTTTTTATATTTTTAACTTGAATTAAAAATGATCACATATCAAAATTTTGAAAAATATTGTGTGAAACACGTTGGGAAACCCTATTTTTCGTAACTTGCTTTCTCTTTGCGGAACTCGCTTTGCTTGTTCCGCAGTGTCTCATGAGTCTAATCTAAACTCACAATAAAATAACCATTTGTCTTAGAAACCATATCATAACCTTCTCAAACAACATATTTTATAAAAGTTCAGCAACTGCCATAAACATCAAAGAAGCCCTCAATTTGGGAAAAGTCTTCATGTTAATAGCATACCAGCTGTGGATAAAATGTATTGCATTTCATGTGTTATCTATTCTATTGTAAAATTGTAATTGTTTGTTTCTTTGTTACCACTGCACCTATTTTGATGAAAATTGTTTTGGTTGAAAGCTTATGATTAGACTTAAAAACTGGCATACAGGGTGTTTCTTAATAACATGCCAATATTTGAGGAGGTTTTTCTTGGATCCATTTTGAGAAAAAAACTTCATATGAACATATATCCTGAAGGTCTCAATTTTTGAACTACAGGGCGGTGCTAAAGTTTTAAGAAAAATATTTTTTTTATGATAATTCTGGTATGACCCTATATATTTTTGTGAAACGTAGTACGCATCTTCTATGCATCAAATGCATTTTTCATTCTTGCCAGTGGCGTTCGTGCGGGATTTGCACTGAATCTTTTTAAAGAGACGCCTCTGCTTTTTCTTAAAGTAAAAATTATTTTTGAAATCCTCATGTCTTTCTGAGCAGATCTGGTCTCTTGATTTCGTTTGACGTACGGTTTTCGCATAAATAAATAAAATTCATTCATTTGCATCTCGCTAGACCACTTACGAGAAAAAACGTATATAACTGTAACGCAGTTTTCTAGGGTCGGGAATAATAACATTTATCCCTAGAATCGTTACGACCCTAGAAAAACCCGAGCAACAAGGCATCAGCACTTTCTTTTGCTCGGTTTTGTGATCGTTCCAGTAGCTTTGTTTGTTTACACTTATTTTCTAAACAGGCGTTATTTTGTTGTATATTGTTGTTGTTATTTTGTTTGTTGCTAGACCATAATTAATATCAAACCCCAAATAGGCAGGGACGTACCAAAGTAACTTCAAAATTTTGGTTAGTTGCTCTTAGTTCCGGAGCGGTAAAATTATAAAATTAAAGTAAACTGAATACATTTTGGATTGCTATCACAAAATTACCCTGGACGCACAAAGAAATAAATTAAATCAGATATTCAAAATGTGACCCTCCTGCAAATATGCATGCCTCTGCTCTTTCTCTTATGGACTCACGTACTCTTTGGAAAATGCCAGAACTGTTTCTAATAGTCTCGCAAGAAACACGTACTCTTTGGAAAATGCCAGAACTGTTTCTAATAGTCTCGCAAGAAACTATGACATCAATAAATAGCATCTAATTTGAGGTCTCAGGGACCCAGGTACCTGACTCTGTGGTCCTCGTGGCCCTATCCTGGATTATTGATAATTTTGGTTTCAAATTCGCTCTAGCAGAGACTGAGGCACTGGCGCCCTGTCGTGCAGGAACCACAGTCGATTAGTAAAAAAACTCTCCGCCATCTTGAATTTTGAAAAAAAATCCATAATCATCGACATCGAACACTCTTATACGAATGAAAACATAAATCACAAAACTTCTTCCGCCATCTTGAGTTCTCGAATTTAGACTTGGAATTCATAATTTATTGCGATCCCAAAATGCCCAGATAACAATTTTGGATAGAATCGGAACGTAAATCACAAAATGTTTCCGCCATCTTTTAATTTTGACATAATATCTTCAGCCCCAGTTACCCTCGACAATCAATTTCATAGGGAGAACGAAACACACCCTGTGTATTATTTCAAATTACTTAGTTTTTCGCAATACATTTCGACTCTAGCATTGAGTAATTGAAAAATAATTTATATGATCATTAACAACTGGATTTCCATCATCCTCAGAAAATAACAATGAAAAATTGTGTGAACTTTTGACGGCGCCACTGCTTCCTGCTTCCATCCATGCTATCGAAGAATACCGAAATCCAAATTATATTGAGACTGTTGCCAATATTCAAACAGTTCACTATCTGCACTCTCACTCTTGGTAATATATGCCTACAAACTCAAGCTGGGCAGGGTGAGGAAGAAATTCGACTAGTGTTTGGTCTTAAGACATGCTTTTATACAAATGCACCATAAAGGAAAAAAAATAATGTATTCAATTGATTGTCCTAGGTTATTCTGTAGCAAATTCAAAAACTTTCCGCGAATATAAAATAGGTAGGTATTCTTTCGTGGCAAGATTTTGAATCTGATACTCAGAGAATAACCTAGGTCAAACAATTAAATACATTATTATATTACAGATTGTTATATTTAAAGAAAATCTTTTTATATATCATTGTATTTTTAGGGTAACCTTTTTTTATAAACCAATTAACCTTATCTGAGTGCTCCGCCCCTGACAAGATTCGGACCTCTCGGCTGCCTCTTGAAACGCCATATGCAAAATGTGCTTGGGTTCTGTTAAAGATGCGAATGCAATAATTAACAGTCCTCGCCACGTGTTCACAACTCCGAAATTCGATTATGAGCCGAATTGGGCCTTATTTACTGAACTCTAGGGGTTATAGTGGGTTTACTTAAGACGCTCACCTCAAAACAATGTTTTGGACACCTGCCGTCTGCCGGCGGCGTTGGGCGATGATGTATGCGGACAAATTTTCGGGTGGTAACGACACCTCAGTCAAACATAATCTTTATTCACCACATATTACAATAATAAATAAGTAATAATAATAAACAAACATAGGTTTTGCGGTAAATAAATAGAACTTTCCCCACTAAAGAAAACTTGGTGGTGTGTAGGTTTTATCAATATATCATTATGGCATCGCCATTTAAGCTCCTCCGACCGTATTCTAAGTATACTTGATGATTTTTCCATTGAAATTCCTCGTTCAATTTGTGGCAAAAATCGCTCTTGCCTATTTTTCGTATGGGGCGCCGTTTTTATGCAAAAAAATAAAACATCTCAACGCGTATTTGTCATTACCTCAATACATTATCTAGTAGCGATGCTAGTAGGTTACTGTCAACATTCTGTTAAATACGAATATTTCAACGAAATGTAAAATTAGCGTTTCTTCATTTTTAAGCTTTTAGTTTGGTATGACATCAATGATTATACGTAATTAATTTTTCTTTTGTAGAAAAGAATGGAAAATCATACAAATGCGGAATTGTCAGACATGCATTTTGTCTATGGTCGAAGTAATGGAAATGGTTGGCAAGCTCGACGATTGTATGCTGAGTTGTATCCAGTACGTAGGGTACCCCATCACACAATATTTGCTCGTCTTCACCAACGTTTCGCGAAAATGGTACATTTAAGAAACAAACGACTGACTGCGGGCGCCCTCGATAAGTACGAACTGTGCAACTAGAAGAAGCAGTTCTCGAGTTAATTGCAGAGTCACCTGAAACAAGTACTCGAAAAATTGCCAACATAGTGAATGTAAGCAACTTCACTGTATTTAAAATTCTTAAAGAACAGCAATTGTATCCGTTTCATATTCAACGTGTGCAAGCTCTACTACCTAGAACTTTTATCCGCGCCTAGTTTTTTGCCATTGGATTCTTAATCAAATCGCTCAAATTCCTAATTTTATAAATGGAGTTTTGTTTACTGACGAGGCTTATTTTGGACGACAGTGTATATGAAATTAACAATCACCTGAGGAAAATCCAAATGGAATCTTTGAAGCTCATTTTCAGCATCAGTTTTCAGTGAATGTATGGCTTGGGGTACTTGATGATCATTCAATCGGCCCATATTTCCTCCCACAACGACTAACAGGCGACTCTCACCTTAATTTCCTACAGGAAGAGTTACCTGTTCTTGTTGAAGAAATTCCTCTACAGCTGAGACAACACTTCTGGTTCATGCATGATGGTGCAACAGTGTATATTTTAGCATTATTGTAGGTAATCATATATATCCAAAACGTTGGACAGGTAGGGGAGGTACGGATCATTGGCCTGCTCGATCTCCAGATTTAAATCCTCTAGATTTTTGCATTCGGGGTTTTCTTAAGTCATTAGTTCATTCCACTACCCTCGGAAATGTTGAATCCCTGAGGAATCGAATTATAGCCGGCTGTGAGACAATAAGAAATACACCAGGAATATTTGCGCGAATACGACAATCAATGAGGCGAAGAGTTGAATCTTGTATCACGTCTGAGGGAGGTCACTTTGAACATTTGTTGTAGCTTTACGCCTATTTATTTATTAGTGTTATTTTCTGTTATTGTTCTGGTTTAACGCTATTGTATTAGATAGTTCTTGACAATGTATTAAAGAAATGAAAAATACGCGTTAAGATGTTTAACTTTTTTGCATAAAAACGTCATCCCATACAAAAAAAGGCAGGAGAGATTTTTTGTCACAAATTGAACGACGAATTCAAAAATGATTTTTAATTTGAAATATCTCAGTGGGGTACCATTTTTTTCTTTAAAAAAATTTAGATCATTACCCGTGTGCGCGCCAATGATGAACATAAAATTCTTAAGTGCAATAACTACCTCTAAAAACTCAACAAATTACATTTTCATATCTCGACCGGTTTCAGAGCAATAAATAAATAGTCAGTTTTTAAGAAAAACTTCGAAACCCCGTATAACACAAAAGTTATATAGCAAACTGTCATTATATTCTCATGCAGAATCACCCCCAGAAGTTTGTCGCACTTATTCACTAACACCCTGTATATGGAGTTTAGTATGTAATTTATTTGATAATATATTTTGTGCTCAAAGTAGTCGATGGCTCAAAATTAAGTAAGGGTTCTTTGTATCGATAAATTGAAACATGTCTTTTCTACTGATACCTTTGATTCAATTGGTTATTCTTGATTTAAAAAGTTTGTAGGAATTGATGTTTTTGATATTTGGAGGTAGATAGTTGAAGAGTTTTGGTTCTTAGTATGTGAAGAACCTCTGCCCTATTACTTTTGTCGTTTTAGGTACTATGACGTTGGAGTTATTTCGTAATCTGTTTTATGACAGAGGTGACATATATTGTTTATCTCTGTATTGTTTCAACAGAATTATTTTTGAATAAAGCTGGTAAATGTATAGAAATTGTGATTTTTCATAGAGATCATCACTTGGATATGTTTTTGGCTTGATGTAGATTATCTTGATTATGTATCTCTGTATTTTTTCTATGTCGAAAAGGTGCAGATGAGCTGCACTTCCCCATGCAATTAGTCCGTATACCAAGTGCGTCTCGACTAAGGCATAGTATAAAGTTATGAGATGTCTCAATGGGATTATTTTTGTGAGATACTTGAATTTATAGAGGACCCCTCTAATTTTTTTCACAACATATTTGATCTGTTGATCCCATCTTAGGTGGGAGTCGATATATATTACTAGATATTTGATTTTTTTCTATTGAATTCATTAGCAATGTGTGCTCTCCAATAGCTATACAAATATTTCTGAAAGTCGATGAATTATTGCTATAGGTAGTTTGCTATTTAGGTAGGAGCATGTTCTCGTAAAATCATCTTGTATAATTGATTTGAGGTTATCCCAGGAGTGACTCGAGTAGAATATAGCTATATCGTCTGCGAAGCTTACTATGTTACCTGTATAATGTTGCTGGTAAAAGTCATTCACGTAAATATTGAATAGTACCGGTACTAATACTGTTCCTTGTGGAACACCGTAGTTTATATTGATAACTCTACTGTGATATGTTTCTATTTGTACGCATTTTTTTCTATCGGAGAGATAGATAGCAGTTTCATCGATGTACCCCGTACGCCAATATTCTCAAGCGATGATATTAGCTGGAAATAATCAACCGTATCGAACGCCTTCGCCAGATCAACGAATATGCAAAGTGTTTTATTTTAGCGCCTATAGAACTATTTATCATACTAATCAATCTGGCAACGGCATCCGAGGTTGACAGACTGTCTCTGAATCTATACTGATTATCTGCTAAGATTTCGTATTTATTGAGGAAGCTTGTGATTGTTCTTTGTATAATTTTTTCTATATTTTAGCCAATGTGGAAATCAGAGATATCGGTTTATATTTGCTAACCTTCATCTTGTCGCCACTTTTATAAACTGGGGTTATTTCAAATAGTGAAGGGAATTTTCTATCTTTCAGCGATTTATTGAAAATGTAACAGAAAGGTTACACGATTATTTCCGCTGTTTCTTTGACATATTCTGATTTTATTCCATCAATACCCGGGGTGCTTCCTTTATTTTTAATGAATTGAATATCTCAAGGATCTCTTAACACTGGTTTCAGTTAGAAATATTGAATTGTGGATTCTTTTTGTTTGCTGAATGTAGGAGGGTTTGAGTTGTTTTGCTTGTTTTTGATTTCGTTAGCTGATTTGCTTCCTACATTTGAGAAGTATTCACAAAATTCATTAGAAATTTAAATGCCACCGTTTATACTACCTTTATCGGTTATTAACTCATTGATAAATTGTTTTTTTGATGGTTTGCCAGTAAATTCTTTCACACATTCCCATAAATTTTTGCTTATATTTTTATTGGCTTCAATTTTCATTTGGCAGTATTCAGATTTTATTAATTTGTCCACTTTGTTCCAAAAATCTTATATTATCTTCAGTATTGTTTTGTTTCATTATTCTATACAGCTGTTTTTTTTTATTTACAGATTTTATCAAGCCAATGGTTATCCAAGGTTTACGTTTCCTATTGGCAGGTTTAATTTTCTTAATTGTGGTACATTCTTCGATGAATGATTTTGGGGTCTTTGTGAAAGCATCAACGCAACTGTCCAAATCATCAATGGAGTAGAAGTTTTCCCAACTTTTATTTCTTAGCAACTGTTTGAATTTGGACATATATTTTGTTGGTATTTTTCATGTTTTCACAGGTTTCTTTATTATCTGAGAAGTGATGCGTAATGCAAGTTTTAATGACGCATGGAATGTTTATGTAATTCATTGTTGCTTAGCCTTTTATGAAAATATGATCAATGCATGATTTTTCGTTACCTTGTACCCTGGTATAATTATTGATGGCACTCTAAAAGCATTCTGCGATGGGCATATTAAGATAGTCTTCGACAAATTCATCGTCACTCAGGATACCTATATTGATATCTCCAGTGATTGGGTGAAAGTCCATGGTATCACATCGTGTTTGATTTAAATTGTCTTATAGTTCCTCTATGAAGGAAGAAATTCCACATGGGGAACAGTGGCTTCTGTATATACCATTGAATAGAATTGTTTTTCCAGATATATTCATTTTTAGTTCAATTATATTATTATTAAAAATTCGTATTATTTTATGTTCACACTGTATGTTTTCTCGGACGTATATTGAATTACCCCATCACTTATATCACTATTTCTGATAACCCAATTTTAAATTAATCAAGGTTTTTATTTATACTTCTTATGTTCACGTGGCAAATAATATGATATTGAGATGATTATTTTTGTGTCAATGTATTATATTCCTTCAAGTTATCCAATACTTTCATTTCAATATTTTCAGTTTAAAATATATTTTTTTTAATGTATTCAATATAATTAGTTCAATATACTTAGTTTGAAATATTCAGTTTTAAATTTCGATTTCACTAATCATAAAATGTAATTGTAAGGTGTAATAAGTAAATAATTTTTACTTGGGGTATTGTGTAGTTGATCTTCCGGTTCTAGGTAGTATCTTCCTCTTCTTATTTTTGTTGGTTTCATGTATTTCATCAGCTTCGCTCTCTTCTTCCGATATGGGTTTGGCAGTAGCTCGTATTTTGGTATTTGTGGGACCAATATTTGTACCATTTTCAGCTATTTCCATACGTCCCAGTTCTAGGTCTTGAATTGTGTAAGACTTGCTTTCGACAAACAGTTTGTTACCATTGATATGCGCCTTCTGGTTGTTTTGTTTAGCTTCTTTGGGGTGCTGTACAAGTATTGCAGCAGAAAGTATAGGAAATATAGAGTGCAAATTATATGCTCGATATTTTATTCCCAATACAGATTACATTTTCCTGTTAATTTATTCAAATGCATGACAAGAAACTGAATATGAAAATAATAGAAGCTCGATTCATGTAATGAATGCCTGATATGAAATTTACAAAATTTTCAAAATAATAAATATTCCATGAAAATAATAGATGGATCGATAAATAAAATGATTGCTCCATACCAAATTCATATGCTTTCTAAATTATTAAATATTCGATAAAAATAATGTAGACTCAATAAATGTAAGGAATGCTCATACCAAATCCGAATGTTTCCTAAATTAAGAAATATTTTTAAAGTAATACGGTTGATAATTTAAGGAATGCTCAGTACGAAATTCAAATACTTCCTAAATTAATAAATATTCGGTAAAATATAAATGCTCGATAAATATATAATGCATGTTCAATAGAAAATTGATGGTGGTGAAAGAATATTTACCCTTCAATAAAAATGATGATTCAAAAAAAAATTCAAAGCTCACAAAAAAAAAAAACTGAATAAACAATAATTGAATATAATATGTAATAAAAATCGAACTTTTATAATTCAAAAATACAATGCATTTCTAAAAAAACTTTTCCACAAAAAATGAAACCGACGAAAAAATCAACTGAAAAGCAAAAAATAAAATAAACCTTTTTAGACTTAATGATAATTGGGCTCCTAAACTAATGTGAGTAACTAATTTTGATTCGGCGCCTAACAAACAATTATCGAAGATTATATTACTTTGAAAAAGTAATTAAAACGCCGCTATGCATCTCGCTTTCATCATTTTACGCTTTACATAATTCAATTGCTAGTTTGTTTGGCGCCGACTCAAAATTAGTTACTCACATTAGTTTAGGAGCCCAATTATCATTAGGAAGGTTTATTTTATTTTCTCCTTTCCAGGTGAATTTTCCGTCGGTTTAAATTTTTTGTTAAAAAGTTTTCATTTTTCAATTTTTTGTGGCTGAAATCTACTAATTACTACCAACTTAATTTTTGATTACTTTCCAAATACTTACCTAGCTTACTTCAACTAATAATGTTAAATAATATGATTATCTACTTTAACTATTTATTGTATATAACATAAATTATTTTTAAAATTCTGGTTATTGATTTATCACTTTGTATATAATTCCATCATTTCATAGAATGTAATCATTGTGACGGATGCAGGAGGATCCGTCAATGTCAACTACATATGTGTGCCAATGTTCACAAGTGACAAATTAATCATCCCCCATTTTACTACCCATAGGGGTGGATTATTCCAATCCAAATTGGAATATGATCAACTATGCAGTATACCCTATCTAATAAAAAAATAATAATTCAAATCGGAAAACCCACCACAAAGTTAAGCTTGATAGAATCGGTTAAAGGACCAAAATTCAGAGGGTGAACGATTAATATCCTCCATTTTGCTTCCCTTAGGGATGGATTGTTTTGTTCAAATTCAGATGGGACAAACATCAAAGTACACCCTATCCAATGGAAAAAGAATCATCGAAATCGAACTGCTCTGTAAAGAGTTATGCGTGATCATACATAAAAAAAATATATACGCGTCGACTAGAGAATCTTCTCCTTTTTGGTTTCGTCGGTTAAAAAAAGAATTCACGCAACAAAATAAATAACAACAATAAATATAAAAACTTTTTCACAAAAAATTAAACCGACGAAATACGGAACTGAAAAGTTAAAAATAAAATAAATCTTAGTCTCAATAACTAAGCTCCTAAACTAATGTAACTAATTTTGAGTCGGCGCCAAACAAACAAGCAAATGAATTAGGTAAGGCGTAACATGATGGCATCGAGTTGCGCGGTGACATTCTGATAATTTTTTTGAAGTAATTTAATGATTTTCGTTGATTTTTCGTTTGGCGCCGACTCAAAATAAGTTACTTACATTCGTTTAGGAGCTTAGTTATTGAGACTAAGGAGCTTTATTTTATTCTTTACTTTTCAGTTCCGTATTTCGTCGGTTTAATTTTTTGTTAAAAAGTTTTTATTTTTCAATTTTTTCTGGCTGGAATCTACTAATTACTACCTACTTGTTTTTTTATTATTTCCAAAATACTTACCCATTTACTTCAACGATTACCAGTTAAATAATATGATTATCTACTTTTACTATTTGTTGTAATATAAATTATTCTTGTTGTTCTGGTTAGTTTAATTCATTACTTCGTATATCATTCCATCCTCTCATGGAATATAATGATTGTGACGGTTGTAGGAGAACAAAAATAATGACAGTAGCGATCTGTCATTGTCAACTACATATGTGTGCCAATGTTCACAAGTGAAAAATCAATTATCCCCTATTTTCCTACCCGTAAGGTTGGATAATTCCAATCGAAATATGATCAACTATGAGGTATACCCTATCTAATAAAAAAAGAATCATCCAAATCGAAGAACCCAGTACAAAGAAAGTTATGCCTGATAGGATCGGTTAACGGACCAGAATTCAGAGGTTGAGTGATCAATATCCTTCATTTTGCTACCCTTAGGGGTGGATTTCATCTTTTATATTCGAATGGGACCAACCTAGAAGTACACCCTATCCACTGAGAAAGAATTATCGGAATCGGACGTCTCAGTAAAAAGTTATGCGGGGTCATACATAAAAAAAATATACGCGTCGACCAGGAAACCTCCTTCTTTTTGGTTTCGTCAGTTACATTTTTTTAATTTAGTAGGTATCTACTAACAAAACAAAACTTAAATCTGATTGTCAAGAACAAATTACATCTGAGGATGGTGAGATAATTTGAAATAAAAAATGGCATATCTTCATACATCAGGGAAATATTGACCTGTGACTTGTCTATTGAATTGAAAGAGCTTCTTTATATTTTGCTGGTCGTTTTGTAGACGGTTATAGCAGTAACAGGCAAGAGCGATATAAGGCACTTTTTATTATTACAAAGTGTAAATTTGATTTAATACGAATACGACTTATCGAGCATTTATATTTTTTTCTAGTGCATTACTGTAAAATACAAAATTTCATTTGGTAGAGAACGTAAATATCGATAATTTATATATATTTTTAGTGCACATTTGATTAAAATACCGACCGGAATATAAGGCGCGTTCTCACGAGTCGATTTTATTTGAACCATTTTTATTGATCAACCAAAATCGAACAAAAATATACTTGTGAACCTTGTCTTTCGATTTTTGACTCATTCAAAACTTATCGATCAACTAATGCGTCATAGGCGTTTTTCAGACAAGTTGAAACGCGTTTGAAGCGTGTGAACTGTAGGTAGTCGAGTTGTTTTTGTATTTTGCTTCTTATCTTAGAAATAAGTCCTTCAAATTGTTCGTCGGACAGTCTTCTCAAATGATTTTTGTATGCATTCCTGTCCTCCAAAGCCAGCTCCTTGAGCAGGGTTCCTGAAACGCCCAATTTATTACTTCGTAATATCCTGACCCACATCCGACGTTTTCAAAATTTTTGACAAAATATCTCTGATTTCTTCGTTAAATAATTGCATTTCTAAATACTGTATTCTCAAAGGTTGCTAGAAACGGGCGATGTTATTCCTCTAGATGAGATTCACGGACATCAATGACAAGAAGCAAGAATTCAAGACAATGACCAATTTAACAGTTGTAAGAATAATTAGGTATGTCAGACCACTAAATCCTTACATTCTTACAAGCTTGCTTGCATATTTCTTGTTTGATTTTTTATGTATACTAACTAGTAACCAATTTCCTTTCATATGGTAGGCGAACCACAAACAAACAAATGTCTAATAATTTCTAAAAATTTTGTTAGAAAATATCTTGGTTAGTATCAACTCTAGACAAAAACTTAAAGATATATTTTCGGGTCGTAATTAACGCCCGTAATTTAATGCAATTTACAGATGAAAAAAATACAAAATCTCGATAAAATAATGCAGAATGCAGTATAAAATAATAGGAAATGCCTAATAATTTTTTATTTCAGTCACAATATAATATATACAATTTGCACGCTAAAGGCGCGTTCTCACGAGTCGATTATGAATTTTTGTTCACAAGTGTAAACGAAAATTGATTCGGTAGTTGTTTGAAATGGCTGCGAACGAAATTGACCAGGCAGGCATAGTAGCTATAATACAAACATTACCAAAGTACGCTCCCGTAAAATATACGCAAACTGTAATGTGATTTGAACTGAGTACTGAAAACCTAACCGAAGGTGGAAGTTCAGCCTTACAGGAACAATTTCGATTTATTTTTGTGTTTAAAGGAAAAATAATTGGGATTTTCATAATGATAAACTTTGTAATTGCGCTCGTTTTGAAACAAGAAAGTGATTCAGTTTTTAGTTATTTATGTTTTATATAAATCTTTGAGATTTTTTCCGGACGAGAAATCAAGTTTGGAGAAAATGTTGTAAAAATGAGTATCAAAAAATGTAAAGAACGATTTTTAGAGAAACCATAGAGCCAAAATCTTTCTAAAAATGGTCATTTTCAAACACCAATTTTTCCGATTGAAAATAAGTAGAAGAGACACACTCATTTACTCTTTTCCATAATAAATCTTTTTTTATAATTTTATAGATACAAAATAACAGATTCTTGAGATTATTAATCGAAGATAATGAATTCTATTCAGCTCTGTAAAAGCTGTATATAGTAAATTTTTGTTTTTAAATTATAATCTAAATGAATCAAAATGACCGTAATATGTTTTTCCATTCTGTTGTTATTTCTTTTTTATATATCCTGAAAGGTTGTAATGTTTATGAAATTTTGCAGGATCGCACCTTCATCAGCTGCTACATCGACTTTTTCAATACTGGAAATTGTTGAATGATCCTTAACCCAAACGAAAACAAGTTGGTAGTGTATGGTTATGTTCTTCTAGTGAATTCATAATCGTATTGCATTATGGTAAAATTGATATACAGGGTGTTTCTTAATAACATGCTAATATTCGAGGAGGTGGGTCCATTTTGAGAAAAAAAACTTCATATGAACATATGTCCTGAAGGTCTTAACTTTTGAACTGCAGGGTACTAACACAAAATTACCCTGAACGTACAAAGAAATAAATTGAATCAGATGTTCAAAATGTGAACCTCCTGCAAATATGCATGTCTCTGCTCTTTTTCTCAATGACCCACGTACTCTTTGGTGGTTTCTGTATGAATGGGCTTCATCGGTGAATAAAATTTCGGTATCAAATAAGAAGATGCGTACTACGTTTCACAAAAGTATCTAGGGTTATATAAAAGTGATAAAAAAAGGATTTTTTTCTTGAAACTTTAGCACTCTGCAGTTAAAAGTTAAGACCTTTAGGACATATACTCATATGGACTTTTTTTTTCTCAAAATGATCCCAAGAATAACCTTAAATATTAGCATGTTATTAAGAAACACCCCGTATAGCCAGCATTATTTAAATGTTCGATTCAATCCCTAATCTAATCTTAAGCATATGGTGACCAGATATTGTGAAACTGGGCTTTATAATGTTTTTCTCTGGGTAGACTCGATACCCTCTAGCAAATTGATTATTCAACAAAAACGTGTCACGAAGTTGTTATATGGTATGAGGTATAAGGACAGCTGCAAACTTGTCTTCTTGAATCACAAAGTAATAATAAACACTTTATACGAAACATTCGTATATGTAAAATATAAGTTTAATAATTGAAAAAACTACGATGAATATACATACCGAACTAGAAATACCAATTCATTGTCTGTAACAAAGTATAACCTGAGTTAATACAAAAAAATTACCAAGATTTGTAGATGTTACCTTTGTTGCAAATTGTGAATTCATTAGACAATGCAAATCGCTTGTAAAAAAAATTCTGTTACTGCGTTGAAGAATTCATTTATGTTTGCATATCTCTGTGAATGTGTGTCAAATCATTCCAAACTGTCGAATATTTTAATATTTGTGTATATTGCAAAATGTATACCCACTATTGATAATAATAATAATAAATGCTTTTATGGTCTTTATGATCTTATTACAGTTTTTTTTGACGTGTACATGATGTCTCCAGGAATTAAAAGTTCTAATAACGTTATTTGTCCTTCGTTTTCAGTACATATCATGGAATCTGGTGCTGATAAGAGATTGGATATCTTCAATTACAACTTAAATATGTATGCTTTGTTCAATTCTATACAAATGCGTCAAATGTTTCACAGTTTGCTGAAAATTTTGAGCTCTGTCAAAGTTTCCATATTACGAAAAAATTCATAAAAATATAGCATATTCGAAGGACATGGAAAATAATACTTCAGTGAAAAAACACATATAAGCTAATCAGTGTTTTTTTTCGTAGACTTCAGTTAATGATATAATGAAAGTTTTTGTGTTTTCGTTGATTTATGAAAGGTTATATGTTCCATTCGTTTCTTTTTAATAGCTAACTATTTTCATCAGTATCCGTTTCCACAGATAGAATATGTTTCGATCGATGATTTATTTTGATTTCAAAATCTATAGATTATTGAAATGGGAAGCATTCTCAATTGAAATTGATAGAAAGATTTTTCTGTGAATTGAAAAATCCACGATTAAAATGAAGATCTGATTTTATGAACATCCTGTTTATATTTTCAACAAATCAATCTATATATTATATTTTTCAAATTTTTCAACCAATGACTTGGATTTTCTAAAACTTCTACTCATAATATATTCTTTCAATTATTGATCTTTTAGACTGACAATTCATCCTGGTTATCCTTGGCCTCATTCTTCCAAATATTTGAAAATATCAGTTAGCGATCCCTTTCATGCATTGTGCTTAGAGACATAAATATGTCAACACTATACTTGTAGCGGAAACAAAAAACAGTTCTTGTTATATTATATACACATTGAATATGTTATATTTTCGCAAAACTTCATAAATATAACAAAAAAGTTAGTTAATGACAGATAAATGTCAGCTTGCCTACCGAAACACTAAAACTACCAAACTTCGTCGCTACCTTCGACGATTCTTTCTGCACTCTCTAGCCAACTGTTCATTATTCCTTTTTAAGGGCCAGGCCTGCAGTAGAAAACTCGTTTTAGGGATATCTGAGGAATATGCTATTAATACCGATTTTTTTTATCGCTCACATCAAAGGAAACTAGTAAATAAAGCCTGGAATGTTCGGAAGAGAGGCTGTGACTGACTCGAAAATCACGAGACTTTTTATTGTGAACTCCTGAAAGTCGTGAAAAGTTGGAGTTGTAACGAGAGATCTGGTTCTTTGATAACTATCCATTAAAGGTAAAATACTGAAGTTGATTATCTGCTCTTATTTCAGAAGAAGAGTTCAAAGGGTGAAACGGCCAGATGTCTGGAAACGTACGAATGTTTTCCTACCTATAGGTATCAGGTCTATACGGAGCTTATAAATTCGGTAGGTATTTTTCAGACAATAAATACTAAAAAAAAAAACGATTTGTTCTGAAATTGCCATCAAGCTAACAAATCATAGGTAAAAAAATGGAAAATTTTCATTGGAAACAAAAACAGCATTTTTTGTATAAACTTCAAACTTTTTTATCAAAAGTTCTTGAAGGATTCGAATCTCGCTAAATGCTTCGTAATATTTTCATGAATGTGACTCAAATCAAAAGAAAGATGTATGTATAACCAGCATACAATAATAATAATTTTCATTCCTTAAATGATCATTTTACAATGATATAGGAAACATCAAGTAAAAGAAAGAAAAAAACATGTAGATGTACAATATGGAGTAAAAAAAACTAACATAGACATTATAATACATTGAACAAAGTTATTTCGCTATATACTCAAAATATTCATTAATAGAGTAAAAACATCCCTGTGAAAGGTACTCTTTAACCTTCCTTTTGAAAGTGGGTATTGATGAGATGCTTTTTACATTTGAAGGCAGGCAATTGAATACTCTCGAACCTGATAGAGAGGGTGATTTTCGGAACAATCTTGTAAGATGTTGTTGAAGCTTCATTAGATTTCCGTCTCTTGTTAAAGTCCGTAAAATAAAGGCATGGAGTAATAAACCGCTTATCGTATTAAATCCAGGTATAGACCAGGGTCGATAATTGTTGAAACCAAAAAAAATTATAGTAGAATGAAACTCATTGGAAAAGGAAGAGAATATAACAAAAATGAAAATAAAAATAATTTACGGGAGATCTGAGGTCGGGAAGTAGAAGGGGGTGGGTTTTTAAGGGTAAAAAACGGTTTATCTCGATTTTCGGAAAAACTACAAGTCCTATGGAAAAAAGTTGAATGGCAAAGTTGTAGGTAAGGAAAAGATCTACAACTTTTGTATCCACACTTTTTTAACATAACCTCAAAATTTATGTGAAAAATTTTTGGTTTTTTATTTTTATCTTCTACAACAATTTATTTTTTCACGAAATTTGGTGAAAACCCCCTTTTTCATGTTCCAAACACACTGTGATTTTTTTGATTTAAAATATTTATTTTTTCACCTTATTTTGTAGGTAATAGAAAGATCTACAACTTTGGTATCAACACTTTTTTCACATAATCTCAAAATGTATGTGAAAAATTCAAATAACCAAGTTTTTGGTTTTTTATTTTTACCTTTTACAAAAAAAATTTTTTCACGAAATTCGGTGAAAACTTACTTTTTCATGTCCCAAACACACTGTGATTTTTTTTATTCAAAATATTTATTTTCCGGCTTATTTTGACTTAATATCGAAAAAACACCCTAATTTTCAATCAGAAATTCTCCCGCCAAAATATCAGGTTTTTAAAAAAAGTCGGTGGGCTTTTTGTTTGTTGAAATCTCTACTTTCTGATAGTGTGAAAAAAATAAACATTACTATGGTAAATGTTCTCAGAAAATGCAAAGAAATAACAGGTAGTAAGGCCCAGACCCTCCTAGCCCCTTCCCACTTCTCTATGAAATACCTTTTGATGGGCTAAAATTTTCCGTAGGTCACTCAGGTATATGAGTTATCTTAAAATAGCAATAAATAGGCATCTACTCATATAATTTAAAGAAGATTCTACAACTTTCTCAAAATATTGTAGATGTCTTATTAAATTCGGATTCGAGTTTTTTTCGTTTTTTTGCATTTTCTGTCATAGTAATCTACTTTTTTTTATACCATCAGAAAGTAGAGATTTCAACGAACAAAAAGCCCACCGACTTTTTTAAAAAAGCTGATATTTTGACGGGAGAATTTTCGATTGAAAATTAGGGTGCTTTTTCGATATTAAGTCAAAATAAGGTGAAAAAATAAATATTTTAAATCAAAAAAATTACAGTGTGTTTGGAACATGAAAAAGGAGGTTTTCACCAAATTTCGTAAAAAGATAAAAATAAAAAACAAAAAAAATTTCACATAAATTTTGAGGTTATGTTAAAAAAGTGTGGATACAAAAGTTGTAGATCTTTTCATTACCTACAACTTTGCCATTCAAGTTTTTTCCATAGGACTTGTAGTTTTGCCGGAAATCGAATAAACCGTTTTTTACCCTTAAAAACTCACCCCCTTCCACTTCCCGACCTCATATCGCCCGCAAATTATTTTGCCTTCCATTTTTGTTATAGTCTCTTCCTCTTCCAATGGGTTTCATCCTACTATTAGTTTTTTTCACTTTTTACCATTTTCAAAGGCTTCAGCACTGGTCTAGTAGGTATAAGTACGAACTGCTAGGAAAAACCCATAATCTTTGGATTTTGCATACTACATAAGGGTTTATTACTCCACGCCTTTATTTTAAGGACTATAGATAATTAGTTTCGAATTCAGTTTTTTAGAAGAGCAAACAATTATAAGATGATAATGTTAAAATTTGCTTTTCTCTAAAAATGGGTCTATAGGAATCTGTGTGACGAAGGTCATATAATATACGTTATGATCTTTTTTTTTATTGATTGTGCCCGGCCGTTACTTGATGGAAGTAATTTTAAATCACAACACACACGATTGGATTTCCACAGAATTTTATTAAATTCACAACAGGTTTCGCTAACCAGTAGCTTCTACAATAAACTAAATATATAGTTTTATACCTATTACCCAAGGTCATTATCAGTGATTATCTCTGACTAACGACTAACGACAATAATCTCCTCAAAACATAGAATATATCCTCAATTATAATAATTACAAAGGGTTTTAATCTAGGAAAACAAATTCAAAAGCGGTATATTATCCAAATCAAGTTGGTCGTTGAGTAATAAGTTCGAATTTTTCAACCTATTAATTTCTAACGTTCCCAACTGATTCAGTTTGATACCTTTATTTTCTACGTGTAAAATTTCGAAATCATCATTGAAACAATGGTTTTCCTCTAAGAGGTGATTGGAATATGTTGAATTTGCTTTCTTTTTTACATGTTCATGGATCCTATTTAAATATTCTACCAGTCTGTCCAATATATACCTTACGGCAAGTTCAACACTTCAATCTATCGAAATTCTATCTTTATTATTTTTAATGAATCTACCCAACAACCAACTTGATTTGAATAATTCACCACTTTTGAATTTATTTTCCTATATTAAAACCCTTGTATATATGAATAGATTCAGAAAACTCAATCAATTTCTTGGACTTGACAATAACCAAACTAAACGAAAAAATGAATTTTCAATTTACCACAAATCCTCCCACACGATATTACTATTCATGTCAATTCTAACCATCCCTACCGACATAAAGTTGCCGCTTATAATAGTATGATTCATAGATTAGTAAATGTTCTCCTTTCAGATGAGAATTTCAAAAAAGAACTTAACATCATAAAACAAATTGCAGTGAACAATGGATATAAAGTTGACCTGATAGATAGTATTCTCTCTAAAAAACTCCATTCAAAACCTATGTACGAAGTTTTTCCTTCCACCAAAAACTCTAATCAAAATTATAGAACACTCACATATTGTGGACAGACTACGGAAAAATTGCTTTATTTCTTAATAAACAAGATCTAAAAATTGCATATAGAACAAATAATACGTTGGGTAGACTCATTGAAAAATCAGGAGTATTAGATTGAAGTGTGGAACTTGCCCTAAGTTATATATTGGACAAACTGGTAGAACATTTAATGATAGGATCCATGAACATCATATAAGTTATGAAAAAGAAAACAAATTCAACATATTCCAATCACCTCTTAGAGGAAAACCATTGTTTCAATGATGATTTCGGAATTTTACATGTGGTAAATAAAGGTATTGAACTGAATCAGTTGGAAACGTTAGAATTTAATTGGTTGAAAAATTCGAATTCATTACTCAACGACCAACTTGATTTGAATAATTCACCACTTTTAAATTCGTTTTCCTAGATCAGAACCCTTTGTAATTATATTGAGGATATATTTTATGTTTTGGGAGATTATTGTCGTTACTTAACTCGTTAGAGGCAATTACCGATAATGACCTAAGGTTGTAGGTATAAAACTGTTGGCCATTGTATATTTAGTTTATTGTACATTCACCTGAAGAAGCTACTGTGCTAGCGAAACAAATGAAAGCTCTATTAATGTGCATTCCTCCTTCCCACAAAAGCACATTGTAAGAAAATACTGAATAAACCATCGCATAGTAAATGTTTAGCAAATGTTCTTCATTCAAAACCTTTTTGAGTTGTAGCAATGCATAGAAACCGGTGTTGATTTTCTTGCAAACGTAACTTATGTGAATTTGCGAACTCAATCCAAAATCTATATGAGGACTTGAGAATATTCTGGTTTCCGACGGATATATAGTCACATCAGTGATATCAATATGTATAGTATCTTCTATTGAAGAATTGAACTAACACTGTTTAATCGGCACTAACTATAAGCTTATTTGTGCGACATCATGTTGTTAATTCGCGACCTATTCTGTTCAGTTTCGACTGAAGTTCCGCAGGACTAGCAGCTTCTTCTGAAATGGAAGTGTCGTCAGCAAAAAGTGATATTGACTCAGTACCTGTTTTGTTGTGATAAATCATAGATATAAATTAGAAAAACAAGCGGTCTCAAGACTGAGCCCTGTGGAACTCCAATGTCTACGTTGAATATATCAGAGTTCGTATCATCCCATTTCACATATACTTTCCTCAACTTCATATACGATATTACCCATGCAAGAAATTTCACCCGAACACCTATAATTTGGAGGCAAATGCTCTGGATAAATCAAAGAAATGCACAGCTACAAGTTTACCTTTGTCGATAGCATTATAAATATGCCCCAGGAAAGTTGCAGCTGCACCCTCCGTCGACTTGCCAGCTGTGATTATATTGTGTCTTATATTACAGACACATTTTTCTATAACTTTAGACAATATAGACAGTACTTACTTGGGTTGAAATCACAATATAACTTATTTAGTTTGATTTTGAATTGGAGAAATGTTAAAATACAATGATGTTCTGTTTGTCGGCGGAAGAAAAACTCAAATAATATCTGTCTGACACAAGCGAATGAACCTCAAATGAAAGAAGCACACGGGGTAAACAAACATTATTAATTCTCATAAATGGTGATTTACAGCGATTTTTTATTTGTGTTTACATCTTAGAGAAAAATATTTCGAATAAAAGTTGTAGAGCTAAGACCTATAGTTTGCCAATATAAAATGAAACATGGAGATTTTTTTTATTTTCAACAGCCGTCATTTTGAAACTACTGAACCGATTAAGCCCATCTTCAAACAAATCCGAAGCATTGATG
Organism: Gonioctena quinquepunctata; assembly: GCA_018342105.1. Classification (NCBI taxonomy): domain Eukaryota; kingdom Metazoa; phylum Arthropoda; class Insecta; order Coleoptera; family Chrysomelidae; genus Gonioctena; species Gonioctena quinquepunctata. Next base: position 409,495 of record JAFIRS010000885.1, on the reverse strand, counting down.
AAAAGTATTTTTGCGCCAACTTTCGTTCCATTCGGTTGAAAAATGTGGCCTTCACTTTTCGTTATATATATATATATATATATATATATATATATATATATATAAATATATATATATATATATATATAAGAAGGCCTTCACTTGGTTAAAAGTCAACCAAGCAAAAGAAAACAATTTGCACACAAGTAGATACCTATTTAATAATTTCAAATGAGAATTTTTCTGTGAACACTCTCTTTCTTTTTTGATAAGAGGTATGGGTGCTTGTAGAAAATCCTAATGGTAAGTGAATAATCTATTTTTGAATTATCAGAAAGGTGAATGCAACAAAAAAAAAGATGGCGCTTCCAGTCGGGTAGGTAGATTTCAGATTGTATTTATTGATTCTTACGAATCATGTGTCAGAAAAAAATAAAACATTTTCATTGGAAACAAAAATTATTTTTTTTGTTCTTACCTTAAACTTTTCAATCAAAAGTTGGATCAATAAGTTAGAAAAAAGTATTCATAGGGGGGACGTTATGAATATATGGTTTAGTTCATATAGAAAAATGAAAATAAATCATTCAACATAACTCATGTTCATTTTATGTGGATCCAAACAAACTATGCAAGGTTTTGTCTCACTTGTTTTCCATTTCAAATCTAAAAGGCGAATCTACATAAACAATACTTTTCTGTACAATAGAATCAAAATTATCTCGGTTACAAAAGGGACAACTTTTGTATAGGCTTTTGAAAAATGTACATGTCCGATCAATACAATGAATGATGAACTGTTTTGACCAAGACAGAAACGTAATAAATATATTTCTGTCCAACAATACCCATATTTCTGTCGTTCTCATCTCCTCCGTGACATATATCGGAGAATGTGGTTTAAGGAACTCTCCAATGGATATTTTCCATCCACTTGGACAAGGGCTTCTATTGTGTGGGAACAGGAAACATTCTCATTATATCTCGGATTTGAGACATTGGCGTGCCAGCAATGGGTCATCTGATGGAATTTTTATCCATTACAAAATTATATTCTAGAAAAAAAACTTGAGAGGTGTCAAGGGACACCCGGATGGAACGAAGTTCCTTTCGATTAATTAGTGAAGGAATTGTAATAATATATTTTTTTTAATTCATTGTTATTTTCTGAATAAATAACAATGAAAGGATAATTTATTTTTCAATTCCTAATATAGGAATTTTATCATCAAATATAATTAAATTATTCAAGAATGAATGTAACATAAAAATTTCACAAAGAAATATCAAGACTATTGGAAATTTAAATACGAGGTTAAAAGATCCCACACCAGATTTGAAGAAATCAAATGTTGTCTATAGCATACCATGTAACAACTGTGATTTGAACTATATTGGTACAAGTTCAAGAACTTTAAATAATCGTATTATCTCTCACAGAAGTGATATAAGACTCAACCAAAAATCTTGTGCATTAGCTCAACATGCTATTGAAACAGGCCATAAAATATCATTCAAGGAAGCACAAGTTTTACATTCAGAAAAAAATTTCTCTAAAACATTATTTCTTGAAATGATTGAAATTAATAAATCCAATGAAAATATGAACAAAAAAACAGATATCGAAAATCTTAGCAAAATCTATAGTTACCTTTAACAAATGGATTAAAACTGATGATTCTCAAAGAATATAATCGAAAAATTAACACACCCACTACATATTTTATATTTTTCTGACGAATAATCATAGGTTGTCATTTCAAATCTTTCAATGTCACTCGAAACGTCAAGAGATAACACCATTCCGACAAATATTCACATATTTTACGTTGTTTTATAAAGTTAATGTTCATTGATCAACCACTCAGATTACTGTAAGTACTTCCTTCATTTTAAGTTTTTTTTTTCTCAATAATGTAATTTACATATTTTAGGACCTTGAAGAAGTTTCAAAATTGAAACGAAAGCTCGGTCCATCGTATTAAAGAGTTTTTCATAGTTCAACACTTGTGCTGACTGAAGATCCCCGTTATTCCCCACTGTTCATACCAATTTTCAGTCGTTATTTCCAAATGTATATATATATATATATATATATATATATATGCACTCTCTCTGTCTATTCTTTCGTACACGTCAGAGATGCGCGGGACACAACGGGAACACAACAGCGTATAGGTTAGAACACGCACGGCCTGCTAAATACATACGCATTGATATTGTAATATTAAAATATAATTTGCTTTTAAATTTATTAAAGTTATGACGCGTACACTTGCTAGAGAGATTATAACGCGTATGACTTGTGTTCCGAAATTCACCCCTCCGAACAAGTGCCGCTACTGGCTTATTTGGTTTATAGATTTATTGCTCGCGAAGAGACAAAAGAAGTTTTATTGTTTATGTTGACATTCATGTCATATCTGTCATATTGAAGCGTTGTGTTGCAACTAGCATTACCCTTTGTATTTATAAAATAAAGGTAAAAAAGTGATACAGTCCACATCATTCAATCAGTTTAACAAGTCAGAAAACTTGGTTAGCACAATAGTAAAGAGAGGTTATAATGCGTACTTGTTAAAAATACATAAGCATTTATTATTGTCTGTATAAAATCTCTACTTACCTAACTCCATCAGCAATATCCGGAACTTGTGCAGAAACACTGTCAGGATTCATTATTGTTATTATTTTTTATTATTTATTATGTACAAAAACTTCGTTCCAAAAACCTGTATACACTCAATAAAAATAATCGTCGCGACACCACACTGTTCAATGTGAAATAGAAAGACGAAACGAAAATAACTGGCTTGCTTTCTATGAGAGAGAGAGAGAGAGAGACAGACAGAGAAACACGCGCACGCCGCACGGCTTACAACCATAGCGAAAGTCTCGTTACAACTTTTGGTCTTAATTTATTCCGTCTAGCCCCCTTTCGCATCGCGCGATAAGGAACTTCGTTCCAAAAAACTTTCCGAGAATATGAAATGAGATTTATTATCTCATTTATGTATTTTTTTATGAGTACTCATTGTAATGTTGTCGTTTCATGGGAATTGTTGATATATTTGTTTCATGATAGACCTACAAATATCATTTGAATGTCTTCAAATACCTTTAGTCATTAGTATAAGAATGAGAAAAAGATGTACACATTTCCTGACTATATGAACATATTTGAGATTATAATTAGGTTAATGGTTACTTCAAATAAATCCTTTACAGTTCATGGACTTCTACTTCTAGTCTAACTTTATATAAATGAATTAACAAAAAAGTTAGACTTTACTGATAACATTGTATAATGCCATCCAATCAATAATTCATTGTACTTCTATAGCTCGAATATTATGCCTGAAACAGTAACTGAAACAAAAGATATTAAATTCATAATCCATGTTCAGTGTACATTAGAAATATAATTATCCAATCAATTTTAATAGTTCATATAATTTTTCATTTTCATAGTGTCATCAAATAGCAATTATACTTTAATATTTAATATACAAAATGTTTCCACTGAACGTCGATGTGTTATGAAACGACTATTTTCATAACACGAGTATTCATTATGAAGAGACAATTCACAATTCCGGCTGATTGAATAAACATTGTCGATTTGCCTTCTCATTGACACTCAAATTAATTTGGGAATTTGGTACACGTATTATTTATTGGTAATGTTATTCTGCATCAAATTCGGATTTCGCTTGGAATAATAGATAATGATCATTGAACAAAACAAATGAAATCGGTGGATTCAATTAATAAATAAGCAGAATTCAAATGAAATTTCGAATGAAGTTTGAGTTAGTTCTGCTCATTCTTTGATATTGAGAAGATAAGTTGAGCTGCTGAAGCTTCGCCTGGGATTATGTTTTAAGGGGTTAACTATTAAACTTAATACTGTTTACAATCTCACGCTGTCGGAGGCATCTTCTTCAATTTAACAATGAAGATATATTATTGACTCCGACTGCGTGATATTGTTTACAGTATTAAGTTTAATAGTTAACCTCTTAAAACATGATTTTCTGACAATATTTTCTGGTCATCTTGTTTCCATCTTTTTTAAAGTTCACTTTTTACGTAGTCGGGTTTTTTTTTACACTTTTTAGTTAGGATTATAAGACGGTAATAATCTAAAGTCATTAAGCCGTTCGTTATAGCCGAGTTTGACTGTACTAAATTAAGTTTCTATTAAAATATTTAAGTGATAGTGTATTCAAAATGTATCGAAAACGACATAGTAACTGAAAGCGAATTGAACCAACTAACGAGCAAATTAACCAATTACTGATACCCTGTTATAACTTTTTCACAATATGGCGTCTGAATTTGAAGTTGGAAACACATTTTTAAATAGTCAACTAATTATACACATTAAAATTTATTGAAACGTTACTAAATAAAATATTAAAATATTAAGTCTGGAACATGTGTGTCTTGAAAAAGTACAATAGGTTATAAAGTGTGGGAAAATTGTTTATTCACTTGTCATATGCTTTGACAGCCAATGGTACCAACTGAGGGTAGTACCAACTGATATCAAATGGTTTGCCATGATTGGCCAGAGTATTTTAGTAACTTTTCTTGTTAGTACCAACTGAAGGTTGGACCAACTTGATGATATATTAATAACTAGTATTGAGCTCAGATTGATTTGAGGAAAATTCTGTATTTTCCATTGCTAATAAGAAGGAATAAATTTCACTTAGGTGATTGACATCCGTTTATTTGTTCAAGATTTTTTTTCCTGTGATATGAAAGCAATTTCTAGAAAGTCCTTACAGTGTGACGTTCATTCGTTAGTATTTTAACTCATCATAGTTCATATGATGGTCAAATTTGTTCACATGATCGCCAAAGCATCTTTCTGGATGGTGTCTCGCAATCACTTTTATGGGATATTAATCTCTGTTTTAATCTTGCAGTTTGACAATATACACTTTGTTGCAACCCTCGGCAAGGTATACATATATAGCTTTCCCTGTCAAGCATTGAACTTGTCTTTCACTTTGAATATATAGACTCTAAGTAGGACTGTTTTGTTCATTTTGATATTTCTATGGTTTTGAAAAGTCTCAGCAGTTGTGAAATATCTCAGATATGGTAAGGAGGTAAAAATATGGGGCATACTGATAAGAGTCATTGTGTTATTATTCGGTATATTAAGTTATATATGCTATGTTGGCTCATAATAGTGATGTGTTGAACAATATACTTTTATTAAACTTGAGGAGAATAATTGCTAAAAGAGATTCAAGATGACTTTAAGATATTTTTTGTGGAAACTTACATCTGAAATTCTCAAAACCCTGTTTTTTATTTGCTTTACCAGATTTACTTTCACCGAATGTTTGTGATAGGAGATAATTTAAATATCTTCCAGAACTGCAACTGATTGGTATCGGAAAGATTGCAGTTCTGGAAGATATTTGAATTATCTGTCCTATCACAAACATTCGGTAAAAGTAAATCTGGTAAAGCAAATTAAAAACAGGGTTCTGAGAATTTCAGATCTAAGTTTCCACAAAAAAAATCTTAAAATCCTCTTAAATCTCTTTTTAGACAATTCTTACCCTCCAAGTTTAATAAAAAGTATATTGTTCAACACATCACCTATTATAGAGCCAAACATAGCCATATAAATCTTAATATACCAATAATAACACAATGACTCCTATCAGTACTGCCCCCCGTATGTTTACCTCTTTACCATATCTAAGAGATATTTCACCCAAACTTGCTAGACTTTTCAAAACCATAGAGAATATCAAAATAGCGAACAAAACAGTCCTTACAATTAAGTCTATATATTCCAAAGTGAAAGACAAAGTTCCAATGCTAGACAGCAGGAATAGTATATATAGTATACCTTGCCAGGGTTGTAACAAAGTGTATATTGATCAAACTGCAAGATTATTAAAACAGAGATATCCCATAGAAGTGATTGCAGACACCATCCAGAAAGATGTGCTTTGGCAGATCATGTGAACAAATTGGACCATCATATGAACTATGATGAAGTTAAAATACTAACGAATGAACGTCACACTGCTAAGGGAACTTTTCTAGAAATGGCTTTCATATCACAGGAAAAAAAATCATATGAACAAAAAAACGGATGTCAATCACCTAAGTGACATTTATTCCTTCTTATTAGCAATGGAAAATACAGAATTTTCCTCAAATCAATCTGAGCTCAATACTAGTTATTAATATATCATCAAGTTGGTCCAACCTTCAGTTGGTACTAACAAGAAAAGTTACTAAAATTCTCTGGCCAATCATGGCAAACCATTTCATATCAGTTGGTACTACCCTCAGTTGGTACCATTGGCTGTCAAAGCATATGACAAGTGAATAAACAATTTTCCCACACTTCATAACCTATTGTACTTTTTCAATACACACATGTTACAGACTTTATATTTTAATATTTCAATTAGTAACGTTTCAATAAATTTTTATGTGTATAATTAGTTGACTATTTAAAAATGTGTTTCCAACTTCAAATTCAGAACTTATATTTCACCGTACTTTACATGAAGAACATTCATAAACAACATAGAAACTAATCTCAACAAAGCTCTAAGTTATTAGTACCTTAAGGTCCGAATGACACACTTATTGTTCAATTTCTTCATTGTGAAATTATTATCTATGTCTATTTGTGCAGTTGTTTTCGTGACACAATTCGATGGAAAAATCATTGAAGTGTATCACACCATTGGTGAAAAATATGCATTCCTAGATAATTTGATTTCTGATAGAAGATAGTGCGATCTGGAAACAAAACAAAAACAAAAATTCGGCCACAACCGCCTTTTTTTATCCCTGAAGATGAAAATAAAACATTCCGAAAGCTTGGACAAACTTTAAAGAGTACACTTTTTCTTTTGCTGCACACCCCAATACTCAATTGTTACACACACATATATATATATATATATATATATATATATATATATATACGAATAATATCTCAGGGACAAAAAGTTGAAACCCAAAGAAACTTTAGGCTCACTCTCGATAACGCAGACATTGACTGGGTAGATAGTGCTGAAAATCTTGGCGTAATCATAGATAGCTCTTTGTCTTTCGATGAACATGTGAAAAACATTTTTAAAGTATCATTCTTCAAACTCAAATCGCTATATAAATTCAAGTATCAGTTATCTGAAGAAATGAAACTCAGGCTAGTTAAAACTCTTATTTTCCCCTATCGAGTATTGTTGTTCGGTGTATTACAATTTTTGCCGCAATATAACAAATTGAAGTAAACGCATACAAAATGCTTGCATGCGTTGTATGCTGCATTCCATATGGTGAACATGTCACGCCATTTTGTTAAAAAACGAAGGAGTTGAATGTGAGGTACAGAGTCCAATATTTGATAACAATTTTTTCTGTTTAGTTGCTCCAAACTAAAACTCCTAGTTATTTATATAGTCTATTAAGCAGGCATTCTGACATACATTCGGTCAATTTGAGAATTAACTCATTCAACATACCTAGGCACCGTACTTTCAAATATGAAGGATGTTTTCAAATATTGCCCTAGTTATCTGAATGAAATTTTACCCATTTTACATCATTATATTCATCAATTCAAGAAAAAAATAAAATCACAGCTGCTTACTGCTCAGTACTAATATAAGACTCAATGTATAATATTGTAATGTATTCGTTAAGTTGACCAATGGAATGTCAAGGATATTAATAGCTATTAGCACATTTATGATTGTATAAATTTTGTTTTGTTCTTTCTTTCTCTCTTCATTATTGATTTCTTTCTTTTTTTCTCTAACATTGTTTTTTCTCTAACATTGTTTTTTTCTCTAACATTGTTTTGGTAGTGAATAAGTATTTTTCTTTTTAATTTTATCATTATTTTCTTACACACACTATTTAATTTTTAGGAGGTGTGGAAGATAGCCTTTGGCTAACCCTTTTCCTTTTATGTATAAAATGTACTTTATGCATAATAAACGATATTATTATTATTATTATTATTATTAATATCACACATTTTTCATGACCAACAACATGCAGACAGACAGTATAAAGTGAACAGAATATATTTATTGATAATTCTTTCTTTAATTATACTTAGTATTATCGTTATTTTTCGAAAAATTCATTCAGGTTGTAAAAACTTTTTTCACTGAAAAGTTTGTATTTTTTTTCTGAAACTATTCAAAGTTGCAGCAGATCTGATTTCTAATGGCATTTTATTATAAATCAAGCTTCCAGCACAATAAGGTGATTTTCTGAATGTACTGGTGCTAAAATTCAAGAAGGGGATTTCTTGTGCTCTCCTCGTTTGATGCCTATGTACGTCCTGGTTGAGTTTCAATTTATTTTTATTTTTATGAATGAAGCAGGAAATTTTGAGGATGTATATTCCAGTAACAGTTAGTATTTTCTGTTTCTTGAAAGTTTCTCTACAAGATACTCTGTATTGTAAATTGTATATAATTCTAATCATTGAGAATGTTTCCCTTATCAACATGAATACCCCACAAGAGGTTATCTTGACGATGAAGATAGTGACTAAAGTTTATCTTTCAGTCACAGATGATTCCACATCTGATTTTATGAACATCCTGTTCATATTTCCAACAAATCAATCTAATCATTCTCTTTTGTAGTAAAAAAAATATGTAATTTCGGTGGATTGGCCCCATATTATTATATTATAACTCAATATTGAGTGGACGAGTGAATAATAACATGTTGTCAAATCAAGTTGATTAATTTCTTTCATTAAGTGTAGAATGGCAAACGTATTTTTAGCAAGCTTAGAACATAATGAGTCTATTCCTCGATTTACGTTATATTACTATATATGGTTGTTCCTAAAAATTTTACATGGTCGTTGGTTTCGACAAGTCTTATCTTTGGCAGGACATATGTTTAATTAATGAGAAATGCATAAACACTGTTTTGTTTACGTTATGATCAAAGAATTCACATGACACCACGATTTGAATTGCGTGATTACTATATCTGCTTTAGTTTCTAATTCTGTTAAATTATTGGCATATATAATTACTGACGTATCATCCGCATACATGTATATGTCGCCAGAAGTTACAGATTGTGGTAAGTAAGATTAATTTTTGCAACATCCGCGGACCCAACAAGAACATCAATGACGTCCACCATCACCTACAGACGAAAAAACCGGATATTCTGGCTCTAACAGAAACACAAGTAAACTCGTCCACCAACAAGGTCCATGTGCTTTGTCCTGGTTACGAACTCCATTCTCGATTCAGGTTCAAAGGTGGAGTCTGCCTTTACGCTAAGGCTAACCTTTCATGCCAGCGTGAAGAGAGTTTGAAACCGAAAGACTTTGATGTGATGTGGTTCAAGCTATCTGATACCAAACTGACTAAGTTCCTCTGCTGCCTTTACCTATCACCTAATGAACCTTCATATAACGACCTCTTTGAGTTTTTATCACTCAAACTGGACTACATTCAGGAGAACCATCCAACAGCTGAAACCATAATCATGGGAGACTTTAATGTACATAACGCTGCCTGGCTCAAATTCTCTAACAAAACAGATGATGCGGGTCGTCAAGCCGAGGCCTTCGCCATCACTCATGGTCTAGAACAACTGGTCGAGCTACCAACCTGCATCCCTGATGTCAACAACCAGTCTGCCAATACACTAGATCTTTTCCTCACCACCAATCCTGACCCGTATAGAATAGAAGTTTGTGCCCCACTTGGAAACTCTGATCACACCCTCATCTCCACAACATGCTCTTTCCATTTACCATCGAGCTGCACAATACCGCCCCGTCTCAATAAGATCAAAACTTGCTGAATGTCCTAACGGATCCCGTTCATTTTGGTCTTTCGCCAAAGCTGTGGGAAGAAACTTCACTTCCAGCTCATTTCCTCCTCTAACCAAAGAAGATGGAACACTAGCAACGACTGCCCAGGAAAAAGCCAATATCTTTGCGCACCTATTTGCTGGAAATTCCACTCTGGATTCATCGGGAAAACAACCCCCGAACATTACACCTATTGACAGTCACATGCCCGAGATCACCTTTCGCCAACGTACTATCAGAAAGATTTTGCTGGGTCTCAACACCAACAAAGCCTGTGGATCTGACGGAATCCCGCCGATTGTTCTCAAGAAATGTGCCCCCGAACTAACACCTGTTCTTTGCAAGTTGTTCAACCACTCTTACAATTTGGGGTATTTCCGTCAATTGGAAAATTGCAAGAGTACAGCCAGTCCCTAAAAAAGGCAAAAAGGTCCTACCTAGCAACTACAGACCTATCGCACTGCTATCTATTATTTCAAAGGTCATGGAAAAAGCCATCAACATCGAGCTCATGAAATATCTGGAAGACTCAGGAATTGTCAACGATAGGAATATGGCTTCCGCCATCAGAGATCAACTGGTGACCTGCTCGCTTACGTCTCACATATATGGCAGCTATCTATTGAAAAGTATGGAGAAACTTTAGCTGTGGCATTAGATATCTCCAAGGCGTTCGATCGAGTTTGCCACCAGGGACCTCGCCAAGCTTCCGTCTTATGGCTTGCCCCTCAGCTGTGTTCTCTGCTTGCTAGTTTTCTCTCAAACAGGTCTCTCCATGTAGTGGTCGATGGAGTTTCATCTGACACTCTACTCATAAATGCTGGTGTTCCGCAAGGATCTATTCTCGCACCAACACTATTTCTACTTCACATCAACGACCTGTTGGAAGCAACTTCATGTCCAGTACACAGCTTTGCTGATGATAGTACCCTCCATACCGCTTTCTCCCAGAGCCCCTATATCAGCCCGTGAAACCAGAAAATGAACGAGGAAGAAATGTTAATAATATAAATATGGACTTAGCAACAATTCTCGAGTGGGGATCTAATAACTTGGTAGAATTCAATGCAAACAAAACACAAGCATGTCTTTTCTCTAGGAAAGCCGATCTCACTGTGCCTAACATAACTTTGTCAGGAGTAACCATACCACTGAAGTCATCCATATCGATGCTTGGTATTACTATCAGCAATAACCTTTCCTGGGAAAATCACGTGAGGTCCATTGCCAAAAGTGCATCCCAAAACTTGGTTTTTGTTTCGTGCCAAGAGCTATTTCACCCCCACTCAGCTGCTTATGATCTATAAGGCACAGATCCGACCTGTCCTGGAATACTGTTCCCATATTTGGAGCGCGGCACCTAAACATATCCTGAGGCTATTGGATTCTGTCCAAAAAAGGGCAATTCGTCTCGTCGGTGATGGCTCGCTCAAAAACTCGCTCACTTGTCTGGAACACCGTAGAAAAGTTGGCGATTTGTCTCTATTTTATAGATATTTTCATGGGCGATGCTCTTCTGAAATATCAACAATCGTTCCTGCTTTGGCAGTCTCTTCGAGACTCACCCGTCAAGTTCAGTCATCACACCCCCTTCGTGGTCACTTTGGAGACCTGCAGAACATCACTTTCCAAAGACTCGTTCATCCAACGAACAGCGAGGCTTTGGAACTCATTGCCTAGGGAGGTGTTCCCCGAGGCATACAACCTCCAGGAATTTAAGAAGAACACCAACTCCTACCTTCTTTCCCTTGGTTCCCACGATGTTCTCTGAACATTACAGGATATCCCTTTTGGTGGGAACCAGAACATAAAAAAAAAAAGTCATTTTAAGATAAGGAAAATTAGAGGACCAATTATTGAACCTTGTCCTAACATTCAATTTCATTTCTTCGGAAGTCTCTGAACCTATATTCCTTGCGATTCGCCTAGTTTGTAAATATGAAGCTATCCATTCTAGTGCTTTACCTCTTATACCTAATTTATTAAATATCTCTTCTAGGAAATTTGAATTTACAGTATTGAAAGCAGCAGTTAAGACGAAAAATAAACCTGCAACATTTTTACCATTGTCTAGACATTAATATATTTTTTGTGTCAATTCGAGTGTTGCTAATTCGGTCGACTTTTCTGACCTATAGCCATATTGACAGTTTGTAAATATTCTATTGTCTTCCATGAAATAATATATTCTAGTTGCAAACGACTTCTCAGCAATTGCAGATATTGATCATTGAACAAAGCAAATGAAATCGGTTTATTCAACAAATAAATAAGCTCAATTCAAATGAAATTTCGAATAAAGTTCAAGTTAGTTCTGCTAATTCTTTGATATTGAGAAAAGAAATTGAGCGGCTAAAGCTTCGCCTGGAAATGCTGTTGATTCTTGTCATCAAATGTATTTGCGATTGCAACAGGATTACTACTGATTAGGGACTACATGGAAAATAAACCAATTATTTCATATTTCCTCCTGATCATGGATTTAGGTATTCAATCAATAATTACCTATTATCCCAAGCGATAAGATCAAAGCCGAAGAAATAGAATACAAATGAATATTTCTTGACATGTTTTTTGGGTAACCTTCCACAGTCTGAAAATGAAAATATAATCAGGAAAATCTATACAAGTGTAGAAAGGGCAAACCAATTGACATCCGTCAGTTGAAAAGCGAAAAAGACTCTGCAAGAAAAAATCCAAATTATTAAAACAATTAAGGAGATTAGAAGATCTTGAGAACGGGTACAGATATAGTCCCCGAAACGTCAATCGAAAACTATATAGAAGTATCTTTCGAATTAAAAAAACAAAATTGATAGGCAAATTCGGAAAACGGCAAGTTATTGACTAATTGAATCATTTTTCTATAGGAAAATATAATTTGGTGAACGCAATAACTTATCGGGGTGAACTAATTAGTTTGCCCTTTCTACACTTGTATAGATTTTCCTGATTATATTTTCATTTTCAGACTGTGGAAGGTTACCCAAAAAACATGTCAAGAAACGTTCCTCCACAAAAAACCACATTCATTCAATAGAAATTAATATATTGGTGTTTTTGAATATTTCAGTAATCACACATGTCAGAGATTTTGATTGAGAAATGAATAGTTGTATTATGTTGAATGAAAAAAAGTTTGATTTTGAAATATCAAAAGTAACTTCAGTTTGGCTGGATTTCCGGACAGTTTGAAAACGCATAGGGTTGCACAAAAACCATAAAATTGTTTACTTAACACATAACTGGACATATCATAAATGTATGTATTAAAAATATGTAGTAAACTACAAAAGGATTTGTATCTATAGTTCTTTAGTGGGATAGAAAGGTTGTCGTAATTATTTGATGACAGTTGCCACTTATACTCCGAATTTCACGTGAATTGATGAATAGTTATCAACAAATAAGAATTCAATGTTCCCCAAGTATGATTACGAATTTGTAGCTATTCAAAAACTCTTTTTTTTTCAGATAACCCAGAAAGAGGCTTGAGGATATCTACCAAAAATTTCAAGGTACACTGTTAATTTTTTTTGTAAAATTACAATTGTTTCACAATACAACATATGAGTAAAATTACAAACCAGGTATTGCCAATACAAAATATAATACAATTCGAGTAATATACCAAGACATGTGAGGAAACCTACTAAGATGAGTCGTAATTTTACAATCTTCATGGAGTAACCCTACACGTATTGTAATTTTAGCGAACTGTTGGTCAGTTTCCAATCAAAAGTTTTTAAAATTTACAAACATTGTTTGTGACTTGATTTACTACAATTTTTTGTAAAGATACTGAAATATATTGAAACTGACACTACTCTGAAGTCATTGAAAATATACAAATATTTTCAGTAACTCTGACTTGAGAATTAGGTACATGATGTATTGTAATTCAACTAATTTTTTTTATTTTTCTTACGCGTTTTATGATATTTCCGAAGTGTTGGTTTGTGATTTGATTCTCTACTCAGATTTACGTATCAAACGTTGTTACTAAAAATTAATGTTTAGTGTTACTTGAATTAGTGAAGCGTTTGGTTATTTTACAGTCCTCAAAAAGCAAGCAACTTTTAAATAATCAAATTTTTATAATTCTCATTGTTTAAACTTGTGTTGATACGAAATCATCTATTTAAAGACGTTAATAATACTTGTGAGACCATTGCTAAAGTAACTGGTTATTGGTCATAATTAAACAATTTCTGATAGATGTTTAGTAAAAATGCAACAAATATGTTGTAATTTTTTAAACTAAGTTGAATTAAATTGTTTATTACATTTATAATGCAGCATACTGAAATTACAAATTATTTTCAATCAAATTAGTTTAATAAAATTATATTTGTATTGTAATTTTGATTAATTTTAATTCCCGATATACCGGGTGACACAGGATATCGGGCCACCCCTGTAACTTCTGCATTCGTGAACGGATTTCTCTGAAATTTGGTATTGTTATATAAGCAACCATTTCGGATTTGATCACATTACAATCCAATATGGCGACCTTCCGGTTTTTCTGGAAATGCCAGTAACTTTGTTTTTCAAATAGAACACCCTGTATATTTTTACATATTCAAGTTCAATAGGTCTTATTTTTACCTCGTGGATAAATGAGATTTGGTCGAAGCTATTCACAATGAGTCGCAAATAACAGAAGAACTCAATTTTTTCTGAAAAATTATTTTTTGTGTAAGTTACTGGTTAATCAATTCAGTCACATCACATTTTGATCAAAAATTTTTTTTTTTCAAATGGAACCCCTATGGGCCACCTACCTGTCTCTCTAGAACATACATTAAGGGAAAAAATGACATATCATTTTTGTATTTCGGTGCAGTAACAAATTGTGTAAATTCAAAAATCTAGTTCATGAGTTTCCTTGCAGTTCGAATAATATTTCAACTTAGTAAGCTGTGAAAACAATATTTCTGAATCTTGTCAACTAATTATGTAAGTTATACTTATAAGCACGATAATGGTGTTTTTTCAAAATTCTTCCAGCGTTTTCTCGACTGACCTTGCATTGGTATTCCAATTCCCGTGTCGAAGCGGTTGGATCAAAATCAACATAAGCAAAACATTCACTTCTGCCTCCTCACTTACGATCATCTTCTCCATTATTGGGTTCTTTTCGGAATCTTCTCTCCACATTTTTGAAAAAGGTTCTTGATCAGCGTATAACTGACAAGAAGCGACACTGTTTTTAAGACATTCTCCGTAAATTAATAACATATTAACCTGTTCACTTCTCGTGAACCTATAATTTTGATTTTACATTTCTACTAAACTAATTCTCGGCAGTTAACTAATTTTCGAGAGTTGAGATGAAAGATGACAGCGAAACACAATTAGCTGACAAGATTCAGAAATGTTGTTTTCCACAGCTTACTAAGTTGAAAAATTTTTCGAACTGCAAGGAAACTCATGAACTAGTAGATTTTTGAATGTATACAACATGTAACTGCACCGAAATACAAAGATGATATGTAATTTTTTTTCCCTTAATGAATGTTCTAGAGAGACAGGTAGCTGGCCCATAGGGATTTCATTTGAAAAAAAAGAATTTTTGATCAAAATGTGATGTGACTGAATTGATTCATCAATAAATGACACAAAAAATAAAATAAGTTTTCAGAAAAAATTATGTTTCTCTGTTATGTACGATTCATTGTGAATAGCTTCGACCAAATCTCATTTATCCACGAGGTAAAATAAAAAAACAATTTCAATCTCAATTGTTTCAAAAAATGACATTTGACATGAGGTTTCGACTTGTTTTGACCTCTTGAACTTGAATATGTAAAAATATACAGGGTGTTCTATTTGAAAAAACAAAGTCCTCCATATTGGATTGTAATGTGATCAAATCCGAAATGGTTGCTTATATAACTGTACCAATTTCAGAAAAATCTGTTCACGAATGCAGAAGTTACAGGGGTGGCCCGATATACTGTGTCACCCGGTATGTTTAGTAAATTTCAACAAATGTTTTGTAATTTCACCAAATGGAGTTGGAATGAGTCGTGTAGTAAATTTACAAAACTGAATTTTATTATAACTATATTGTTATTCGTTAAAACTTCCAACGTTTTTTTTTGTAAAATTACTATAGACATTTTTAACAGTGCTAGAAATTTCTTGAAGTTGGCAGTTATTAATTTTGGAATTTTTGAGGAGGAATGATTCCATTCTATTTTTGTGACTATTGGTTGAAGTTGATTTTCAGTGAGGAAAAATTAATTCTTGATACGTTTTTTGGATATAAAAACATTTCGCAATCTGAAAAAATGGAGGAAAACCTATGCAACTGTATAGGGATGAAAATAGTATATTGGTTTACGAGTGACGAAAGTAATATTTTTTGAATCGAGAGAACAGTTTACCAGCCAAGGCTGGTAATGTTCACGAGCTTCAAAAATTTTTTTCGACGAGACTATACTTTTTCTACAACCCTGTTTATATCATAATAATATGCTGAAAAAGAACGATGAACAAATATTTTATTTTAAATTAAAAATAACAGAATTTCTTTAAACATTACTTATGATTCAAAAATTGGTTAATTGTTACATTCGGGCAATTATTCAAAATTATAGGAGTATTACAATCAAGATTTTTATGTATTGAGATAGACGATGCCACATCTGTTATGTTGTTAACTGATGTCATTCCAGATGAAGATGCGCCGTAATCGAATAGCGTTGTATTTTGTATGGATTGTAAAATTTTGGTTTGTATTTGATTTTCGCTGCAAACTGATTGATCAACATATCCCTCCGCAACGTTTCAAGATTTCCAGCCTCCATGCTTTTTTAATTGAAGTAAATCATCTCCTACATCAACTAATAGCGTTGCGGAAGTTCTACGCAAACAATGCCCAGTATATTTTTGGGGATCAGGCAAGTTTAAATATTGAGCTATTTGCATAGAAAATTTATTGGATTTATTCATTCCCACAACCTGTCTAGTAAACTTTCCGTTCTGGTAGTTAATAAAGAACCTTGAATTTATTTTGTCCATATCTAGTGGAAGGAGGTTCATATATATTTTATTTAGAAATCTCGTAGAAGAACCCAGAAATATTGAAGGAACGAGGTACTTTTGTTTTTGTAATACGTATTGAAACTAAGAATATACTGCTGGTATCTTTTACATCATTTACTGTCAAATCTTTTAATTTATGGCAACGACAAGCCCTCGAAATTTCAAAAACTAAGGCTACCTACAACATTAATATTAATTATCATTAAGAATTTGTCACAATAATAAAGTAATTAACTTACCTTAGTCATTAAGTATTTGGAGTCGAGTGCATTCTTTAAGAAAGTGTGTATCTCATCGGAAGATTTTTTTTTAGACTTTTGACTTTTAAAACCATCAGGTTCTCGTTTCAAAAACGAATGTTACTTGGGATATTTACTGATATCGATATTATTTTCAATCGATAAAGAGGTTCTCAACATCGAATACATAGACCATCGCGTCGATAACTTAATTTTTTTGACAACCATCCAAAATACGCAAGCAGCACAGTTTCCAAAAATGAATTTACGTGATTATCAACTCTCCAATCCATGAATTTTGCATATATTTCTTCATATCTCTTTTTAGATTTTACTGGTAATACAAAGAGGTTTCCTCAGCTTGATTTGCTATTTGTGGTGGTGTATTTGGGAAATCTAAATCACTTTCCCAATCATGAATCACGATAACTTAAAAACTAATGAAACCAGACAACTAGATATAAATTGTTTTTAAATCTCACGGTATTTTCACGATTCTATTTTGCTCTTTAATAAAACAAAAGTAAAAAAATGCATTCTAATTATAGAAATGATTCCTGCCTTTGTTTATTAATAATTTAAAGTCATCAAAACATTATATACGAGAGCGGGAAATATCACGTTTTCGCTAAAGGTATTCTATTACAAAATGACGTCTTTTCGTAAAGGGTTGTAGAAAAACATGTTTATAACTCCACATATGTTTTTATGTACATTGTACATTTCCAAATTTCAATTCTTTCAAATTGTAGCTATTTATTTAAAAAAAAAGACAATCTAAAACAATAATTTTGACAAATCAAAGAAAAATTTCATACGTGTAAAATCTGAATTATGTTGAAACGAAACACATATCGGCGATTGAAATTCCAAATCATTGAGCTCAAAAAATATTACTCGTGATACTATATATTGAACGATATCGGTTCTATCTCGAAGAGCCATCCACCATCTGTAAATAATGAAATAGGATTCAGTCTACCAACGTTCAACGTAAACCGCTTAGCTGAATAGAGTAGAGGAGCAGCTTCTACAATTCAAGATTCAAACGTTTCGAAATTACTCTTCGAGGAATATGTGGTAAATTCACGTCTACGATCAGATTGAATTTTATAATCCAGTTTCAATGTTGAATCGAACGAAAATGATCCAAAGCAATATTATATATCAGAATTGAAAGTGCACAAATTGTTGGATTTAACAAGAAGAAAAATATATGCTTTACTGCAAATAAATGGCTCAACCCATCAACGCCCAGTGATACTATGTGGTATACTCTGTCCTTTTTTCACTGGCAGCTAAACACCCTTATTATAAATGCAAATCTACGAAAAGTTGTTTACCGTCGGCTCAAATGAATTGCATGGTAACAAACACGTTTGGATAGGACTTCATGTGTTTTCGAGTTTACTTCTCTAGTCCACTTTGTTTAATCTCTAATAACAATGGAACGATGAAATTATCACAAAGCATCGATGGTAAAAGTACTGATCAGTGACGTGCGTTCGTTAAACCATGTTTTAATATTTATTTATTTATAAAACTTTCCGGGAAACAATACATGTTTATAACAATATTAAATTCAGAGTAATAATTGACAATTCATCGATTATTGGATGTATCAAAGTTACTCTTGTCAAACTATTATAACTGCGTCTGGTGTGCGACTTCGGCAGCTCACCCAAAAATGTTTTAGTTGCAAATAGTGATGGTAATAAATGTATGTATAGTCGTTCTATTCCCAATTGGAACGGCAATAAAAATAAGAGCACTATGAGGAGTGTTCATATGCACTGCCAGGAAATGGGAAATTTATATACTACCAGTGTTTTTACTTTCAAAGCGTTCCTGGTACAAACATAAAAAGTTATGTCGTGTGGAAGAGAATTCCTTCTCGAAACTTTTTATGTCGGTCCAACTGGGATTGGAAATACTATAGTTACCTACCTAAATGTCCATTTCACAGTAATCATCGGTATCCCAATCAGATGAATCTTCGGGTCCAATTGAAATTATTAGAGATTCCACAGTTTGGTCAATTAAATTATCAAGATCCTACATCTCCTGATAATACATGATTTACAGCATTTTTCCAATTGTCAATTGTCACTTTGGAGAACGACGCTAGAAGAACGTACATCATCCAATTTAAAAGTAGTGTTGTTCCTAGCAACGTCTCCTTGCGCTTGAACCCATATGAGCTCGATAGGATCGAGCTCACAATGGTATGGAGGTAACCGTAATACAACCATCTTTTTTTCTTCAGCCATTTCGTCAACTACGTACAGTTTGTAGTTTGCTTTGTGTTGCCTCACAATGGATACTAATTTTTTTTACCATGCTATTATCATGTGGGAGATCTTTCTGCTGTAACCGATCAAATATATATATTTTTTTCCATTTTGATGTTGGCAACGCTTCCTTAAGCCTGGAATGGTAGCTAGCATTGTTCATGACAATAACGGCATTTGCAGGCAACAGCTCTATCATTTGTGAAAAGTAGTCCTCAAACACATTCCGCATTCATCTCCTCGTGGTAATCTTTTGTTGATTTCGAGACGAATTTGCAGCAAACCACCATCGACAAAACCATGCTCATTTTCCAATATGGGTGATAATTAACCTACGCCCTTTTCCGATCGATGCAGGTCACCCAGTGGAATATCCTTTCCATGACTGCTTGGCGGGAAGTTTTTATGATAGTGTCGACCCATGTTTTCTGCACAGTATGTCCTTTGTTAAGCCATGTTTCGTCCAAATAATAAATTGTCCTTCCTTCAGATCAATACTTCCTGATCGTCTTCATATAATTTCTTCTCCAACGCACAATTTCGTCTTTATCTATAAGGAGGGACTTTCTATTCTGCTTTTCCCAGGAAAAGCCTATCTCGCGTAAAAGTTTCCATAATTTGGTTCTGCCCACTTGTGGTAAATCGTCGTCTTCCTGAATTGACTGTAGAACTTTGTCTATTGTTGGTATCTCTTTATTTATATAATAATAGTAAACTTTCCTTCGGATGGCGGTCCTATCAAAGTCATCGATTGATAGTGACTTCCTTCCTGAATTTTGTTTTGGTGCACTAATGTCTTCACTTTTCCTCTCGTTTAAAATCCTGTACATGGTTCTTTCACTCACTCCCGTCGTATTAGAACATGTAGACACTATCTGGCGGACGGATCTCGTGGGTTGTTGATGAACAAGTGCATCATGCACATTAAGTACTATAGTATTTCCTCTTACATAGTATGCAACAAATGTATTGGGTTTAACTGGTGTGAAGTTTGCACCCGATGCCATTTTCATAAACACTACTCAAAGATCACAAACGTATTGAGAATAAGCAGTAGCTCGTCACGGACTCCCCTCCACAGCAAAACAGTATTCTAATGTATTTGGTAGAAACTAGCCGACGGGGGAAACCCAGAATTCCTTTATTTATTTGCTTTCAATACCAACTAATGATCCTATAATGGGGCAGGTACATCCACTTTGCATCATTCGTTATCCTTCATGATAACAATTTCGAATTGTATTGGTTTTACCTAGAAAGTAAGTAAATTTTACTTATGAGAAAGAACCCTCATTTTGTAATAATGTCCGATTCTTAGAAACGAATGTACAGTTGAAGTGTATCTCGGGAATTTCCATCCAAATATTTTATTTCGACCTGACTATTTACTATAGTAATTGTGCTCAAATATTCACCTCAATTCCTTCATAGTAACAAGTGGCGAGGGGAATAGGTATTAGTATTATTAAATATTAATTTGTAGGTATTTAACCATATTCTCATAACTTGCTCTTAAGTAAATCCGTTTTTTCAGTATAAAAGTTCGTAATAAGTATCATTGAATTTCCGTCTTACATTTTGGTAAAAAATCTAACGCCTATGGTTTATGTTTATTTTATACCTGAGGCCACGAAGTCGTGCTGCCAGTGGAAAAAGGACAGAGTTTATCAAGAAATAATGAATTCAAATTACTGCCATTCCATAACTCCAGTGGGTGGGGCGACTGTTCCGCGTTGAATGTTAGTTCCAAATATATGTACCAGTTGCACTTACACCGCTACTGTTGATAGTTCACGTATTTAAACTTGTGAGTTCGTATTTGTTGTGTTGGTGTGTAACCTCGTGGCAAAATTATGGACATACGTTTCGAGTAAGTGAAATTATTTTGTATTCCATCCGAACATTTGAAAGTTTTGTATAATAACAGACTCAATATACAGTTCGGAAACATTGTGTCTGGAGTATAGACAGAAATCTACACAAGCAACAAGGAACGCAATGATATGATAATACCACATAAACAAGAGAGGCGCACTGCTGTGCGCCCCTCCTGTTACCCCACCCGACGCATTAACTGACCACGTGGCAATGCGACACAGCGCACATCTTGTCGAGCCGTGGTTGCGAAAACACAAGATCGTGACAATTATTACCCTTTGGAACATGCCGCCTGTTTACACAACCGCAGAGAAAGTACAATGGAATCGGCTATTATTTGGCCCAAAATGGTGGTTTGTTCGAACATTTAATAAAATAATTCCGTACACAAAATATTTAATTTGGTTTATCTTTTCTTCTAAATATTTTTTTTTCTCTTCATTCAAGAAATAATTGTTTTTTTGTTAGAAATAAGTTTTTTGTTTTTATTGTCTTACAGAAATATCATTTGCTTTTTTTTATGTTTGAGAATTTTCTTTTGTTTTCGCGGCCACCACGTCACCAAAGATATTTTGATCTACCTGTCGTCCGACAGATTGAATGGAATCAATGATTCAGTTTAATTTGTTCAAATTATCTGATGTGAAATTATCGTCAATAATTCTTCTTCATTGCAGCGCACACATTCTCCCGACTGCTGCTGGTATGTACTGACGTCCTGAGCTGACCGCCCTGACTCTCCTAACTCTGTGTCGCGACGTCGATATCCCTTCCTCGAGCGAGTCGAGGAGAAATTGTAATGCTCTCTCAACATAAAGCAAGCTATTCTTTACGCTCTCATGAAACCACCGTACCCAAGATAAATACTTTCCGATACTGTATAGTCTGATAAACTCGTAATTATACAAATATTTTGATTTTGAGATTCAGTAAGATTCTGAGGGGTATACAAAGCGGAAAGATACCATATGCAATTATTATTTTTTTTTCAGAAGGGGCTTTTTCCTATCCGAAGAGATTGACATGATTTGGGGGGACGATGACATAGCAAATCAAGTCGATGAAATATTCGTTGTGCTTCCTGAACCCAATATTGATACTGATGAAGATTCCGTAGATGAGGACAATGGTGGTATGCTTCATAATCTTACAGGCCCGCAACTGCGTTCAGCAGTGGAACTAAAATTGACAAATAATGATCGATTGCCTAGCAATTACGAATATGTCTTTTTGACTAAACCTCAACAACAACTCTCGACGTCTGCAAACCAAACTATTGGCAATCAATCAAAAACTTCCTCAATACTACAAGCTCAATTGATACCAAAACAGGATCAGAAGAACTGGATCGACGATCACCCAGGAAAAAAAAAGAGTTCCAATGGGCGGAAGGGGACCTAGTGTCTGGTCCACGCCCATTTCCTCCACCAAATTACAAAAAAATTCAAACTAAGACTTCCGTCGATTTGTTTGAGCTTTTCTTTGACATTGAAATAATAGATTATATTGTCGCTGAAACTTAAAAGTACGCTCATTCCACTAATCAGCCTGATCATAAAATCCAGAAATAAAATGTTTTCTAGGCATAATGATTTTGAGCGGATAAAATTATTTGCCATCCAAGCGTATGTACTGGGATGTAAAAGATGATGCAAAAAATATACTTGTCTGCAATTCGATGAGAAGAACTCGATTTTTACAAATACAACGATTTATTCATTTTTCGGATAACACACAAATGGATGCTTCCGATAAAGCTTGGAAGATACGCCAACTCCGTGGTAACTGTAGCTTCAACAAGTACAGGTGTATCTCCTGTCGGGCCAGTAAACAGGTTCACGCAAGAAAAAACAATATTATGGTGAATCGTCCATATTGTGTAAACAAATATAACCATAATATGGGTGGAATGGATCTCATGGATAAAGGTGTTACTACCTATAGGATCGGTATACATAGCGAAAAATGGTATTGGTCGATATTTACTTGGAGATTGGATATTTCGATAAATAACGCGTTGTACAGGAAGAATCATCCCAAAACATCAGACTTAGAGTTTAGGAGGGAACTTGTACAAGTCTACTTGTCGCGATATGGAGTAGTTTCAAAAACACCAGAACCTGCAAAAACGTTAATTCCTCGACTAGTTTTGTCCGATACTCGCTATGATGGTATGTTTCATGCAACAGACGACGCTGTGCAGGTACAAATTGTAAATCATTCGGAAGAATGATGTGCTCCAAATGTGATGTAGGCCTATGTATTTCTTGTTTTTCACAATATCATACTTTATAAACATATCATTCCAATATAAATACAGATTTCTCAAATATCGTTTTTTTCTTATATCTTCTGAAAATATAAGAAAAAATAATATATTTTTTGTAACCACTAGTAGTAATGCTAACGCCCAGTGGTATTCTGAGTATTCTAGAACATTAATTATCCAAAAGTTAACTGTTTCATCTTAATTATATGTAAACTTTGAATAATTTTAGAAAAAAATTAAAATCACGAAAAAAAGTTCTGGGCGTTAATGGGTTAATTATGTTACTGATGAAAGTTGGTACATTGTCTAAAACCTGCAATGAATCAATTTTCGTGAATACTTAAAATAGCAAGGGTACTCATTTAAAATCATTTTGAATTTCCGAATGTCATGTATATATCAAAAAATTGTCGTTGTCTTCTGCAATAATTTCAGAATTTTAAGGATTTACTCAGAATAACCTAACTAGGCAATTGGAATGAAAATTATAAATAAGAAATGTATTATAAGTGGTATATTTTGGAAATATTTTGGCGTTATCTAGAAACTTTCAGGGCTATTAGTGGTCATCAAATCAGCTGACAAATGAACGATTACCATATGTACGTAGATATCTGGTAGTAATACTGAAAAATATTTATGAAGCGAATTCTCCAAACGATGTTCTTATTGCTATTGATCGATTTCCACCAAATATCGAATACTCGATACCTACCTTTTGTTAAAAACGGAAATATTCTCAAACGAATATTTTTCTAAAATTTGGAATGTATACGATGAAAATAAAGTAATTTTTTTAAATATTCAACAGAAAACAACTACTTCCCTAGCTAAAGCCCCGCTAGATATTGAACTATATCTGATAGATATTATAAAAGGGCCCAAACTAAAAAAACTGATATTGAAAATTTGCCTTTTTCTACAGATATTCTTTTGATTTTCTATTCCAGTCCTAATTAGGAACTCATATAGGTGAATGAGCAAAGAAGAATGTTTTCCAAAAAGGAATCACTTTCTCATCTGATTTTATGAACACCATCTTCATATAAAAAAAAACTTCTTCCTGATGATCGTGGAAGCGTGAAATATATTTTATTTGCCAAAAATGTATCACTAGGTCGATTTCTGTTGAGTACTCCTTTTTGAAAAACATGTTTCTATGCCTCATTCATATATACAGACGTGGAGAAAATTTGCCGTAATACACCCTTTCTAATGTGTTTGGATGTTGAATGGTGTCTATAGTCGACCAGCACAAAATATAACCAATATCAGAATCAATTAGTGAACTGAACCACTCTTGATTTGTTCCCACGTCTTAGCAAGAGCAAGTGACTCCGCTTTTAGGATTTATAGGTTCTGTCCAGTCAGTATGAAAATTTTAGTGTGGATGTGTGTCTGGCTTATCAGGAAAGATACTCTACGACGCCGACGTTCCATTGCATGCGAGAAATTATTTGCTGCGATAAATGTAACAAATAATTTCTATTCTGAAAATAAGTGTTGTGGTTCTTTTTTGCCATAACGGATTTGAAAATAAAATACACTCTACGAATTGAAAGACATAAAGTAACTTGTGAAAAATAAACTAAAAATTTTCATTCTATTAATTAAAAACAAATTTATTGTATCTTGAATGGAGTGACCCCCAAAATATATCTTCACAATTTGTATCTTTTCTTTCTTTGTAAACTTGAACATTTTAGAATTTGCAAGAACTTTTATTTTCAATCGTTAAGGGCTTACCACTTATGCGAGTGAGTAGACTGCGAGACTGGCGCGTGAATTTGCTCAAGACAAAAAGTTCAGAAAGGGAAACAGTGGTCCAGTTGACTAATTGATTCTCCATCGCGCATATTTGTTATATTTTGTGCTGGTCGACTATAGACAGAATCCAACATCCAAACACATTGAAAATCTTATATTGCAGCAAATTTTTTCCACATCTTATGAGTTCTCAATAAGGACTGCAATATAAAATGAGATAACTATCTAAATAAAAATGTAAATTTTCACTTCCAGATTTTTTTTCAGGTAGGTCCGTTACAATATCTAACAAATGGAGTTCAATGTCCAGCGTAGTTTCAGCTTTACAAAAAATAATTACTTTATTTTTATCGTTAATGTTGCAATTTTTAGGAAAATATTTTTATTTGATTTCCAATTGAGACTGTTTCCCTTTTTGACATGAATATACATCTTTCAAGATAGTGACTAAAGTTTGTCTTTCAGTCGCAGAGGATGCCACATCTGATTTTATGAATACCCTGTCCATATTTTCGAGCAAATTAATCTACCTTTTGACTTGGAATTTTCGATAAACACATAAAAATGACAAATAGAAAACCGAATAAATCAGGATTTTTTTTTCATTCATTCTTTCTTAATTGGCAATCCCAATATGTCATTGAAAGTTGTCACAGCACTACACTAATAAAATATAAAAATATATACACTAACTTAAAAACATATATTTTTTTTTATAGATTACATCAATCATTTAGATAGTCGGATACTGAGTAGTAACATTTTTCTAAGAGAAACTGTTTCTATGATTTTTTGAAACCATGTAAACTATTACTAATTTTTATTTGAGGTGGAGGATTATTGAATAATCTAGGCCCCTTGCAATTTGGAGATTGATTACTCTACCTTAAACGGGCCGTTCGAAAATGTTTATAATTTTGTTCTCGTATGATAATTGTGAACGTCTTCATTATGAGTATTTTTTTTTTCGGAAACAATAATACATGCTTTATATATGATTAACACATGGTAACGTCAATATACCAAAGTTTGTAAACAATTGTTTGCATGAGTGAGAGCTAGACAGCGAACAATCTTTTTTGTGCTATAAACACCTCAGAGCACCTAGTTGACATACCCCACAATGAAATGCCGTATCCAAGTTGAGAGTCAATATGAGCGGAATAAAGAGTTATTAACTGTTTTCTTGTTGAAATAGTACTCATGTTCCTGACTAAATAATTCATTGGAAATAATATGTCCACATCGTGCTTTCCAGTCAAAGTGCTCATCAATATGAAGCCCTAGAAATTTCATTGTCCCATTAGAGCTGGATAAAGGCCTGTCATTCACTTTGATTTCTATTGGGTTACAGGTATTCTGTTTGTTATGAAATCTATATAAAGTTGTCTTGTCTACATTTAAGTACAGGTCATTCTCATTGAAATATCTGGTAATTTTTTTCATTACATCAGTGCCTACCTTTTCTATTTCTGATTCTGTAGGAGCTGATATTATTAATTAAAAATCGTCTTCATATGCGGTGTACTTGCCTGAATTGATATTCTGTTCAATATCTGTCACATACAGTATAAATAGTATAGGGCCTAATATTGAGCCTTGGGGAATACCCCTCTCAATAGTTCCCAATTGTGAGTTAAAATTATGAGACTTGCTGTCAATGTTTGGGGTTATGCTGACATACTGTGTTCGATTTTGTATGAAAGATGAAATACATGTACTTGCAACCTCTCTAATACCAAATATTTCCAGTTTTGCTAACAACTTTGCATGATTTACACAATCAAAAGCCCTGCTCAAGTCACAAAATACTGTAGCAGGACTCTATCCTTCTTCAATATGTTCTACTACTGTACTATAAAAGGAAACTAAAGCAGTTAACGTCGACCGCCGACTACAACGACATCGAAGTAATAGCCCCCTTCGTAGCCACCTACCACGGACTAGCGAACCACACACCAGAAATCCTAGACATAGCACTGATACAGTCCATCCCAGCCAACACTGAAATGGAAGTATAAGACGAAGGCTCCCCAGACCACAACCCAATCCTACTAACAATGGGGGAGGGAGACGCGGAACCTGAGGAACCAGCTACCAGGAAGACCACCGACTGGAACCGATTCCAAAGAATCATACACGACTCCATATGACACATATCACAAATACACACAAAGACAGACCTCGAAAGAGCAACAACACAGTTGCAACAACTATCCAGAAAGCCATAGAACGCAGCTCCAAGACCACCCAAGCAACCAGGTTCAACTTCCAACTAGCACTAACCCCAGAGGTCAGGGAGTTAGTTGGGAACAGGCGCCGCTTGAAGAAGAGATACCAAGGCCCCCGAAGATAAAAGAAGAATGAACCAGGCAGGCAGGCAACTGCGGCTGAAACTCAAAGCTCACCAAACAAGCAATGGACAAACAGGATGACAGAAATGAGCACAGAAGACAGAGACTACTCCGTCAAGGCAGAAGGAAACCGTGCCCGCCACTCCACGGAGAGGAAGGCCTGGTCTACACGGACAACGAAAAGGCAGAAGCATTTGCGGACGCCTTCAAACGCCAGTGTAGAGACAACCAAGTCAACCTAACCGACGAGGTGGAAGACATGGAAACCCGAGCCAGTCAGACTGTCAGGAGAATAAGACGGATCAATGCTACCCGCAAGGCACCCGGACCAGATCAAATTTCGAATAGAGCCTTAAAGGCTCTACCGAGGAAAGGAATTGCTGCCTTGACCAACATCGTCAATGCAGTGCTCAGGCTCAGACGCTTTCCACGACCATGGAAAGAAGCCACGGTTATCATGATCCCCAAACCCAACAAGAACCATGTGATACCACAAAACCACCGACCCATCAGCCTCACACCCTCGATGAGCAAGGTGGCAGAGCGAGTCATCCAGAGACGATTGGAACCACTCACGGAAGAACTCAACGTCCTACCAGACGAGCAGTTCGGCTTCCGACAAGGACACTCTACGAAAATGCAGGTCCTGTGGATAGTGGACTTTGCCGTAACAGGCTTCAACCTGGGCAGAGGACACCACACAGGAGCCTCATTCCTAGACTTTTCCAAGGCCTTCGACAGGGTCTGGCACGATGGCTTGATCACCAAAGATGACAGACCTCGGATACCCCACTCCCATAGTGAAGCTGATAGACTCCTTCCTGCGAGGACGGCGGTGCCAATGTAAAGTTGGCAGCGACCTCTCAGCAGTGAGTAGAAGCAGGAGTACCGCAAGGCGCAGTCTTATCTCCACACCTGTTCTCCATCTACACGGCGGACATCCCAAAGCCTGCTGACAACTCAACAAGCTAGCGCTGTACGCGGACGACACAGCACTAGTGGCCAGATCGGTGAACGCAACGCAAGTAACCCGATACCTGCGAGATCAAGCAGACAAGCTTGAGGACTGGTTCAACCTATGGAAGATCGAGATCAACGCGGAAAAGAGCCAAGCAATACTTTTCACCAGAAGGCGAACAACACCGTCAGGACATGTCATCATGAATGAACAACGAATCCCATGGGCAAACGAGGCCAAATACCTTGGAGTCACCTTGGACAAAAGATTGACATTCAGGCTACACGTGGATTGGAGGCTCGGACTAGCGAAAGCAGCCCGAAAGAACCTCTACCCCCTCATAGGACGCAGTAGCAACATGGACCTCCAGTTGAAACTGCTCCTTATCAGGACCATCCTCCTCCCCATCATCCTGTATGCATCCGCCGCATGGGATCAATGCGCACAAACATACAGGACCAAGATCCAGCTATTCTTAAACGAGCCTGAGAATGGCAGTGAACGCTCCCAGATACGTCCCGAATAGATTCATCTACAGGGACCTGAATGTCAATCCGAACTTCATTGACGACCATCTTCGGAACCACGCCACGCGACGTTCCTGAAGACGGACACCCACACGAACCCGGTGATTCAAGACATCCACGCACACCTAAACCTGGACGATCCCAGGTTTAGAGAAAAGGGAAAAGTATTTGCGACCAGTCTACCAAAACGACCGTCCACCACCAGAGTAGCACTCCGGTGCGTCAGGTGAGTAACAACTCAATACAAAACACGTAAGATCAACACACCCACATCACACATACACTTACACACCCATCAGGTACATCACCATGCACCATGCACATACAGCACAAGTCAGGTAAACATACAACGATCAGATAACAAGGGGTTTAAAGCACTCAGAGGCTGACTTCATACCACAGGAGGTACGATTTCAATTTCGCAAACGTGCCATTTGCGAGTTGAGGACCGCTCCAAGGAGGAGCGGGGGAGGATGGAAGTGGACAGTAAATCTCGTTCACACATAACATGAAGGGGATTTACTATCCATGGGCGCTCAACCTCAAGGGGGGCATGGTGTGTATCGTCGACCTTGATTCTCGAAAACCATGTTGGTTTTCGGTTATAATTTCTATTTTTTTAATAAAGGTTATAAGACGATCTAGAAAAGAGTATTCGAATTATTTTTGAAAACAGAAAGGTATCATTACTGGTCTGCAATTTTCTAAATTATTCTGATTATTTTTTTTTGTAAACAAGATTCACTTTTTCGCTTCTTAGACCTTTTGGGAAAGCGCCATTTGAGAATGACAAATTTACCATAAAAGTGAGAGGTGTTATTATTGATTACAACACTTTTTTATCAAAAAAGGGGGAACATCATCTGGTCCTTTCGAATATTCATTCTTTATCTTATTTTTCAACACACTAAGTAGCTCATTTTCCTGAAATGGACTTAGAAAAGGAAGAATTTGAATTAAAATCTTTGTATGCTGTATTGGTTCTATGCTTTTTTTATCTAGTTGAGATACCAAATTCGGAGCTGTAACAAATGAGTTGTTGAAAAGTGTTGCCAACTCAGAGGGATTCTCAATCATTTCATCTCCCATTTTTATTTTTATGTTTTGGAAAATTCTGGATTCATTTGACAACTCCCCAGCATGTTTTTGCAGGGTCATCCGATGCAACAATCCTGTTTTGATAATGTTGCTTCTCAGTTTTTTTTGCTGGGGATCTATGTTTCTTTTTTGAGGTACGATACACATCTGTAAACAGTGGGTTATATTTTTGCAGTATATAAAGATCACTGAGCTGCATGCTAGAACTTCTTCAGTAATCCAATACTTTTTATCTTTTTTGTTATTTTTATTTTTTGGAAAATTATTGTTGAAATGATACATGAATACTGAATGAAAATGATCGAAAATATCATCTATAAAGATCACTGAGCTGCATGCTAGAACTTCTTCAGTAATCCAAATTCTATTGTTTGAAGGTTGTGACGTGTGTAACTATTACTACTTTCGACGTCCATCGCTTAATGATTTAAAGGTTCACGACGTTTCGAATGCATCTGCAATCGTCTTCAGTGAATTATTTGTCATTCAGAACCGTCATCGACATCAGAACAGTTTTAAAATTATTTATAGCTTCTTGTGTGAAGTATTGTTTCATCCCATGACTTTCCCTGCAATTGTTTTCATGCAATGGAAATTCATATAAGATTGTTCTGTGATCGGAATAAAAGTTGTCAACCACACAGCATGTTCCCTTCTCATTCGAATTCACAATTATTTGATCAATAATAGTACATGTCTCCAATATTATTCGTGTAGGCCATTCCACTATTGGTCGTCCACCATTTTGGAGCCGCCATCTCGAATTTTTCAATTTTGACAAGATAATCATAATCTCCGACCACAAAAACCTCCGGATACCAATTTTGAAGCGAATCAGACCATAATCCAAAACTCATACGCCATATTGGAGCCGCCATTTTGTTTTTCTTACACAAACCCCCAAAAACCCCCACATACCAATTTTGAATAGAATCAGACCATAATCACAAAACGCGTCCACCATTTTGGAGCCGCCATTTCGAATTTTTCAATTTTGAGAATCATAATCTCCGACCACGAAAACCCTCAGATACCAATTTTGAAGCGAATCGGACCATAATCACAAAACTCTTACGCCATATTGGAGCCGCCATTCTGTTTTTTTTTTCACACAAAAATTGCTTAATGCATTGTCACCGGAATTATGTACACCTGCCAAATTTCAAATCATTCGGACGTCTGGAAGTGGGTCAAAATCGCGCCCAAAGGAGTCGGTTACAAACAAACAAACAAACATACAAGTGAAGCTAATATAAAGCGTGTAGAAAGGATGGAAATTTCCATTTATAAATAACAAATGAAAAGTGTTCCAAATCATTTTGAGAAACCTTGATTGGCAGAAGCTGGTCGTAGAAAAAGTAAATTATTATTAGAATATGAGGGGATGTGAGAGAACAACCTGATGTGAACAAGGCTTCCAAATGTGTTCCTCACAACATCCTGGTAAACAAGCTTCCAGAATAGAAGCGATGTTCCGTCAACGGCATGACATCCGAGCTGAAATCGGTCAAATCAGGTGTACGTCAGGGCTCTTGCCATTTTATTAATATAATGAAATCATTGGAAAACCAAGTCAAAATATGGTAACTTATTAACTTATTAAAACTGAACAAATATTAAACTGAACAAATATTAAAAACATGGCAGCTCATACTAGTTACCATATTGTGAAAATGTCTGTACCAAGTCAACATAGAAAGAGAAATACTAATGAGTTATCTGCGCCAAAAAAAGATAATATGTTTATTGTCAATAGCATTTTTATTGACACTATCACACACTTCATACAAAAGAAGTATACAGGGCAAGCTGAAATTATGGAACATTCACATTATTTAAGCGTAATATTCTGTTTTGGTGCGAATTTTTATTCTTTTTTAGATATGTTCCACTGATTAATTCATTTTCACTTAAAAATTAGTAGATAGACAGTTTGAACAACGAAATGCTAGAAACTCCATTGAAATCTTCATATAAACCACTGGTAATTTTTAAAATTTTCGATACCAGATAAATGCACATATAGAAAATGTGTCATATTTCCTGGATATGAATTGATTGTGAACTAGAATTCGGGTCGTAAGTAATTATCGGGATTAGAATTCTCCCTTTAATAAAAAACAACACAATGAGATGAAATTGAAACTTCATTGGAAACATAAAAACAATTCGGGTATCTGGTGAATACATACCCACCACACATGTTCAGTTACACAATGTTTTCCTTTAACTATAAACTCAAATGTTTTGTTAGAAGTCCCATTGTATGCATTTTCGACTGTGACAGAAGTGTCAGCCATTTCTTGAAGATTTATCGATCCATTAGCCATTGATCGATCCATTAGTCCCAAATAATAACAAACACATTTACTTTTGAATTATTTGAATTGTGCCAGACATATTCAGGTTACTCACAATGTTTTAGGAGTGGAGACAGTGTCTCATGTACATCTTCGTCACTGGTATATACAGGGTGTAACATAAGTACGTTGAAATATCCAAGTTACGTATTCCTGAGACAATTTTAAGAAAAAAAGTCTATATAAACTTGTGTCCGGAAATGCTTCGTTTCGGAGATACAGGGTGTTGAAATTGAATTTTTTTGTTCGCTTTTTAAAAATAACTTTTGCAAAAAATAAGTTATTTGCACGAAATTTGGAACCCGTAGTTTTTTTGACGTGAGAAATCATAATTTCGTATTAATTTTTATGTAACATCTAGAGGGCACTGCGTACGCTGTCATTATTTATTTCAAATTGCCCTAACATTTTTGACAGTAGGCTTTTGGTACTTTTCATGAAAAACCTTATTCCCACACCTTTTCCAAGTAAAAAAGGTACACTTCCTCAATAACGCTGGAGGTGATCGTTTTCGAAATATTTACAATTTTCTATATCGATGCATGTTACTTAGCTCCCAGGGCGCTAAGTGAAGTAGCTGAGAACATTACAAAAACTAAGTATGTGGTAGGTCTCGTCAAAATAAACTACTTTTTTCCTATGAAATGTTTATCGAAAAATGATTTGTTTTCGAGATACAGATTGTTGAAATTTTTCAAAACATGGTTGGTTTTTGTCATAAGTTTTTTGCAATTTTAGTTATTTTCATCAAACTTTATACGCAGTATACCCGGACAGACTTCTTCTAAACCGAGCATTATCAAACTGCATAATCAGTATAGCCAAATTTGATTTTAATAATTTTTGTCACTCTCCGCTTGCAAATTAAGTTAATTAAATCGAGTAGGCTATGAATGTTCGGTTATAAAAATAGGAGTTCGCTGTCACATTTTTAACTATTCATTGATAAATTCACAGTTCGGAGCTTATAAAGTGATTTTTTGGTACCATGCCCGACTTTACGAATGCTGAAATGGTTGATATGGTTTTTGCATACGGCTTGGCTGACGGAAATTCAACCGAGGTAGACGCATCTATCAGGAAAGGTATCCCCAACGCGTCACTCCTTGTGCAGCGACATTTGCGAATCTTTTCCGGCGACTTTCCGAATCTGGAAGGTTTGAAAGAAATTCTGCAGTAGGACGGCCACGGACTACAAGAACTGTGGAATTGGAGGAGGCGGTTCTCGAAGAAATTAGTGAACATCCAGAGACAAGTACAAGAAAAATTAGTCAAACTTCAAATGTTAGTCACATGACTGTTTACAGAATTTCAAAGGAACAGCAATTATATCCTTATCATATTCAGCGTGTCCAGGCACTGACGCTACGTGATTTTCAACTACGTATCGAATTTGCTCAATGGCTTCAAAGAAAAGTCGAACAACATCCCCAAATTTTATCGAAAATCCTCTTCACAGATGAGGCTAATTTTTCAAGGAATGGTATCATGAACTTCCATAACAACCACATCTGGGCGGAAGATAACCCACATGCGATAACGCAAACTCATTTCCAAGACAGATTCTCTTTTAATGTATGGGTAGGCATAATTGGGGATAATTTAATTGGACCCTATTTTATCCCCTTACGTTTGAATGGAGATGCTTACCAAAATTTTTTGGAACACGAGCTTCCCCAGCTTACGGAAGATGTTCCCATTGGTCTCCGAAATCACTCTTGGTTTATGCACGATGGAGCCCCTGCTCATTTTAGTCTGATAGCAAGACATTTCTTAGACGTAGCATATCCCCAACGATGGATAGGAAGAGGAGGCACTCAGCATTGGCCCCCGAGGTCACCGGACCTCAATCCCGTTCATTTTTTCTTTTGGGGACACCTAAAATCACTAGTTTATGCTAGCCCCATTGAAAACGAGGAAATGTTAAGGGATCGCATCATAGCTTGCTGCGAAATGATAAGAAACACTCCCGGCATTTTTCAACGGGTGCGGAATTCTTTGATGAGGAGAGCAGAAGCTTGTATTACTGTTGGGGGTCGTCACTTTGAACAGTTGTTGTAATAGTTGTTTCGTTCAATTTTTATATGTTTAGTTGCCTAATAAATAACATAGTACTTCTCCGAATTGTTTTTTTACAAACTCCGAAATGTAGCACTTTCTAATTGAATAATTAAACCTGACAAAATTTTTAAATTGGGATTGATTAGGCAATTTGATAATGCTCAGTTTGAAAGAAGTCTGTGTTTAAAGTTTGATGAAAATAACTGCAGTTGCAAATAACTTATGACAAAAACCAACCATGTTTTGAAAAAATTTTACAATCTGTATCTCGAAAACAAATCATTTTTCGATAAAAATTTCATAGGAAAAAAGTAGTTTATTTTGACGAGACCTACCACATACTTAGTTTTTGTAATGTTCTCAGCAACTTCACTTAGCGCCCTAGGAGCTAAATAACATGCATCGATATAGAACATTGTAAATATCTCGAAAACGATCACCTCCAGCGTTGTTGAGGAAGTGTACCTTTTTTACTTGGAAAAGGTGTGGAAATAAGGTTTTTCCATGAAAAGTACCAAAAGTTTACTGTCAAAAATGTTAGGGCAATTTTGAATAAATAATGACGGGCGAATCATTATATATGAAATTGCAGAAATGTTTGGGATATCTTATCCAGAAGCATTTACCCCGAAAAATCTTATTTCGGGCTTCAAGGTCACAGGAATACATCCTTTCACTCGTGGTATATTCTCATATGTTGAATTAATTGCTGCCAGTGTCACTGATATTGACATAAATATAAATCTGGATATGCCAAATGAGGCAGAAGCAGGAACTAGTAATTAAAAACCTTTGGAGATGATACCTGTGCCAAGCACCTGCAACATGAGCCCTGAAGAAACCGCGATTGAACGCAACCTGACACCCCTAGAAAAAAAATCAATTATTACACCGGTCATGATTCGTCCATATCCTAAATCTTCGGTTTCTTCAAAATCAAGGGGAAAACAACGAAAGAAAAAAACGACTTCTGTTTTGACAGACACCCCAGTGTTAGAACAAATAGAGTTTCATAAAAAAATGAGAACAAGGCTGAAAAAAAAAGTAGATGACAGTACTGTTTCGAATATAAAAAAAAGAACAGAATAAAACTTGACGACAGCAGTAGTGACAGCAGAGAGCATGAAGTTCGCAGATTCTGAAAATTATCTTCAGGACGACCTCGAGGAAGAAGAACAGAATGACCTGCTCCTCGAATTATCAGATATTCAAGTAAACTGTTTTGTACTTGTCATATTTGAAACTGTTAAATGTTTTATTGGCAAGATTCTGAGTATCCATAACACTTTTGATTTTCAAGTTAGCTTTCCTAGGATAAATTGAAATAATTTTGCGTTTCCTACAGTTGCTGAATTGAACCTAGCAACTCCGGTGCAATTTGGTGGAACTGCAAGAATACAGAGTCTCTTTCATTTTTAAATTAATTTTTCTTCTTTCAATATCGTATAGAACATCGACATTTCAGATACTTAGACTATACTAGAATATTCTGCATTTCATGAAACATTTTATAATATGGAATAAAATTTTATTTTATTAAAAATTCGGGAAGTAAACGATATTCAGAAAATAAATGATCGTTTTATTGCTGTGGCCATTGTACCCCTATCAAGTGACCATACTAACCCACCCATCGGGTACAGTGGCCCCATTTCTCTCTTCATATGAATTTCTCATTTGAACACTTTCGATATAACTTGTGGAATTGATTTCCACAAAGAATTATAGAAGAATAAATAGTCTTAGTTTGAACCTACAAGGAAAAAATGGGTAATTTCTATGTATTACAAAAAAACTTTATAACAAAAAATTAAACCGACGAAATACGGAACTGAAAAGTTAAAAATAAAATAAACCTTCTTAGTCTCAATAACTAAGCTCCTAAACTAATGTAAGTAACTAATTTTGAGTCGGCGCCAAACAAACAAGCAAATGAATCAGATAAGGCGTAAAATGATGGCATCGAGTTGCGCGGTGATATTCTGATAATTTTTTTGAAGTAATTTTGATCTTCGTTGATTGTTCGTTTGGCGCCGACTCAAAATTAGTTACTTACATTAGTTTAGGAGCTTAGTTATTGAGACTAAGATGGTTTATTTTATTTTTTACTTTTCAGTTCCGTATTTCGTCGGTTTAATTTTTTGTTAAAAAGTTTTTATTTTTCAATTTTTTGTGGCTGAAATCTACTAATTACTACCTTCTTGTTTTTTCGTTACTTCCAAAATACTTACTTACCCACCTTACTTCAACTATTACCAGTTGAATAATATGATTATCTACTTTTACTATTTGTTGTAATATAAATTATTTTTGTTGTTCTGGTTAGTTTATTCCATTACCGTGTATATCATTCCATCCTTTCATAGAATATAATGATTGTGACGGATATAGGAGAACAAAAATAAAGACATTAGCGATCTGTCATTGTCAACTACATATGTGTGCCAATGTTCACAAGTGAAAAATCAATTATTCCCTATTTTCCTACCCGTAAGGGTGGATAATTCCATTCAAAATCCAAATATGATCAACTATGAGGTATACCCTATCTAATAAAAAAAAACATTCAAATCGAAGTACCCAGTACCTGCCTGATAGAATCGGTTAACGGACCAGAATTCAGAGGGTGAGTGATCAATATCCTTCATTTTGCTACCCTTAGGGGTAGATTTCATCTTTCAAATTCGAATGGGACCAACTTCGAAGTACACCCTATCCACTGAAAAAAGAATTATCGGAATCGGACGTCTCAGTAAAAAGTTATGCGTGATCATACATAAAAAAAAATAAAAAAATATACGCGTTGACTACAGAGCCTCCTCCTTTTTGGTTTCGTCGGTTAAAAATATGGTACAATATTCAAAAAGTTGACCACTGAGCCCCGCTCTCCTCTATTAACATTAAAATATTAATTTCCATTTTTCCGCCACTGGAACTCAATGGCAATGAGCATTACAAAAAATCTAACAATTTGACATAATACCAATAGTAGGTCGTTGTCTGCTTTCTTTCTACATTTTTAAGGGGATGCTTGTCAATCAAATGACACTCAGTATATTCCAATACTAATCATTCAAGCAATCAATATCACATAAAAATTCAACGGAAACAACATTTTTCGAAACCATTCTCCCCAAACAGATTATACCAATTCATCACAAACTGCTCAAGTAATAAAAATGTAAAAGTCCGTCCCAACGAAAGAAAGGGCGGAATTCAATAAAACCTGATGTAATTCATCATAAACAGTCTATCTATGCCCCAACCTTTTCGGAGTGATATTTCTGACAAAATGCTGAAAATAAATTCAGGCAGGATGACTGATCGCTTTTGATGTTGGGAATGGAAATTTCTCTTCCTCCAGTGGTTGTGAAAATATATTCCGCTGGGTGAATTAATTTTGGAATTTCTTTCTAAATTCTTTTTATACCTCAAATATATTAGCTGGCAATTATAGGTTTACTTTGAATAGTGTTCCATTTTTCAGTATACGTTCGATGCCTATATAGCTGATAAATAGGAATTTCAACTTTCATTTTTACTACGAGATATAAGAGAAATAGGATGGGACAACCAACTAATATAGACATTGCATATTTGGTTCTCAATAAGGGTTCAACTTGACTGGCAGAGGAAACATGATTTATGCTGATTCGTTTGAAAACATGAACAGGATGTTCATTAAATCAGATGTAGTTCAATGTCCAGCGAGGCTTTAGCCGGGGAAGTAGTTGTTTTCTGTTAAGAATTCACAAAAAATAACTTTATTTTTATCGTGGATTTTTCAATTCACAGAAAAATATTTCTATTGAATATTCAATTGAGAATGTTTCTCTTTTCAACATTAATACATGTACATGTATTCAATATATCTGTTGAGGAACTGTTCTTTATTTTTTAGTATATGATGCCGACACAAGCTCATGAATCTCTTAATAGCCCATTTGAATTTTTCGCGCTAAGCTCCTGCTGGATCTGTTGGAATTTATGACAACCTCTTTCAGATGAGTGCTTTGCAGTTGGTCTTCAGTAAGTTCTTCAGACCCATAAAAGTGTGCCCATATAAGTACACCGATGCATTCCTTCTGGTTCTCTTAGTATTCTCCGTTCGGATTTTCTCTCAAACCTATACCGTTGGTGTATGCTTTGGAAATAACTTCCTGGAGGCGTTGATCTGGGGATAAATCATCTCCTCACACATCTGCCTCCATGTTCTCCTCTCAGATTTTCTGAGTTAATTGTTGTACCCAGCAAGATTTGCTTTGTAATCTTCCCAGTGACACAAACTAATTTTAGCTCTATTGAATAGTGTCCTGACTGTTCTCCTGAGTTTGGCTAACTCTTCATTCCATCAAGGCACGCTTCTGTTGACTGCCTTCTGTTCCTCCCAAGATGTTCTTTGTAATCATGCCACAAGTCAAATGTCATGTTTTGGTTACTCGATATAGAGGAGTCATTGAATATCTGCCAGCTGGGAATGTGGATTGTTTTGAATTGATTTGCGAGGGTTAGGTCGATAATTTCTATCCCTAGGCATGTATAAATGTGGGTTAGTTTACTCTATAGATGATTTTGAAAGATACTCACCTCGTGCTCCTCCATGAGAGATGGTACGCATTCGCGTCGCGGCACATGATGAAATGAAATTACCTCTTTGACATCATCTATTGAGGCTTTGGACTTCCTCTGGTGATGAGTGTATTTATGAGTCCACTGGGAAGCCAAGGCCATTACTAACTGCCTCTTGCCTGTTTCATTGGCAAAGATGGCGGTTGCGAAATCTCCAGTGTTGAACTTTTGAACAGTATTAATTTATTTTTGGGTCCGCAGTGTTCATGAGTTATTTAATAAAGTAAACCTCCTTATACGCACAGTTGTGGTTCTTTTGAGTGTTGAAGGTTTATTTGAAGAAGCTTGAGCTTTTGCTTACTTTTTCTGTGTAGCTCTCATCTTCTCATTCATCCTGTCATTGCAGCTTTTCACGGTGCTTTCTGCATTCCGTCTGATTCGGAGGTGAGATCAAGTGTGATTGGTTTGTTTTGCCACTTCTTGGTCTAAGGGTTATGAGACCCAAGTCTTAAGACTGACTGGAGATCAACCGAGAGCATTAGTTCTAGAGGAGAGTTCTAGGATATTTTTCTCTGTACACTCCAGTTTATTGCATTTTGAGCCTCTATATAATTTTCCATGGCTTCCGGGTAGGTAAGCTACCAAGATATCATTTTTAGTTGATGCTGCCCCTTCAACGACACTCGGTGCCGCACTTTTCCATGGTTTGATGTCCTCAATGGCATCTCTCAACCACTGCATGCTGAACTTCTGGATATATTTTTCGATGCCTTTAGTCACTTGACTGAAAGTGGGTCCGGTAGTCACTGATGCTCTTTCAGTGGTTTTTCCGTTTGACTGTCGGAAATCTTTTCCTCGGACCGATTTGATTCTACCGGCAGACTTTGTTTCATGATGAATTTACACCTCTTTCTGGCAGCACCACTCTGCTTGATCCTTCATCCAATTTTAATTTGAGGGCTTTTGACGAGTTCTTGTCATAATATTTTTTGTGACGTTCCTAGATACATTTTGCAGGTTTTCGAGATTGGTTAGCACTTAGTGCCTAAGTATAATATACTAAGTTTTAAAAAATCACTACTATAATTAGAAATTATTATCATTGATATACTATAATTAAAAATCATCATTATTGATATCAATTTTATCCCGAGAAATTGGTTTTCTAAAACAAGTGATTATTAATGATCTAATCATTGACCTAGGTTAGGTTGAAGCTGAACTAATGATTACTGTCAGTCGCAATCATTCACTAGGAATTCTTGGTACATTTTGAAATCAAAATCTTTGCACCCTTCCGGTCATAAATTTGCACTTTCTGCCCTTTTGAAGGGGTGCATTCACCTTGAATATCCAGTTTACTTGAATTGACTGAAAATTTGAGGAAATGAATGAATTATAATGAGTTACATCATAATTTTTTTTCTGATTGATAGATATGCCTACTTCTGGACATAGATTCATGAATTTGGGAACCAACTGAATAAACATTTATCATATATTAATTTAAAAAATGAATATACAGTGCGTGTTAACTTTTGAACGGTTCGATATAGAATGATGGGACAGAAACCGTTTTGAATGATATCACCGATTTAACTTTTTGGAGATCAAAGACATTGTGATTGGTCGATAGATGACGCGAAGGGGAAGTGGGGGCACATCATCTTAAAAATTTCAAATACCATGGGGTGTCAAGTGGCACATCGTTGAACATATAATTCAATTATCTTTTCAATCATTTTTTTTTGAATTTCGTTTAAATCTGAATGGTACCCTTACCTCGATAACTCTGGAACGGTTTGATATGAGACATGAAATATATTGAATGGTATCACCGGTCCTACTTTTTGAGAGAAGATACATTACAATTATACGATGGAGGGCACTTGGGGCACATCAACTTGAAAATTTCAAAAGGCATAGAGGTCGAGTTGCACATCGTTGAAAAGGTTATTCAATTTTCCTTTCAACTATGGTTGTTCCACGAGTGCGAGTGGTGGTTGTACTGAACCAATCTGTTGAGAGTCCATAGTGATATGCCGTAATTCGGCAAACTTCCTTGACGGTTAAATACAGAGAGTCTTGATCATTCGCATATACTTAGTGCAGTAATTTCACAATACAGTGAGCCATTGTCTCGAGATA
The DNA here is from genome assembly GCA_018342105.1 of Gonioctena quinquepunctata. Lineage (NCBI taxonomy): Eukaryota > Metazoa > Arthropoda > Insecta > Coleoptera > Chrysomelidae > Gonioctena > Gonioctena quinquepunctata. The sequence goes on along the minus strand of JAFIRS010000885.1, from coordinate 368,082 downwards.
GGATCATATTGCTACAATCAAATAAGCGTCGTGTAACTGAAGATATTAAGGAGGAACTCCTCAAAAAAATTAGAAGAGAAAGGGCTTGAATGGTTTGTAGGAAAAAAAGTATTTTGGCTTCGAAAATTGTCATTTGAAGTCTGACCAAAGTCATATTGACGTTATGTAAAAACAATGATGATAGTGAGGTCAGATAAGGGTCACTCGCGAGTGCGAGTGCGGCTTTTTATAGTCCCCCCTACCTGTTAACTTTTGAACGGTTTGACATAGAACAACGGGACACAAACTATATTGAATGATATCGCCGATACTAATCTTTGAAATATAAAACATCGTGATTGCTCTATAAATGATGAAGATCGGGGAGGGGGGAGGCACATCAACTTAAAAATGGCATAGGGGGTCAAGTGGTACATCGTTGAAAATAGAATTCACTTCTCTTTCCACGCATCTATTCTGTTTCAATTTTGTCAATTATTTTTTTCACAATATGCATTTTAGGTTTTGTTATACTTGAAAATTCAAATGCATATTGTGAAAAAATTATTTGAAAAATTTTAAAAATTACTACCCCCCATTTGAAATTTTACTACCCCCCATTTGAAATTTTCAAGTTGATATGCCCCTCTGCGTCATCTATCGAGCAATCACAATGTCTTTCATTTCATAAAGTACTATCGATGATATCATCGGCTGGGATGAACCCGTTCATGTGGGTGGGCTTTCTGTAGATGTCTATTTCCAAACGCTCTTTATTTCTGATAACGAGAGTGTTAAGGAAAGGTAATTGGAAGTTAACGGTTGATTACCTTTCCTTTATACTCTGGTCATCAGAAATAAAGAACATTTGGAAATAGACATCTACAGAAAGCCCACCCACACGAACAGGTTCATCCCAGCCGATTCAAAACACCACATTCAACACAAAATGGCTAGTTTCAAATCTACACAGAGCTGTAAACTTCCCAATGAATGCTGATCGTTTTCAAAATGGAATCAGAAAGATCAACGAAATAGCAATAATTAATGGATACACACTGGACATTATTGATAATATCTTGAGAAAGAAGTGTTTCATACGTTAAGTGAATGAAACCACGACTCTGAGAAAAACGACGGAAAGCGAAAGATCCGTGAGAATCTCTCTCCATCCAAACCTCACGAGAGGTCTCAACACTATATTCCGAGATGTGAATCTCCAAGCAGTTTATAGCATTAGAAATAACTTGCAAAGGTTATTAGGAAACCCGAAGGACAAAAGGGACATATTAGATAAGTCGGGAATTTATGAAATTAGTTGTCAAAATTGTGATAAAGTCTACTACGGTTAGGTTAGACAAATCGTTCAATTTTCAAAAGGTTCCACGAACATTTGGCTCATGCTACCTTCCGAAGGGAGAATGAGTTAACTGTAGCAGACCATATGATCGGAACTTGTCACAAAATTGATATTCATAATTTGAAAACGATCAAATCGGTCAACGACACTAGAAAATTAGACTGCCTAGAGAGTAAAGTTATCCACAAAAACCATAACGAAAATTTACTTAGTGAGGATAATGGGCAAAAATGATGCAAAAAGAATCAATAGCAAAACATATGGAAAAAAACATTCCAACATTTTTTTAATTTTTTGGTAACTTTACAAAATTATAATAAACAAAATAAACAACTTTTAAAAACTTTTATAACGTGACCTTGTTAAGAATATATATATATATATATATATATATATATATATATATATATATATATAAGAAAGGCTCGAAGGCGCGAATAATTTTTAGAGCTATTATTTAAACATGTATGCCGTTTTTCATGAAAACCGAGGTCTGAATAATAAGGAGTAATTAACAAATGCCTAACTTGTAGAAAAATATACTTACATTTTTTTTCCAACGGGATCTTGTTCTTTCAAGTGTTAGCAACACACCATGATTCATTCAAATTTTTTTATCGATATTCAATACCATAAAAACATTATTTCATGTGGTGTACTCTCTTTAGAGACGGCAGAAAAAACAACAAAACATCTTCCTCAGAATTGCATCCCGAATCGAATGAGCTCATATTTTTTGGAGACTTGTAACTATTTTTCGCAGGAAACTCAGTTATCGACTAGACTAGAAGTGGGTCAAAGTCCAACTGCGATATTTGAACAAAATGAAGTCATATAATAACATATGGAATTGAATAAAAATTGTGAATAAAATTAAAAAATATCTTTATTACAAAAATATCAACAATATTTACAACACACGCATACAGTATCACAAACACAAACAAATCAGATAAATTAATGGGACTTATGAAGTAATGGCGCGCACAGACTTCCAAAAAGAAGTTTCATTGGATGATGAATTGAGCTAAGGGTAACCACCATGACCTCCATGGTAGAACCATCAAGATCCCATTAGCGACTTGAGCAACAGTAATTTGTATAGAATAAGTCAATTAGTAAAGTGAGTGTGGTGAAGGGGTTACTTCTGCATTTTTTTTATTGTGTGACACCACAGCGTCTAGCCAGTCTTCATGTAACATGAAAAATGTCTTAATCCTCAAGCCAGCTGACTACAAAAACCTATACAAAAGGTGTATGTTGGTCGCCTATCCATAAAAAATCACTATTTCCCTGGCTAATGCCTCGACGGAAGTTGGATTACATCCGATAGATAAATTTGCAAAGTCCTACAAGGTATAGTTTTCCCAATATCATTTGCAGAAGCATAAAAAAGTCTTGCGGCGAAATCCTGTGAGCAGCAGTGGCGGAGATAACTAATTTTATTTAGATATTTTAAGATTTTAAAAATACTTCATAAATTATGAAAAATGAAAAAAAATTAAAGACAAGCTTTTATTCATACAAATACATTAAGAAAGAAAAATAATTTCTTTCATTGTTTGATGTAGGTTATTATTATATCCTAAAACGTATTTCGATCGGCACACACCAAGACCACAGACGCTACTGGTTTTCAATCTTTCAGAGCTATTAAAACACAAATATAACGCGTGATTTATGACCTCCCATCGTATAGACACACCCCCAAGCATTGTTGTCCGTTTTGATTGGCCCAGACGAATCGGTGACAGAAGTCACTCAAGTCCACGTTGACTATCGGCTCTTTTGATCTTTCCTTCGCCGACGGCGAATGTTTACGAGTAGTACACATTATTTTTCGTTCTGTTTCTTCGCATATACGCTCGTGTTAGCGAAGTGAGTTTTTATTTGCTCCCTATAGAAACAGCTTCTGCAATTGATATTGGATGGACTATACTTTGCAATTGTTTGTTGCGAAATGGATAAATTCAACCACTTCACTCGAACTGACCACCTGAAGACCGGTTTCGAGGTATTTGCCAACTTGTAGGACTTTGCATGTTCATCCATCGGATGTAATTCAACGTCCGTCGAGGCATTAACCAGGGAAATAGTGTTTTTTCGATGGATATGCGACCAACATACACCTATTGTATAGGTTTTTGTAGTCAGCTGTCTTGAAGAATAAGACATTTTTAATGTTATAATTGGTGGCGTCTTCATTCTCCAGTATTCACTCTTGCCGTATATTCTGATATGTTGTCATGGGTTTTGTGCTATTTTCCAATCTCATCAAATAGCTGCAATAAATTCTCGACTGCTCGCTACAAATAGGGTAATTCGCTGGCGAAAACTACTTCCTACCCACCGCGACAGTCCATTAGAACACCCCGCCCGGAAATGACGACTTTTGGCGTTGAAGTCGGACTTTAAACGCCATGTGTTGCACCACGTGCGTCCGTCGTCGGTCGGGTTGATACGCGTCGCGTCGGATGCATTTCAGTTGCAACATCCAGTTGAGACTAATTGAATGAAATTCTGAACGATGAATTTCGAATGCACGGGATATGCTATTCAGAGAGGTTTTATATTGAATTATACTAGTTTCAGAGTGATAGATTGCCTCTATACGCGATTTGATGGCCCTATTTAAAATTTCCGGATTATGAAATCCTATGCGGTGAGTTGTGGCCTCGAACAAAATGTACAGGAGGGGAGCATGGAAACTAAGGAGAACTTATATTTCATGATGAAAAATTGAATCCCAAATACGTGGAATGCTGGAGTTTTTTCCTAAAATCTTGGGATAACCAACTCCGCATCATCATCCAATGGAATTACTAGAAATAAAATATTCTTGTACCAACTCGGGTAACAAGTAACATTTTGAATACAAAATGCACCGCGATTCGAAAAACTTCGACAGGGAATTTTTCTTTTACCAAATTTATAATTTCAATTGGAACCTCGTCCATTCTTTGGAAAATATCAACATTATGGTATACCTCAGGGATCAATCGTAGGGCTGTTACTGTTTTGGATCTATACATCTGATTTCAGTGAATATACAATGCGGTCCATAGGTACGGAACAAATTCATTTTTAGCGTTATTATGTATTTGTTTAAAGAAACCTGAAATAAGTCGATTTCTATTGTTAATTTGACAATATACAGTATCACAATATTACCCCCTTTTTGCACCCCCTCAAAAATTTAAATGAGAAGATTGGTCGTGTGGCACCTTGTTCGAAAGGGATTTTTATTCTCTGTTCAGCATTATTAAGTTTTTCAAATTTGGTGCAATTATAACTGAGAACATTTATTTTGAAAATGTAAAATTTTGATACTTAATATAATTAAATAATAATATAATAATGTCACATAATGTTTAGGAAGTATTTTTAAATTTATTTTACACATTACACATTAAATTGAATGTTCAAAATGAACACCATTCACTTCTTGACACTAAGCAAGTTCTTATCTGTTTTGCTGAACGTCAGGATTTTAAATAACCCCATAATAAATAATCAGGTATTTTCTTATCTGTTTTGCTGAACGTCAGGAAAAAGTCGTTCAAGACACCAACAAAGTATTCACAAAACCCACATAGATAATGTAATTTAAATCTAGTAGACTACTGTTATTTTGATATTCATAAGTAGCTGACACACATCAGTGTATTGAAAAATATTTGTGTTTATTTGATTTTACTATGGCTCATTTATCCGAAACTCAAAGAATCGACATTTTAATTATGATTGGATGCGGTAATAAAAAAAGAACCCAAAAGTTAGTTTGTGAAATGTTTCATAATAAATGCCCTGGTCAACACGTCTCACAGTTAGCAGAATAGAAACAAAATTTCGTGAAACTGGACATGTAAAAACTATTCGAAAACGAGGTCGAAATGTTAAATTGGATGAGGAAAAAAAGTTAGATGTACTGTTAGGGATTGAGGAAAATCCGCATATGACAAGTAGACAACTTGCCGCCGACAATGATGTAAGTAAATCATCGATATTGAGAGCGTTACATAAAGAAAAATACCATCCTTATGAAGTTCAGTTGGTTCAGGAGTTAAATGAGGATTATTCTGATAGAAGGCAACAATTCTGTGAACAAAATATGCAATTTCTTCTATCTAATGTTTCTTCTGATCCAACTAATACAGTATTCTTGGGCTTTCTTTCTGAATATCGATTTGACGATGTAAAACTAGAAGGTGAAGGTTAGCACAATAAACTAGCTGGTGATGATTCTCTTTGTAACCATTCAGAAAACTCCTTCAAGGTAGGTATTGGTATGGCTTTTTCTTTATCAACAATCATTCTAGCCCACTGAAACTGAAGATGTTCAGGCAGTTTTTGAACGAGTTGACCAAGGAGTTGAGGGTTGTTGATGTGGGCTTCCATTTTCAGAGATTGGGCAGTAACTGTGAGATTTAGGACAGAATCTGCAAATTTTAACGAGTGTTAACTGGTGGCATCAGCTTGACTTTATTAGTCATGGAATCTAGATTTGTTGATGAACTCTTTACAGCCTACATTAAAAAGATTTTTTCGAGAAGTTAATGATCTAAATGCAATAGATAGATCAATTTGGTACCAACAAGACGGAGCTCCACCGCATAACAAATGCATTGTTAGAGATTATTTGAACAAAGTTTTTCTCAATAGGTGGATTGGAAGACGTGGAACGATTGAATGGCCTCCTAGATCCCCCGATTTGACTCCTCTCGATTACTTCTTATGCGGTTATTTGAAATCGAAAGTATATTTCAATAGACCAGACAATATTGCAGATTAACAACATAACCCCTGAGGTCCTACAAAATGTTGTACGAAAATTCCAAGATCGACTTGCTTATTGTCAAGAAGTGAATAGTGGTAATTTTGAACATTTAATTTAATTGTAAAATAAATTGAAAAATACTTCCTAAACATTATGTGACATTATTTCCATCATTCTACGTAAAGTATCAAAATTTTACATTTTCAAAATGAATGTTCTCAGTTCTGATTGCACCAAATTTGAAAAACTTAATATTACTGAACAGAGAATGAAAATCCCTTCCGAACAAGGTGACACACGACCACCCTTCTCATTTGAAATTTTTGAAGGGGTGCTCATAATTCAGAGGGGGTGCAAGAAGGGGGTAATATTTCCATACTGTAAATTGTCGAATTGACGATAGAAATCGACCTGTTTGAGATGTTTTAAACAAATACATAATAACGGTAAAAATTTATTCATTCCAAACCTATGGAACGCACTGTATAGGAAATCTATAGGCGATTGTAAAACTCGACGGTGCCCAGTTTTTACATCACTGGTAGATAACAGGCTTTTTCTAGAAAAAATTAAGCTTTGTTGAATTTATTCGATAATGCACCAAAATCTAATTTGATATTATTTGATGCGAAATATAAACGTAATTTCACCGAGCGAACCACTAGCAATTCTGAAATAGGCAATGAAAAAATACCTATTGTGATGAAATAAAAAATCTAACCCTATAGATTGACAACGGAATGAGGTACACAAAACATGTTGAAAACTCATATAAAACAGTTTACTGCACACCGAAGATTCCATTTCCCAGAAAAGATATTCTCAACCTTTATCTTAGGTTTATGCTTTGTAAATCCTTGATAATGTTCATGCTTGCCAACTGTGACTGCATTTGTAGACCAGCTCTTATGAAACGCGACATGCTTAGTCAAATTTCAAATGCTCGGTATATAGTAAAATCTATTCAACTTGATGAACTCACCAACTATTTTCATAAGCAAAGGTACATCTGTCATTGATAATTATCGACCCATTACTGTACCGCCAGTATTGAGCGAAAGAATCGTATACAATGAAATGATTTAATTCCTTTCGAAATATAATATTACTAATCAACAAAATGGAGTAGATCGACAAAGAGTGCTTCCTGTGATGTTTAAACTCACCTCGATAAAAAGTTATATTGTTGCGCTCTTTTTCGATTCATCCAAAGCATTTAGGAATAACATAATATCTTGGTTAATGTCACATCTGAGAAAAAAGAAAAATGTATGGGAAATTTAACAATGAAATAATAATAATAATAAATGAATTCACCACTGAGCCTTAATATAAGTAAATCTACAATCTCATATGCAGATGACACTGTATTGATCTTCGAAGACGACTCTTGGGATGGCGTAAAAGTAAAAGCGGCAGAAAATCTCCAAAATGTCAAAGAGTGACTGGATTTTAATAAACTCTCACTTAATACAAAAAAAACATAGCATTTTCAAATAGAAATTATAATAGACCTAATGACAATAATCTTTAAATTGAGAACTCTACTGATCTCATAACAAAATGGGACAATATCAAGTATTTAGGTATTACCATCGATAAACATCTTAAATGGGATGTCCTTGAATTAGTGAAAAAAGTCCTTTTCGTCCTTAGACTCATATACAAAATATACCATTTCCGTAAAATCCTAAATAAAGAACAACTGATGATTGTATATAGATCACTAGTTGAATCGCTTATAAGATATGGCATATTAGTATGGGGTGGATCATATGAGAATACCCTTCATCAACTAAATGTAGTCCAAAATTACATACTAAAAGTTATGTGCAATAGCGATAAGCTCAACCAGTTTATTATATAATGAAAACATTTTAAATGTCGGATATCTTCATTTCATAACAATTTCAACATTCTACTACAAAAATAGTCAACATTTGCAAATATCTCATTCTTATAACACACGAGTACAACGTAATGAACAAGTAGCAGTTCCAATGTTCAAAAAAGACTCCTCATTTGTTAATTATTTGGCACCAAAAGTTTTTAATATACTGCTTCAAGAAATAAGAACATCTAGCACTGTGAAACTATTCAATAAAAATTTTAAAAAATATATTTGTACAAACTACAACAAGTTTGAAGCTTTGTTATGAAAGGCATTTTTACATTATTTATGTTACGTATTATCATTTACACACTAGAAGGTATTATAATTATAACACAAAACGAACACTTATAACCAGATACTCGACTTATATCTTAATTCACAACAACCTAGTTAGCACATACAATTGTGCAAAAAAAATATTCAACCAGTTTTTATACATATGTTATAACTGTATAGTATGTGAGCAATTGAATAAATATAATTATAGAATTTCCAATAATAAAAAAAACTGAAATCTCTATAAAATTGACATAGGAGTTCTCCAGGGTTCTATATTGGGTCCTTTGATTTTCTGTTATTTATAAACGATATGCCTGCATATATGAGTACAGAATGCACCCTTATCTTCGCCAATAATGATTCTTCTCTTGATGTGAACGCAGAAAACCCTAAAAAATTGGAAGAACTCAACTCAATATCGCTAAAATTCACGAACATGTGTTCAAAAAATTATTTTTATAACGGGTGTTCCACTGCATGCTGAAAATTCAACTCCCATTACATAGATAGATAGATAGTTTATTCATAAAAATTTTCAAAAATTTTCACAATCGTCAGGTACATAATACTTATTTAAAATTAATATACAAAATACAAGAAATACAAGGTACATAGGTATGTGCATGAGATGAAGAAAAAAAAAACAGAAAATAAAATCAAAAGCTCATATCTAACTCGCATGCACAGGAGGGCATGTGCAGGAGGAACTCCTCAGCTGTATAGAAGCAATGCTTCATTAGCATATCGTGAACGGTTTTTTTAAAGTTATTGTAGGTTAGCCCTTTGTAGCTATGTGGTAATGCATTATAAAGCTTAACTCTAATATATCTGTAGGAATCTTGGGTTTTCTTAATTGTACAAAGAGGTATGCAAATATTATTACTGTTTCTAGTTGAATATGTATGTATATTATTGTGCCGTGTAACGTCATCAGTCAATAATTTTTTATGAATAGATAAAAGGCACTCCTTGATATAGCAGCATGGTAGTGGAAGAATATTAACTGTTTTGAATAGTGGCTTGCAATGAGAACGAGAGCTACTGAAGCTCATTATACGTATTACTTTTTTTTGTGCTACAAATACTCTTTCTTTGTTCCTGCAGTTTCCCCAAGCTATTAAGCTGTAAGTAAGTATACTGTGGAACAGTGAGAAATAAGCCATCCTTAAATGTTGAACGTCTAACTGAGACCTTAATTGTCTCATTCCGAATGTGGCTTTTGCTAGGCGCTTGCACAGATCTTCGGTATGAAAACTAAAATCCAACTTTGAGTCCAGGTACACACCTAAGAGTTTAACTGGTTCGCTGTGACGGAGTGTTGTGGAAAAACATATGTTTTGAGTTTTTGTCTCATTAAGAGTAAGACAATTTATAGTAAACCAGTCTTTAGATATGGCCTCGGACTGATCTAGAGAAGTAAGAGATTCTGTATCAATGTTAATGGAAATGTTATCGAAATGTCGAACTCTACAAAGTTTTTGGGTACCTACATCAATTCTGATGTGAGCTGGACACTCCACATTGATCATGTTTGTAAAAGAAATAACAGTGGCTATTATGCACTCCTTCAACTGGAAAATGTCCTCAGTTTACCCCAGTCATATCTCATATAATTCAATACTTGCACCTCAAATGCAAATATAATTATCATATCTCAAAAAAGAATAAGGAGACTAATTTTTTACTTCAAACCAACTGATACCTGTAAGCCATACTCCTTTCGAAATGATACCATGACATTCTACTAAAAAAACAAATTTATTTATTTATTAATTTATTATTCAAACAGGCCTACAATGCCTTATTACATGAATAAAAAGATTTGAAATATGAATTTACATGCGAATTGTATGGCTTACAGTCTAATACATGAGATCAATTGAGTTTCTGATATACTGTGTAACGATCTCTTTGAAAGCATTCATTGAAACTGTCCAATCTATATCCATCAATAAGTTGAATGTATTGGCTAGTCGCACCATGATTATAAGCGGGGACCTTACAGTAGTTCAAACTAGGAGTATATTGAACATAAGAGAATTTCTCATTACAGGTACATTAAATCTGATCCGTGAAAGGAGTTCAGGAGAGTTGACTTAATGATTCAGTGTTTTGTATAGAAATATATTAATATATTTTGGTTTCTTCTATTGTCCAGAGGCAATATTCTGAACTCATTTCTCAATTGCATTGTTCTAACTATTCTGCAGTCAGGATAGATACGATATTTTTGTAGTACAGGGATCTCAAGCATTTGTTTTGAATTTTTTCTACTTCGAAAAGTGTAATTTGATATTCTCCTAACCGAATTTCTGATCCGAATTCAAGTTTCGATCTGACAAGAGTGTAGTACAAAATCTTTATAGCTTCTATATTGGAAAAAATTGTTGTTTATCCTACTATGAAGCCATACGGTTTGCTGATTTGATTATATTTTTTACTTGGTTTGAAAAGGCTAGTCTATCATCATATGTAATACCCAGGTCTCTCATTTCCCTAACGCTCTGCAACCCCTCTCCTTGCATCATGTAATCAAATATTATCGGCTCTTATCTTTGTGATTCTCATAACACTGCATTTTTTCAGATCGAAGAATAGTTTATTTTTACAACTCCACTCGCAAACATATAGTAAGTCCTTCTGCATCATAACACTGTCTGTGATAGTTTCTATTTTTTTTTAATTTTGAGATCATCTGCAAATATAAACAGCTCGAGTACCTAAGACCTGAGGGCAAGTCATTGATAAACATAACAAAGAGTAAGGGTCCCAAATTGGAACCCTGTGGTACTCCTGGATTAGCTTCATATACCACAGTGTTCTCTATGTAATGAACAATTTTTACACATTCTTAAAAAAATCGAATAATCATGATCATTTCACCAGAAATGGCAGTTCACAACAGATTCCAAACCATAAATCCAAGTTGTATGAAAAAAGTCCAACATACATGGGAATGAAGTTTTATTACCATCTATCTTTTAAAAATAAAAAAACTTTTTTTGGGTTCAAAAGAAAACTGAAAATATTTCTCGCTGAATGAAGTTTCGATAATTTTAATATGTTTTAATATGTATTCATACAGTTTGTATTTTTTGATATCATTATTGTGATCTTGAGGATGAATAAACTATTTTTTATGAAGTGTTCATAAAATTAAATACCAATTAATTTGATTGGTCATTGATTGGTTGGTAAGTAAGAACTTTGTCAAAGTATTTAATTTTTACAAAGTATTCATAAAAGTAGGTACCAATTAATTTCATTGGACAATGATTGGTAAGTAACAACTTGTTGAAGTATTAATTTTATTACAATTCGCGACAAGCTTTTTAAAATCAAATAATTCAGCGATGACTTGAACTCATTTTATACGTTTTAGTACACGGTTTAAATGAAAGCTTGTCTTTAAAAAGTTTTTTTATTATTATTTAATTTTTTGCTCTTTAGTTAGTTCGCCTCCATCTGTTCATTTCTAATAGAGCATCGTTATTACAAGGTCTCTTCCCTGTAAGTTTTGAGCTGAAAGAAATCATGATCTCCGACCTCAAAAACTCCCACACAGCAATTTTGAATAGAATCTTACCATAATCACAAAACCCGTCCGCCATCTTAAATTTTTAGATTTTGACAAAAAATTCATAATCTCCGAACCTAAAAACCACCACATGCCAATTTTGAATGGAATATGACCATAATCAGAAAACTCTCCATCATCTTGGAGCCGTCATCTTGAATTTATGAATTTTGTTAAATAATTCAAAATCTCCGACCCCGTAAATCCCCGCATACCAATTTTGAATCGAATTGGAACATAATCACAGAACTCGTCCTCCATCTTGGAACCGCCATCTTGGATTTATGAATTTCGACAAGAAATTCATAATCTCCGACCCCGAAAACCCCTTTATACCAATATTGAATCAAATCGGAACATAATTACAAATCTCGTTCGCCATCTTGGAGCCGCCATTTTGTTTTTTACTCTAACAAAAATTTCATAATGCATTGTCACCGGAATTATGAAGAGCTGCCAAATTTCAAATTAATCAGACGAGTAGAAGTCGGTCAACATTCACTTGCAAGATTTGACTCTAACGAACGAACGAACTAACAAGTGAAACTAAATAAAAGCTTGTAATAATAAAATCAATAGTTTGTTTGAGGTCCATATGTTTATAATTAACGATATGAATTTATTCCTAACAAAATCATTTGTTGGGTGATATTACAAGAAATGTATTCATCTTTAACTTTAAGTTTGTTTTTAAAGTGAATAAGTCATATTAACAGATAATAAATATTTACTTCTTGCTTTTCGAGCGTTATTTGTTATAATTTAATTGATTTTTTCATTAGATTTTTTTTTTAATAAATTTTTAATGAAAATACCGCGTTGACCATTATTATAAAATCTCCGCTATGGAGTTGGAGCACCTTTGTAAGTGGCGCCGCAGTAGCGGTATCAGGCGAATTAGTCCACATAGTGCAATTCATCTGCATTTGTTCCTTTGATAAATAAAGTGTTTTACAAGTTCAACAGTTAAAATATTTTTCTAACAAACGTGAAAACTGCGGTTGTATTGTGATTCGGCCTGTATAACCTTTGAATTAAACTGAGCCCGGTTTCGGAAATTGCGCTAGTAATAAATGAGAAGTAGATTCAGACGAGTCGTTTGCAAAGCGCGCAAGGCTACATCGAAGCTCTGAACACGTAATTCGCCTGTCATCGTAGTGTTTACATGTAATTTATTGTCAAGTTGAGAAGTGTTATTCGTGATGGAGCAAGTGCTTGCAACTGGGTTTTTTCACATTACAAGCCACATTGCAAGCAGCAGCATTGGTGCGATGGGGTCACGTCTGTCAGGTGCGGGAAGTAAAAAAATGATTATTCCAGCATATATGTGAAAGAGATCACAAAAGCAGCAGCCACGACAAATCAGTACTCTGTCGAATTAGAGGTGAATAAATATTTTCAAAAACAATTGATATAATTTATTGAAAACTTACATGCAGTAAATCACACGAATAAAAAAATATGAATAATATAAATAATAATATTGAAAATATTGTTTTCTTTTTTACATACTTACATTTTCACATATTTTTCATATTGTTTGTTTACTGTCAGATATTGACTAAAAAAATTATATCAAATGTGTATTACATACATAAAAATATGTTTCATCCTTATTTTTTTTAGATTACTGTAATCCTCGGTATGAAAAAATTCAATTGTTCATATCAATGTAAAAAAACATTCTAATACATTAATGTCACAGAGTTTTCCAACCCAAATATGCATAAAGAAATTATGAATTGACTTTGAACATCTCCAAGTATATACCGTACAAAGTAAATATCAATACTGCAGTTATTGCAATTTGTCAATAATTTTCAACGAAAAAGTAATACTAGTTGTTAATTAGTGTACAATAATAACGGACTTTTTTTTCTCTCACTTCTTTCCTTTGATCACGTTTATAGTTCACGGGGGAAAAATCATACAATTTCGTATTTGGGGGTGCATTTGAATGCGATGTTGTGCACCCTACAATCTGCTGTATGTCACCCGGAAACTTTTTTTTACTTCATTCACGTCATTTATATTTGATTCGAGGTTATTTGCGGCCAACTCGTTCATTGTCATTCATTTATTATATGAGCAGTTTCGAGGCTGGGCCGCTTTTTGAAACGAAGCTTTTACCTGTCGGATCACCACACGAATGCCGTTTCGATGTTTGCAACCAAAAAATTTAAACCATCAAACTTTTTAGACACCCTTTTTATCACAGCGGTGAATGGGGATGAGTGAAACTGTCTGGATCAGTTTGTCCGATTCCGCCACTGCGGCGCTGCACGTTGAACTCCTCACCGATGTTCCAAGTCCATAGGTGCCGTGGTGGGGTCGCTAATGGCGTCGTGCAGTTGTGTGATTCCCTTTGTTCGTTTTAGTCAAGTAGCGTGTTGTATGTATTTATTTTTGTGTGATGGAAGTGTAATTCGAAATTAAACAATCTATTCATAGTTATAAGAGACAAGTAGACAATAATAGTAGTTTTATAATTACTATAAGCGTGGTTTGTGGATCTATTAACCAACACAATAATAGATTCTGTTGTAAAAATTACAATAACGCAGTCCATCAAGGCGTTCATTTGCCGAAATGGAGGAGGACTAGATTGTGGACCAGATTCAGGAGCTGGAATTTTTTTTAAAGTTTAACAATTTTTGGGATTAATAAATACATATCAAGGTAAGTTTATAAAGGGTGAAGTGATCTCAATTCCTTCCATATTAAATTCATTTTTGATTTCAGAAGGAGTGTCTTGCGTCCCTATTGCTTTATTAATAATAAATAATATTTTTTTATAACAAAAATGCCTGATTTTTTATTAATATATTTGTTAGCTGGCCATACAAAAAATAATTAAAACCTGCTAATCTATTAACAACTTATTTGATTAATTTATGCTTGAATTAACAGATTTGAAATATACAAGTTTGTTTAATTTTTCAAAATCTCGTCACGATTTAATGCTTACATTGCTACCAGCACTATTACCAACCAGGACTTACAATAAAAAAAGAAACATACATGGTTCCCAACATCGACAGAAGTTAGTGGAATTGTGGTTCACGTTAGGGTAAGTTTATTATACTTTTTGAAAACAATACTCACCTGATACTTTCAACAAATTTTTATCTCAATTATTGTAATTCGCAAAATAAAAGTTATATAAATACAATTTGCTTTTATTACCATTCATTATTATCCTGATATACCGAAATTAACAAAAAGTTTATTATAAACAATGCTCAACAGATTATACACAAACCTTCAAAATAAAGTATATTATTACTATATAAAAATACTTTTTATAGTTGATTAAGTTAATAAAGTTTAATAACAATTTTATATTATTTTGAATAAATGCCAAGGTTTATAATTTACAAACGTTTACTTTTAATAAATAAAACTTATTAATAATGAAATTTTTTTTATTAGTTGCTAATAAAATATATAATATTAACACACATTCTTTATTTATTGTAAGTTACATTCAATTACTTACTGAATCTATAGTGAGATCCATATTTATTGGAAATAAATAATGTAAATGCATTATTTGTTTCTAATAAATAAACATTTATTCCGCAATATTCGAATAATTAACTCATTAGGTGTTAATTGATTCAATTAACTATGAATGAACCATTTTTTCTGTCTATGACGGAAGTTTTTTCATTCGATACTTAGATTCGCGATTTTGTTCGTAGGTAGTTTGTTGTATTCATGTATGGTGAAAAATTGAGTTACGTTGAAAAATAGAACGACGTTGGTCTATAATTATCATTATGAGAAGCTTAAATTCGTACCATCGGTCGCCTGCCACATCAATATTTTGTTGCTTGTTGCTTTCGTCACTAGGTTCCACCTCTCTGTTGTGTTATTGAAAATGAATTATTTTATTTCAACATTCATTGAAGAAATAAGGAAAACCCCCAGATATTTTAATATTTTTCCCAAACACTTTGTGGAAATCTGTACCTGGGCTAAATCACTCACCGTGAATTTGAAAACCAAAGGAAAGAAATGCGTTCGAATACAGCTTTCCCTAGATTTCTTCTACATGTCATTCTCTTTGATTGATGTGGAAAAAAAAACTATAAAAAATTCAAAAGAACATTCTTATGGGATAATATAGCCGATGCAACTATTGTAAAGCATAGAAATGTGATGAACTCATCTATAGTGGAACATCATGAAATGTTTCCATCACTGAGTTTCAAAGCATGACGGGTACCTCCACATATCAGTTCGATGTAATTGGATACTTCCCATTGTTGTGAGAGGGTTCGGACCCTTTGAATCGGTAACCGATCAATGTGGAATCGGAAATATCCATTCATAATTCATTATTCTCCTGGGTGATTTGATGAACAAATCGATGCCGGTGGCTGGCAAACAAAGATTGCTCATTATTTATATATGAATCCAGGGTTTTTGTTAGCAAAGATTCGGTGTACCCGGGAAAATTCCTGAAATATACGTTGGTCGATAGAAAATGCAGACGAAAAATTGTGTTCAGAGTAAATGTAAAAGAGAGTTTGCGGCGTACAAACAGGAATTTTCAAATTCTAGAAAAATATATCCTCGGGGAGGGATCGAACCCACGACCGCATGATTACCAGTCATGTGCTCTCCCAACTGTTCTACCGAAGACGTACGTTCTCATCTGCGATCGGGATATCGCTTTCTACAATTTAATGTTAGTATGTTCAGGAAAGTTATGAGGTGGTGTAATGGCCACGATTAATCAAGTATGTTGATGTATCCATGTGTAATACCCTTAACTGAAGAATGCGGCCATAAAAAGGTCACGACTGTTTTATTTCGTCCGCAATCAAATTAGGCGGCATGAGTTTGACAAAGAATGTAACATCTCGTAAAATATCAAGTCACCATCACACCAAACGAATCGACAATTATATTTTCAGACATTCATAACTAATTTGTTAGTACGTCTCGACAGATGAAGCATTCTAAGCGGGAGACTTCACACCTAGAAATGCCTCCATTCACATTAAATTAGTGCGTAACTGCTTGCCGCCTGTTACAAAGAAATGAATACCTCAAAAGATCATAAATTCTTAAATCACTACTGACACAGGGCCATCCATATGTCACCATCGACATTCTTGAAATGTTAACAGCCGCGGTAATAGCGGGAAGAATGAAAGGAACTCAAGGGGATACGTAAACTATAAAAAGTAATGACCTATTACTGTAACATATCATGGCGGCTTTTCAAATCGAAGGAGAGACGGGGGTAGACTATATAAAGGAAGTTGAACATGATCAGGACTACTCTTCTCTTATTCATCCAGTGTTCAGCAAGTACAGAGATACGTTTTGTTTTAGTCTTCATAGTTATGAAGTGAATTGAAGTAGAGTCTAATTTCATCTAGAGACGATGCATTTCCATCTTCTGATGCGAAGTAAATGTAGACTTCGTATTTTATACTTAAAGCAGCCAATTCATCAAAAGCATGCAGAAAAATAGTGGAAGTGTAACTCTCAGAAATTAACTCAGTGATAACTAAATGAATGGAATTAATATTTGTCAAAGAAGCTAAATAATCATGTTACGACCAGTGAACGCGTATTAAAATTCTGTAATAAAAAAGAATAATTAAGTAACATTTAAAACGTGGTGTGTTCTTCAGTTGAGGGTAAGAAAATAAAATTGTTTATTTGGCAAGGTATACATGTATAGTGTAAAAGTATTTCCTTATTGATTTCATAAGTGGAGTCAACTATTGATTTGTCAAAAAGAGAAATATTAGCAACCGCCAAAATAACTGAAGAAGAGTTATTTTATTAGGCATTCATATTTGTTTCTCATTCAAGGAAATTTCAGATTCAAATTCATTCTGACTATATATATATATATATATATATATATATATATATATATATATTATTACAAGTCCTAAGTGTAATATTGTTCCTGAACTATCTGAGATTGGTAAATGTACTGTCAAATTAAGTCCCTCGCCTCATCACATACTGAGTGAGATAGCTTCTCAAGCCGCTCTGGGAGGTTGTCCAGTTATTGGTCAATAGACAAATAACGCTCAGCATAGTTGAGGTCTAGCTTTAACAAAAATACGAGCAATCGTAAGATTGGTGTTGCAGGAGTGGTATGTTCATCCTTAACACCCTGTATATGGCCAGTTGCATTCGCTAACAAATGATCATCATGATCCAATTTACCTTTCACCTTGCGTCGTCGACAATTTGCGATTTTCAGCGGGGGTCAGGTGTGGATCTCTGACCATTGAACAATTAAGTCAAATTTGAAAATTAAGAAGTGGATTTTGTGCAGACAAGAATTTTTAAATTCCAGAAATAGATATCTTCAGGGATCGAACTCACGACTTCATGATGAAATATACCTTGAGATCGGTATTGAGTCGACAACGATTTTGGCATAATAAAAAAATCTAACTGAATGTTTGGGCAACTCAAACGTAAATATAGTGATGAAGCAATTCAAAAATGTGCCACTGACCTCGAAAATGGAAACTAGATAGGACTTTTTGGAATAAATGAAGTGGTATTTTTTTGAAATATTTCTATTTTATTTTGATGTCCATTTTACCTAAACAGGCAACGAGTACATGGATAAATGATAAAGTCTAGCATGAATCTGAAAGACCTATATATATATGTTGAGAGTGGAGTTTCCAGAATTAACAGATAAGTATAAAAAGGAAAAACAAAAACATGAGCATTTGATCGTGACTACAAAAAAAAGAATATTTCCAGAATAAAATTAATAGATCCGGCAACCAAACGAAATCGATATGGCGAATAGTTGCTGAATTATCAAACAAAACAAAAAATATCAGAGAAGAAATCTCAATAAGAGAGGGAGATTTTTACGTCAACGAACCAGCGACTTTGGAAAATTTGTTCAATAATCATTTCATAGAAGTTGTTAATCAAATAAGCTGTAACGGTACAGACGCTGATTTCTTTACTCGAAAAATTGTAACATCACGCAACTCCTTTTTCGTCTCTCCATACGACCATTCAGAGCTTATGATTTATTATAACTGAAATTGAAGAATAAAATTTCTTCAGGTCTGATGAGATACCTATGTTTCATTTGAGAAGAACACTCCATGTTTTATGCACTCCACTTTCATATTTGGTGGTTTTTCCGCTGGCCATTTTCCAAATATGCTAAAAATAGGTCAAATTTCACCAGTATTCAAGAACAAAGACAAATAGTCAAATTGATTGAGGCAGGCGGGTGCCCTGTGGCGATCTTTCATGATTATTCTCTTTTACTTGAGAAGTTGGACAAATATGGTATCAGAGGGATATCACTGGATTGGATATCAAACTATTTCAGATACAGAAAACAATTTGTTATCGTTAAAAATCATAATTCTGGAATGAAAGACATTGACTGGCCCAGTATTGTTTATCCTATACATAAATGATTTGAGTAATTTATCGATACCGGCATCACTCACTCTATACGCAGATGATACGTCTGTTATTATATCAGATGAATCCGATGTAGACCTGAAAGATAAATGTAATATCGTTTTTCATAGATTACATGAATGGTACTCTGCAAATTGTTATTTTCAGACATCAAAACCGCCCTTTACATTCTATGTTGGTATTACCAGCAAGACCGCCCTTTATGTTTTTATGTTGGTATTACCCTTTGTGGGTTCCGTCTTCTGTTAATAAAGTCAGTCGTTTGTTTTTCACGAAAGGTGACGGTTGTTTTAATTTCCGGTTTATTATAACACAAATCATTTGTTTCTCAATGTGGAAAAAACAAAACCGATAAGGTTTCATGAACGTCAATAATCATGAAGAAATTACATTCGGCTCAGATGGCTCTTCAACACCATATGTCTCCAGTGATAGTGACCGTAACATTTTTTGGTTTCCAAATTGATTCATAGATGGACTGGAAAAATATTCGTTAGTCACTGATTTCCAAACTGAATTCATTATCATATCAATTCAGAACCACTAGGAATGTATTAGAAATGAATCAACTTGTTGCATTGTATTATGCACAAGTTTAACTGTATCCTCACATGATGTATTCATTGCTCAAGAGCGAGTTTAGCGCTCTCTCGTCAATATATCGGCCCGTTCAAGTTGTAGAAATGTTTTTCAAAACTATAGAAATTTAACAGGTCCTTCGTAAGTCATTTTTGAACTATCCGTATACTCATTTGAGAATAAAGGTACTCTATTCAGTACCAATGAAGGCATCAACTTAATACTAGAACAAAAAGTGAATTTGTTATGCCTTTTAATAAATATACTGTATCTTTCAAATCTCCTCTCTCTATGGCGCCCAGGGTATTCCATAAACTGACAAACTATATTGAAGAAAGTGAAAGTACAAACATATTCAAAAAACAAAACCGAGAATATTTACTGGAAATTTTTTTGTCCAGTGTCGAAGAGTTTATGTCCTAAAACTGCACTGTCTGTTAATTTTCATCTTATTTTGACATGTATATTTCAAAAGTTCTTTCGCTATTGAATTCTATTTTGTATTTTAAATATATTGTTCTGGATTTTGAATTTTGTAATTACCTAGATATAAGAATATTTTGACTATTCCTATATAATGTCCTGTTGTCTACTGGAAAATAAACATCTATCTATCATAATACCGAAGACTCAAAAAGTTTGTTTTCAATAAAAATGAAATTGGAAATATGCATGTAACTTTACGTTATTGCAATAAGAGTCTTCTCAATTTCCATATTAATTAATAATCAAATGTGTTGATATTGTTGCTATTGTTGTATTTTCAATAAAAATTAGATGAATAATTTCATAGAAACTACCCTAGACGATAAGTAGTTTTGCCGACTTTTGCTTTTCACTTCGCTGAGATCCACAAATTAACATCAGTGATTAGTTGGAAAATACACTTCCAAAGTTATCAAATTAAGCATTTCTTTTCATTCAACTCCCATCAAAGTACAAGAAAACTTTCTGCTGGAAGCAGATCTGTAAATTTGGTGATACAATTTCGTTCAGAGGGTCCTGGAATAGTAGTACATTAGTATTTTTAATTTTACTGTATACCCCATCGGAAAGTTGCGAAACAATTTTTAATGAGCTCTTGTATTTTCACAAACTCCACGTAGCGTGAAGTTTAATTAGATAACTCCTGAATAGTTTTGTGTTCAACAGTTTTTTTATTGCTTTATTTAACGTCGGCCTATTTCTGCGACCATTGCTAAACAGCGACGCCGTTGAGCACACTACCCCAACCGGAAATTTTGCCGAATCCTCTGATGTTTCAGAGGTAGGGTTCTTTAACTAGCTCAACATCTATGAACTCGGGACCGCCATCTTAACGTCTCCTCCGAAGGACTGCATATCTATCGTCATATCTCGTGCTCATTGATAAGACGCCTGTGTTCAACAGTTCATACTAGGTAATCTATTTTTGATAATGAAGGCAGTCACTTCTCAAGAGTTGGTTATCCGCTGAGGACTTGGTCGAAAGTTCTTAGTGGGTTTAATGCTGAGAACCGTCAGAAGTTGGACAAGGTATTGATACTCAAATATGAATAGTTATTTATACAACAAGAATATAAAGCGACTCTTTTTTGCGCGAAGTTCTCGCCTGTTCACACTTGTTAGCTCATCATTCTTAAGTCGTGTTTCCCCAACTTAGCGTTATGGCTCCGTGGAATTTGCCTGACAATTTCTGTTTCATTTGTGGTGAATAGACACTGCTTAAGCAACAGATGAATATTACAGACTTTTTGAAAGAGGTATACTTCGGTCTAAAACTTGGAAATCAAGATAAAGTTTGGGCACCTCTTAAACGGTGTAAACGGTTCAACGGTAAGAAAAAAGCTTTTCGTTATCCGATTCCTATGGTATGGGCAAGAAAAAAAGAACCATCTCGACGACTGATACTTTTGTTCATGCGATGTGAAAGAGTATAATTCCAAATGGAGGCATTCCATTTCACACCTAGTTCTGATGTAGGTGAAATCATACCTGAACCAGATGACGATTCAAATTCTGATTTTGAAGATGATATAAGACCATATTTTTTCCCAGGAGGCGATGAACGATTTAGTAAGAGACTTGAATCTTCCCAAAGTTACCGCTGAGTTACTTGGTTCAAGGCTCAAAAGCAGGAATGTATTGTTGCCTGGAGTGTCTTTTTCATGGTACAGACATCGTGAAAAGTAGTTCGTTCCTTACTTTGCCCAAGAAGATAAGTTTGTTTATTGCATCGGAGTCAAAAGTTTGATGGGTCAATTCAAAATCCAATATGATTCAACGTCTCTTCATAGATTCTTCAAAAAGAAGTTTTTACGCTTTCATCCCTGTAGGTCGTTCCGTACACTTGAAGGAAACCTACGAGAACTTGGAATTGGTTCTTCGTGAACTTAAATATGAAGACCATGGTTGGTAAGTGTGTGGAGATATGAAGGTCTTGTGCATGCTGCTCGGGCAACACAAAAACGGGGGGGAGGGAGAGGTCCCAGTGCCATCCACCCCACGGTGATCAACGACCACCGTCTTCTCACGCAAAGAAAATTTTTTTCAGACGAGCCTTGCTCTTTATTTATTTGCCAAGTTTGAAAAAAGGATGAAGTGAAGCATAATGGATCGCATAGCAATCCTAACGAGAATTGGGTTTCCTTGGTTGCTTGAACGCCAAAATGCCTACTGAAGAATGTACATTCTACAGTTAGCTTACAAGTTTTATAGTAGTTGGCTGTTCAGCTATTGACTTTATGTTAGTATTACAATATTTATTGCTTAAATTTAATACATGTGTGGATTACAAGTTATGTTTGTGAAATGATTATGATGTTTGTATGGATAGTGATAGATGAGATGAGTGAATTTTGACTCTGGTCTCAACAGTGTTTACCGTACCCGGATTTCAGTACAGAAACACTTCAACAAATTTATGTCGTTACCTAATTCAATCATGAGGTCAATGGATGTCTGGGGCCATCGCTCAACAGTTTCAAGAATATTCCTTCTTGGTTCCACATAATCAGAGCGTCTCATTGCTCTGTGGTCCGACCTGTCAGCCTTTTCACAGCTAAGGGCCTTAGCCTAAGGCAGAGGTTATTTATCTTTTTGCCGGTTTTGTGCGAATGCACAGCTGCCGAGGAAGCATGCTGTTGTCCTCTCTAAGGTGACATCATGTGAGTTCAGCCATGGCAGAATCTGCGGGATTAATTCCCTAGCCCAAGCTCCTTTGGAGCTGGCTGTCCATTCGATTTGTCAGGTGCTAATAAGCAGAACCAGAAAGTGTCGGATTGGTCAGTTTGGTACCTAAAATTGGCTGCATATACTTCGTTGCCATAAAGTAGAGCTCGATCATTTGTCTTAATTATCCTATTTGCAAGTGAGTATTGCAAATGTAGGTGAAGAGGCGGACAGCCCGTTAGCACACAAGCTGTCTCTCAAGGGGTTGATGAGTAGAGTACCAAAATGGGTCTAAGACATTTTGAATGCGTACTCCTAAGTTTGGCTTTCACCAATACGTGTGAGAGTCGATGGCCCCAGACCTCCACCCCGTAGGCGAGGATGGGCAAAATCGCTCTATGGTAAATGGTTTCTATCGAGTTTTGGAAACATTGAATGTTTCTCCAATTTCTGTGTGTATATTTCAGCAAAGCGAGAAAAACGGACTTGAATTTGCCAGAAATTCGGCATTAGGAATGAAACTAAATTTTTTGTCTATTATTATGCCTAAGTATTCGATTTTGTCCACACGCACCAGAGGCGTGTTGTTCATCCTCACCACTGGGTTCTAGGCCATGGACAAGTTATAGAAAACTACATACTTAGATTTGGGAAGTGAGATACATAATTAATGTTCACCTGACCAATCTGCGAGAATGCCTTGGACAGAATTGATGCGTTCTTCAAGAACTCGCCTGCTTGGAGCGTGTATCGAAAATGCTACATCGTCGGCGTATGCTTAATTGGACTTCTTGTGGCCACTGCAGACGTAACAGCGAGTCCATCGTGAGGTTCCAGAAGAGAGGACCCAGTACCGACCCCTGCGAACATCCTTTTGTCAGCTGTTTTGCAACGGTGGTGTAATACACTAGTAAGTCTCCAGTTATGCAGGTAACTTCTTAATAGGAAGACTACCTCCGCTGAAAACTGCCTTGTTTGGAGATATTTAAGAAGGCTTGGCCGCAACATATTATCAAAAGCTCCTGAGATGTCAATGAAGATCCCGATGCTATGCTTTGTAGCGGATGTGGGTGACTGCAGCTGCCGTGGATTCTCTGGTTCTAAACCCTAATTGGTTGGCGTGTAGAAGCATCTCATCTTTTTTGTGGCTTTCTATTGCACCTTGCCCAACTTCGATAGGAGTGTGATAGGCCTCTACGATTTTGGATCGATGAGATCTTTGTCTGGGGCTTTGAGTATGGTTATAAGATTATCTATTTTCCAGTTGCCTGGAAAATGCCCCATGTTGAGCTGCTCGGGCAACAAGCTGGATATACCAAACAACCTTGTTTTCTGTGTCTATAGGACCATCGATACTGACAAAACAATGTCCTCCGAGAAATTTTGGTACCTCCACATAAAGGTTCCTACCACCTCTCCATATAAAATTGGGGTTGATGAAGCAATCTGTGAAATAACTTCAAAGTGATGGAGAATGCTTCAAGTATTTAGTCACCAGGTTTCCAGGTCTCTCGGAGGCAAAATTGAAGGAAGGTGTGTTCGTTGATCCAGATATTGGAAGGCTTGTAGCTGATCAAGAGTTTGTCAATACCATAACTCAGAAAAAAAGGGTGGATTATTTAAATAGGTTAAAGAGAAATTTTTGGGCAATAAGAACGATCCCGGCTATAGAAAGATGGGCAGACGAATGCTGAAAACATCTCAAGCTTTAGGTTGCCTGATGTGTTTGAAGGTGAATTTCCTCCAATCCCACACACATTGACAACTTTCCTGAAAATTTGGGAGCTGTGAGTGAAGAACAAGGTGAACGATGCCGCCAGGACATCAAGGAGATGGAAAAAAGATATCAGGGAAAATGGAGCATTACAATGATGGCAGACTGGTGTTCAGAGAGGCACTCCAGATGCTTCAGAGAGGCATTCCAGATGCTACTCACAAGCGTAAATGTAGAGGAGTCTCACAGGGAGAGGAAATATTTTAGTGTATTTTAGTAAGCCCATTTCAGTTCAAAAATTATTTTCATACAAAAATTGTAATTAAAAATTAATTTTGTTGGAGTAGGGTAAAATTTACAACTAACTGTGATCAGATCCCAAAAGTTCCAGAAATTAAAAGTAAATTTTTCATGTCTATTTTCATTTATTTTGAAGTATTGCCTTATTTAACATAGTTCCCTGAATTGCCAGGAAACGTGATGTCCTATGACAAAACGGAGGTCATTTTCAGATTCAGATACAGAAAATTATGGAGAATATGTGGACTTAACCCTTTAAAACTCTTTAAAAAAAATTAATGCATACCTGTATAATTTTTCGTATAGTCAAAATTCTGAATAAAAGTTACTGAATAATTGCATATATGATTTTCTTTCATAAAAAATAATAAAATGGAGTACGCAGTAACTTATAGGGGTAAATTAATTTATTTGCCATTCAACACTTGTATTGATTCCCTGATTAATTCAATTTTATTTTAAGATTCTCAATCTCAAAAATGGCAATAATGTGAAAATATTTTCTTATTTTGAAAGATCGAAGGTAGTTTTTAATCGTCAGGATGCTCCATCTAGCTTTATGCTAGATGGAGCATCCTTTCCTTTATAATTTGTTGACATATCTTCTCGTTACACGGCAAAAAAGGATTTGTTAATTCAACCAAATTTATTTGGTCGCTCTTATTGGCTTGACCCGACTAAATAAAATTCATCTCAAAACACAGGTGTATTCAATTGATGGAATCATTATATTGCGGTGACAAAATGGATTTCTCAATGCATTTCTTTGGTTTGAATATATGTTCCTCTATCGAAACAATCTCTAACTCATATTGAATGAACATTTGTTGCAACACAAATATAATATTTATTCGAATCAAACATCAGAAATAGATTGTGGAATATTATATTGGTTGGATTATATGCGTTAGATAGCGAAGCTTTCGAACAACTAACCTTGGCTTAGATAATGTTAGCGAATAACAAGGCCAACTTGTCATCGTTGCGACGTCTGGACTTAAATGTCTGGTGTAAGCTCTCATGCTCGGTTGTCATATTTGTCAATTCAGTGGATTAAGAAAATGATTACTCATTTGAATAAATATTTTCAGTGAAGAGATCAGCTTATTTTCTTGAATTGTCATTCTATTTAATTAATCAATTAGACATAAATACTTGTTTGAATAAATATTTTGGTTGAAGCAATCAGCAAATTTTGTAGATCTGATTATTCGATTCAACAAAATAATGACATGGTTGAAACACCATTTCTGCCAAAACGAGTTACGAATAGAATTGGTCGAATAAGATATTTGGTTTATGCAGATTAGTTTCAGTTGATTGAAACTTTAAATTTCATCGAAAACCAAGAAATAATGTAACTCATTTTGAGATAATGTTTTGTCGTCCATATACGACACTTCTATTTGTTTGATTCAAGTACATTTCATTTGATTCAACAATGTTTTTTTTTATATTTTAGTCTGGACTGTTTAAATACATAATGTATTCCCTTCTATCGCCCCAATCTCGAACAAGCTGCCCCATAAAACACAATCACTTTGAGAATATCCATAATTCAGCACCTTCATATTCATCGAAACGGCGTATAAATTTCACCTTCACCATCAGCATATCTCCACGTGGAATAAAATCGCTTGGGATCTTCGGGAATTACGCGATAATTGAAAGTAAAAAGTATACAGTGCTCTTCATTTTCCATTTTATGCAAATGCTGTTATTCAGTCTGATTTATGTTTCATCGGATACTAATGGAATCGTATTCCCTAAGTACAGTCAGTTACGAGTTTATGAATTTCTGAGATGATTTTCATGTCGGGTACGAATCCAATAGATGCCATAATGGAGCGTGTTTTCAGTCGACTGATGTTATTAATTAATATTTCTTCGGAGAAAACAAACCACATTTCCTCAGTTTACAACCCGAAAGAGACTTCAAACGGAAATGGCGGAACTATTTCTCAATATAATTGAAGTGAATGGGTTACGCAGTAACATATTTAATTTCTCAATACCCGTTTGGATCTTCACAAAAGGATTATCATCAGAAACGCTTTTTTACGATACCTACATAATAGTCAAGAATTTGGCATAATATTTTTAAATATCCCGAAAATATTTGAGCACTCGTGATATTATAATTAGAAAATCAATATATTTAATATCAATCAATCTTTTTATTTAAACACTAGGTCACTTGTATCAAGAAATCGAATTAACAAAATATTTCAGAAACAACGTGATTACCTACCACTAGTCGAATTTTATTATACAATGCGGCTTTTTATAGTACCCCCACACCCCTTTACTGCTAACTTTTGATCGGTTCGACGTAGAATAACGGGACAAAAACCGTTATGAATAGTATCACCAATACTACTTTTTGAAATGAAAGACATTGTTATTGCTGGAAAGATGGCGCGGGAGGGCACATCAACTTGAAAATTTCAAATAGCATGGGGAGTCATGTTGAAAAGATAATTCAATTCTCTTTTCAACCATACTATTTTTTTCGAATTTCGTTCGATACATTTCTTCACAATATGCATTCGAAATGTCAGGTATAAGAGCGGATCTGAATTGTACCCTTACCTCGATAACTTATGAACGGTTTGATGTAGAACAATGGGACAGAAAATATTTTGAATGGTATTACAATTACTCGACGGAGGGCGCTGGGGGCACATCAACTTGAAAATTTCGAAAAGCATAGAGGTCGAGTTGCACATCGTTGAAAATATAATTCAATTTTACTTTCAACCATAGAATCACAATTGCTATGAGTAACACGAAATACGGTCAATGGAGGAAATTCATGACTTAAATAATTTTCCATTTTCGAGTGGGATTCAAAGTTTAAAAAGGTACAGATTTTGAATCCATACAATAATCCTATTTCCGACCAAATAATACCCCATTCATTTATTTTTAATGACCATAATCTCAACGGGTACCAATTTGGTACAGTGATAACTAAGCAGTTACCTACTAATATGACCAATATGAAGTTGTATTATTTTGTCGATGTTTAAGACCTTCTAATGTATAAATGATTACAACACTTCTTACCTGCTCTTCATATTGAAAACGAATTATCGCATTTGTATTTAGTGAGGAGTTTCACCTAGAGTGAATTGAGTATTGAGACAACACAATAGTGGGTGGGGAGGGGGGAAACACGAGTGGACACGATTGACAACAATTTTGCTTCAAATTCCCAAGGAATAAAAATCCTACATAATAGTTTAGTTTTTTGTTGAATTCGACATTTTAAATGCATATTGCAAAAAAACAAATTAAAGAAATTCAAAAAAAATCAGATGGTTGGAAGGAGAATAGAATTATCTTTTCGACGATATGCTACTTACCATGATACTTGAAATTTTTAAGTTGATGTGCCCCCACTACGCCATCTATCGAGCAATCACAATGTCTTTCATTTCAAAAACTAGTATCGGTGATATCATTCAAAACGGTTTCTGTTCCATTGTTCTACGTCGAACCATTCAAATGTTAACATAGGGGGCTATAGAAAGCCGCTCTGTATAATAATTAATAATAATAATTGTTTCTATTTCCACATTATGAAAAATACGGAGAAAAAGAAAAGATTCACATGTTCAATGAGTAAATCCCAAGGGAAAGTTGACCAGTTGGTGCTCTACCATTTAACCCTTGTAAATGTTGAATAGTACTTCTATACCTACTTTACTATCAACTAATCCAATCTTTATTTACATTTATACAGACTTGCTTCCTTCTCCATTCCCTTAATAGTTTCTAATCAATCATTTAGGTGCTATCAGCAAATTAACAAAAAAGAAAGAGTAGTTGGCGATCATTGAGTAGGAATGATTTCAGTTCTGTTTTGAATTTATACATGTTATATTGTTTGAATTCATCAGGTATGGCATTATAAGATTTGTAGATATTGAACTGGAAACGTCTCTCAAATATGGAGGTTCTGTGTAAAGGACATGTCAGTACATTTCTATTCCTGTTGTGAACATCGGTCCTATAATTCAACTTATGATGTAGGTAAGGAGGACATTTGTATATTAAACATTTGTGAAATAGGCACAAGGAGATGAAACTGAAACGTTCTTTCATTGGGAGCCAGCTCCTTCAATTTGTGGGAAACATGTTCATATTTTCTAATTCCATATATGAATTCTGTACACGTTGTACTCTACTAGATGTTTCTTGATCTATGCAGAAACTATATATATATATATATATATATATAATATATATATATTATATATATATATATATAGGAGAACAAGAGTGACTATTTTCACATAATATTTTTTTATGACTACAGGTATGTATAATCTATGGGGGTACGGTAATCTTAGAGCTCTGTATATTACTAATGACGTGCCCACGAAATCTTAAAGAGTCATCCAAAATCAAGCCAAGACTTTTCGCATTGTCAGAAATGTTGATGACGTTATTTTTTATAATAATTTGAAGGTTGATTTGTTGAAAATATGAACAGGATGTTCATAAAATCAGATGTGGAATCATCTGCGACTGAAAGATGAACCTTAGTCACTATCTTCCATCGTCAAGATAACCTCTTGTGGGGTATTCATGTTGAAAAGGGAAACATTCTCAATTGAATATTGATAGAAATATTTTTCTGTGAATTGAAGAATCCACGATTAAAATGAAGTTATTTTTTGTGAATGTCTAACAGAAAACAACTACTTCCCCGGCTGAAGCCACGCTGGACATTGAACTACATCTGATAGATATTCTGAAGGCCTAACTCAAAAAAAAATCTGAAATTGAAAATTTGCATTTTCATTAGTTTATTTTTTTCTATTCCAGTCTTAATTAAGAACTCATAAAGATGAATGAGGCAAAGAAGAATGTTTTCCAAAAGAGAGTACTCACCAGAAATCATTCATAACATTGACGCAGGAGAGACATCGCATTCACTAGGTCTTCAATACATTTTTCTCGACGAAAATCTATTTCACGCTTCCACGATCATCAGGAAGATCGGAAGAAATGGGAAACACATTTTCAAGAAGCAATCTGACTTTGCAAAGATGGAAATTAAGTTAGAAACATTTATTTTGAGAGATGGAAATTAGTGTTTTCGACATTAAAATCGGACATGGGGTATGATAGATTATTTGTTGAAAATATAAACAGGATGTTCATAAAATCAGATGTGGAATCATCTGCGACTGAAAGATAAACCTTAGTCACTATCTTCCATCGTCAAGATAACCTCTTGTGGGGTATTCATGTTGAAAAGGGAAACATTCTCAATTGAATATTGATAGAAAGATTTTTCTGTGAATTGAAAAATCCACGATTAAAATGAAGTTATTTTTTGTGAATGTCTAACAGAAAACAACTACTTCCCCGGCTTAAGCCACGCTGGACATTGAACTACATCTGATAGATATTCTGAAAAGGCCCTAACTAAAAATCTGAAGTAGTTGTTTTCTGTTAGACATTCACAAAAAATAACTTCATTTTAATCGTGGATTTTTCAATTCACAGAAAAATCTTTCTATCAATATTCAATTGAGAATGTTTCCCTTTTCAATTTGAAGGTTATTTTTGGTGAAAGTTTCATTGAACTTTTTTCCGAAAACCAAGGCTGTATATTTTTTCGCATTTAACATGAGAGAATGTTGATTCACGATATCTGCAATATTATGTAGATCATCATTTAATGTTACTGCTGCATTATACAGCAAATCCGGAAATTTCCCGAACTGGCTAGTGTAAAGGGAGAAGAGAAGTGGTCCCAAAACTGGACCATGTGGTACCCCAGATGGAACATTCCCAGAAGCAGATATGTTATCTCACAATTTAACGCTTTGCTTGTGATCTGTAAGATAAGAGCGGACTAGTTGGAGCGAGTCCGTACAAACACCACTCGATTTTAGGATTGATAGAAGTGTATCTTGTCTGAAAGCTTTACTGAATTATCAGAGCTGTGTGCATTCTGAGTTATCAATTGCCTGAAATATATTATATTATCAATTACGATGTATTTACCCACTGAATTACCGAGGAAAAGTTTTCAGAATCATAAAATAGGGTGATTTTTAAAATAATTTTTAGTCAGTTTGTTTTGGAAATCAATTAGTAAGTTATGATGTTGTACGCTAAATGCAGCTTGAGAAGTTTTCTTTTTTTCTAAAACAAAAAATACATTTGAAAAATCGGAAAATTACCGAATATATTCGCTAAATCACAAACTTTGAGAACATTAAACGAGAGGTGAAAATATATTCGTTTCAACGGCGATATTTGGAACGAGTTTCAAAAAATCAGCTAGCTTTCATACTCATTTAAACTCGTCTCTTAGTCAGCGCCAATATAATAACCAAATCTTCTGACAAATGTGCCTTATTTCTATTACTTCTTTCCTCGGAATTAGATTTCCTATTTCTTGGAGCCGTTTCAATTAATTGTAGAAAAGTTCCGAACGCAATTTTTCAGTATTTCGAATATAACAATTCCAACTGCATCGATGTAACTTTGCTCTTCATTCAATAATATTGTCATTTCAGATAATAATTGAGTTAACGAACTATTTTCGAAGTTTGCTTTCCCGATTCCGAATTAGGCTAATGAGATTACATTTCGGGAGCAAATTGAACAAGTATTTGAAGTATTTAAATGACTCTGTGGATTCGTGCGATATGAATCAGGAAAGTCACTTCACTAGGGAAAGTCTATTAATGAACCACTCTAATGGATCTTGCCGCGCCGTTCTTACAGAAGCTCTCAGAAATTGGTAGGGAAACACCCCACGAGGCTTTTAATAGACGGTTGAGTAAATTCCTTCTAAATTGGTCCTTATATAATATGGGTTCACTTGAATAGTATATATATATATATATATATATATAATATATATATATATATATATATAATATATATATATATATATATATATATATATATTGAAATGTAATAATGATTGTAAAAAAACAATTGTTGTTAATTTCGCCCCACGTTGGGACCAATTGTAATGTAATAATAATTGTAAAAACAATAGTTCTTATGATATTAGCTTTTTGTTATGAAGTATTGATAGATAATTATTTTCGCTCTGTATGATATACTGTGATGTAATAATAATTGCTAGCTAACGTCACGTTGCTGCCAATTGTTATCACTTTTCTTACCACAGCTAAACTCAGTTGGTACGCCTCTTGTCTCAGATAGCCGGTTCAGGCAATTGAGCCACTGCTTGATGTCAAATCTCAATCTATTCAATGTTTATAAATACGATTGCTGATAATTGTGGAAAACAAAACGACAAAGTATCAAAAAGCAATTATTTCCTTTATTCAGGAAAACTTAAATTAACCTGGCCTACGATAGATAACTTATTCTATGGTCATTCTACAAATTTTCATGGACAATCATGAGAAACGGTGATGAATAAAAATTACACAACCTCACTTTTTACTTTGAAGGTTGAAAATTCTTTAGTAATTCAATATCAAAGTGAAATAGAGTTCTTCTGGTATGATACGAGTTAATTGTGAGTTTATTCAGTTTGTGATGTGCAATAGAAAAGTTTATACCTGACGCTGGAACTGTCACTGTTACAATATGCACCATGAAATTGAATCCTCCTCAATGTACTGCTCTCAGGCTCTCCAATACCAAAAAGGAACCATACAAATCCAGAAATCAGCTTTGAAATAGTTTCATATGCAGTACAAAAAAGGTAATGTCGTTTGCTGCTATTTATTTTTATTGAAATTCTCCTGAAGTTGAGTTGATTGGGTTCTAATGACGAAACTACCTTATATTCATGAAGTTCTTGAATTTTTTCTTTTTCTAAAGTATGAACGTGGCGTTCTTTTCAAAATTTTTTCAATCTCTTCCTGGCTTTGTTTTTCGTCTCCTGGATACCCTCTCTCCTTTTTCCCTATGATTCGAATTTTTGAATTCGCGCACTTCGTTGTCACATTTTCACTGTTTGGGATTATTTGTCAAAACTTATGAATAAAAATATTTTTCTTTTCTTATAAACTATGTACAATATTCAGTGATAATTGTCTCTGACACTTTTCCGTTCTTATTTTCTCACAATTTCAAATCTTACATCTGATCATACTGTTTCTGATTGGCTATTGTCATCAAGAAGTTTGTTGTTCTCCCATTGGCTATTTTTAGTTAGATACAATTTCATATACGTATGTTTCAAGCTTATAATTTTGTTGATCTCATTTTATTCAGGATGATTTGGTAAATCTAGACTTTTTTGACAATTATGGGTTATAATCATTATGACATTGATTGTATTTGGATATTTTAATCTATTAATATTATACAGAGGCCTAATGAAGGAAAAAGAATTTCAAAATTATGTAAAACAATATCTCTTGAACTATAGCTTATTAGTAATTATTCTTTTTATGGTTTTTTTATGAAATTGTTTCCTTTTTTTTTCTTTCAAAATATATAACTGGTTTTTCATAACATAACATATATATATATATATATATATATATATATATATATATATATATATATATATATATATATATATATATTCAATAACAGTTATCAGATTATTTTCCTGGTGAAAGTAGGAAATGAAAAACTGTAAGCCGACCACTGTAAATAAACACTGAAAACTAAGAAACTAAAAGTCCTTCTCGAATTTCCCAAATTTTCTTAAATTTTACATATTTACGTTAGTTTTTTATGAAAGAGAAAATTACCTACCAAAACTTCGCTGTTTGAATACCGCTGGATTACTCGAAGACCATGTTAGATAACCTTAACCCTCATAGTGTCAATATTCGAACAGCTCGGTGTCGATTCAAATGAACGAGTTTGAATTGGTTGAATTGAGAATTGGCCGTTTGATGGTATTGCATTTACGTACTTCCTCTGGAACACGAATGCAGCACTCTCGAATACTTTCATAGGATGAACGAATATACCACACATACCTAAAATCACGTGTTTATCGCACGTAAAACTGCCGTTGTCAAAAATTTCTGCATTTTTCTTATTGTAAATAACAAATATTATTTTTACGATGTTTCCATCCTTACCTCGAACTCACAGCTGTGTTTTCTTGATCAATACAATATTAATCATTAACATTGTCGTTTAGTTGACACATTTGACCACTTATCCGTACCTAGCTGCCCAATTGAATTAATTTTTCTGATCCATGTGAATACACAATGAATAATATTGGTCCTAATATAGAGCCTTGTGAAACACCGTTTTCCATGACTGAAGGCAATTCATAAGATAACTCTATTAGAGTTTAATTACCTCAACAGTGAAATGGCCAACAGTAAAATGGCATTGATGAATCACAAAGAATAATAATTGGTCTGAGATCTTTGTAATCCGTAGGATCAGACACTTTTGGAATGAGTAAGATGAACGATTTTTTCCATATTTACAATTTTGTAAGCAAAAATTGTAAATATGGCATGTTATTGGCAGAATAATTAGACATGACACAAGAACTACATATTTCAATACTGATTTTATCAATATCCTTGAACAGTTGATAGCCAATAAAAAAATTATGAGATTTTTCGCTTGAATTATAAGGCATCATAAAAACGTATTACCCACCAAAACATCCACTGTTCTGCGGCACCCAAAATTTTGACGAATTTGACAATTTTTTTAAAAATATTTTCAATTAAATACCTGTGAAAATATTGTCGTAGTATGTATATTGTCATAGTATGATGTAGGTAATAATATATATTTTAATGAGATCTTGTCTCTTTATCACTCACTGGTTAGGGTGAAAATTGGCTCAAAATGAACCAAATTATTTAAAACAAAACATAATTAACTGATAATTGAAAAGAGAAAAATGTATTGCCACTGACATATTCCACATTCTCCGAAAATAAGGTTTGTTATTAGTTCCCAATGCATTATTGTATAGAAATATTGTCGATATTCCTGGTTCAACCGGAAGTGAAAATAACTTTTTGTGAATTACAATAAAATGCTCTGAATGTTCATGCTGAAAATATTAAATGGGTACGTTATATTCGAAAAAATGGCGTTTCGTCATGAAATATTGCCTGATATTCAAATCCATATCCAATTTTCGAAAAACGTGGAGCATATCAGTTCCATTTCTTGGGCATCCCATATAGTGTAATTTTTCTTCTTAGTCCGATTTTTTGTTTTACGTCTGGATACCCACATTTTTCAAGAAAATGACATGGAACCAGTAGATAGTGATGAGATCTATAAAATGCTTATTTTGAGAGTTACTAACGGAAATCATATCTACCGTAAATAAAAAACCCGGTGGTGCGGCAAGTCATGAAGGTAGATTTCACAATGTTTGTATTGATTCTGAAATCAATTAACATGACATGGGCAAAGGAGAACTACTTATAAATATTGAAAAACACAAAGAGTATATCTATTTTTGTGTGAACCTGATCGAAATCAAAAGAAGGAAATATTAAAGTTAATTTCCTCTCGATTTGATTCAACTCTAAAATTTCATAATTATATCAAAACGTTTAAAATTAGTATCGAAAATGCAACATTTCTGAGAAAACAAAATAACTATTGTACAGAACTACTTTCCAAATGAACCACTCCTCAACATCAGATTATGTTTATTCAAGTAAAGCGATAGAGAAATATAAATATCCCGTGACAAATAAGAGGCCACGAACACAGTCAAATTAGCATCACCGCCATACATACGTTGGGAAATCTGTGTCTTGAAAAAATACAATCACCATAATATTTTCTATAAAACTTTCTAGAAATACATCTTCTTGGGGTTAAATATAGCTTTGAATTGTTTCCACACCGTTAAAAACAATGGTTCGGGATTAAATTGGGTTATAAAGATGTCACTCTATTGTCAACGAGGAAGAAAAAATGGGATAGTTTCGAAAACAACGAGCAGCTAGTTCTCTAATTTTGGAGATACTAAAAATAATCAGTTGACACATGATACTCGTTTTTGCGTCGTCACCAAATCTGGGAATGATTAAAATCTCCCCTAGATTTTAATCGCTTTTGAGTTCAACAATCAATGTTCCGAAGCGCAGGTGAAAACAGAACACTATGATTTAATGCACGGACGTACCCAGGGGGGTCCAGGGGGTCCAGACCTCTCCCCACCCCCGAAAATATTATCGAGATTAGATACAACACAGAAAATCTCTAAATTCAGCACCAAAAATGCCTTTCTGTCTACCATTTGGCAATAGCCACTCGAGCCCATTGGGCTCTCGTGTCTATTGCCTGGCAACAAGTTTAAGGAAAATCTGTCAAATTATTTTAACTTTTTTGGGAATTCAAAATATATACATATACATATACATGAGTCATTGTTTACTTTTCCAAACATTATTGTTTATATGATTTTAGCCATTCTATACCTAAAACTTGTCGAATCTCTTGTGATTGTTGACATACAATGAAATTCTTGTTTACCTGGTTGACTATTGTACTTCCTCGAGTGAAAAAATTTGTGATTCAAGTTCAAATCATTATTGTTTCATCATTTTCCGTGCGATAATTAACGTAACGTTCTGGTGCAGACTAATCTAGGATTGAGCGAGTCTATAGACAGACGATGGGCTCTTGAAGAAAAATACAGTCCCTTCCCAAAATCTTCCTGTATCGTCTGTGGCCAAGAAAAAAAGTGAAAAAGAACCTTCAAAGAGAGTTGAGAGGAAAGAAAAGAGAGTTAAGAAGAGAACAAAGAGATATTATTCATCATACCGAAAA
This sequence comes from Gonioctena quinquepunctata, assembly GCA_018342105.1. Taxonomy (NCBI): domain Eukaryota; kingdom Metazoa; phylum Arthropoda; class Insecta; order Coleoptera; family Chrysomelidae; genus Gonioctena; species Gonioctena quinquepunctata. Next base: position 331,276 of record JAFIRS010000885.1, on the reverse strand, counting down.
TTATCCATACAGTATGGAAAAAGAGTGACTATATATGTTTATCTACGTGTTAAGGACACATTGTTTACTTTTTGGAACATTAATGTTTATATGATTTTAGCCGTTGTACACTAAAAACGTGTCGAATCTCTTGTGATTGTTGACATTCAATGAAATAATCTGCTGACTATTGTACGTCCTCGGGTGAAAAAATCAGTGATTCTAGTTCAAATAATTATTGTTGTGTACCTCATTGTGACTCTTGAGCAAATGATCCCGTTGTACTTCTACTACTTCCGTGAGAAAATGATTGTAACATACTGGTGCAGACTAATCTAGGATTGAGTGAGTCTATAGACAGACGACGGGCTCTTGGGATCTTGAAGAAGAATACAGTTCCTACCCAAAATGTTCCTGTATCGTGTGTGGCCAAGAAAAAAAGGGAAAAAGAGAACCTTCAAAGAGAGTTGAGAAGAAAAGAAAGAGAGTTAAGAAGAGAAAAAACGGATATTATTAAACATACCGAAGATTATTCATACAGTATGGAAAAATAGTGACTATATATATATATATATATATATATAAATATGTATATCTAGGTGATGAGGACACATTTTCACACCATCTTGTTTGTTTTAGATGAAATAAAAAAACTGTTTTTGTTAATTTTATTTTTAATTCGAACATTCACAAATAATGTGTAGCATTTCCTCAAAATAATTCATAAATATAATTCCCGATAACTTCACTAAGCTGTCCATAATCTTCGAAAAATTTTTTTTTTGCAAGCAAATTAGAACATATATACTTTGTCTCCTTCAAAGAGAGTTTTCGCAATTGATATTGTCTTAAAATTCAAAATACACCACTTCACTAGAGTCTTGAAATTAATAACACTACACAAAAAAAACTGGAAAATAACACAACTGTATATATAACCGCTGAAAAAACAGTCAAACAATGTACGTATGTCTGGTTTGAACTTCCGCCACTCTGGCGCTGGCATCTAATTTTGAATTCCCAATTCTCACTCTCTTGTCATATTACAACTGAGAATAAGGTGAAAACAAAAGTCATCGTTCTCATACGAGGCATAGTAACAGACTCGTATGAATACAATGACTTTTGTTTTCACCTTTTCATTCACATCGTTATACACAAAGTAAAAGATGATATAATAATAACATTCCTACAGTGCGGTCCATAGGTATGGAATAAATTCATTTTTAGCGTTATGTATTTGTTTAAAAGAAACTGAAACAGATCGATAAAAATATTACCTCCTTCTTGCACCCCCTCTGAATTATGAGCACCCCCTCAAAAAATATAAATCAGAAGGGGGGTCGTGTGGCACTTTGTTAGAAAGGGATTCTCATTCTCTGTTGAGCAATATTCAGTTTTTCGAATTTGGTGCAATCATAACTGAGAAAATGTATTTTGAAAATGTAAAATGTTGATACTTTACGAAGAATGAAGGAAATAATGTCACATAATATTTAGGAAGTACTTTTCAATTTATCTTACAATTAAATTAAATGTTCAAAATGACCAACATTCCCTTCTTGACAATGAGCAAGTCGATCTTGGAATTCTCGTACAACATTTTGTAGGACCTCAGGGTAATGTTGTTAATTTCTTCCGTTATCCTAACTTTTAAATCTGCAATATTGTCTGGTCTATTGAAATATACTTTTGATTTCAAATAACCCCATAAGAAATAATCAGGTATTTTCTTATCTATTTTTCTAAAAGTCAGGTAAAAGTCGTTCAAGACACCAAAAAATTATTCAAAATACCCACATAACTAATGTAGTGTCAATCTAGTGGACTACTGTTATTTCGATATTTATAAGTTGCTTACACACGTCAGTGTATTGAAAAATATTTGTTTGTGTATTTGATTTAACTATGGATCATTTATCCGAAACTCAAAGAATAGACATTTTAATTTTGATTGGATGCGGTAATAAAACAAGTATTCAAAAAGAAGTTTGTGAAATGTTAAATAATAAATACCCTGGTCAACACGTCCCACAGTCTACAGTTAGCAGCATAGGAACAAAATTTCGTGAAACTGGACATGTGAAAACTATTCGAAAACCAGGTCGAAATGTTAAATTGGATGAGGAAAAAAAGTTAGATGTACTGTTAGCGATTGGGGAAAATCCGCATATGACAAGTAGACAACTTGCTTTAATTCATTATTAAACATTTCACAAACTTCCTTTTGAGTTCTTGTTTTATTACCGCATCCATTCATAATTGAAACGTATATTCTTTGAGTTTCGAATAAATTAGCCATAGTTAAATCAAATACACAAACAAATATTCTTCATTACACTGACGTGTGTAACAAACTTATAAATATCAAAATAACAGTAGTGTACTAGATTGATAATACATTAGTTATGTGGGTTTTTTGGTGTCTTGAACGACTTTTACCTGACGTTTAGCAAAATTGATAATAAAATACCTGATTATTTCTTATGGGGCTATTTAAAATCGAAAGTATATTTCAATAGACCAGACAATATTGCAGATTCAAAAGTTAGGATAACGGAAGAATTATCAACATAACCCCTGAGGTCCTAAAAATGTTGTACGAGAATTCCAACATCAGCTTGCTTATTGTCAAGAGAATGGTGGTCATTATGAACATTTAATTTAATTGTAAAACAAATTGAACAGTACTTCCTAAACATTATGTGACATCATTTTCTTCATTCTACGTAAAGTATCAAAATTTTACATTCTCAAAATAAATTTTCTCAGTTATGATTGCACCAAATTTGAAAAACTTGATATTGCTGAACGGAGAATGAAAATCCCTTTCGAACAAAGTGCCACACGAGGGGGTGCTCATTATTCAAGAAGGGGAATACTTTCTACTGTAAATGGTCAAATTGTCAATAAAAATCGATCTGATTCAGGTTTTTTTAAACAAATAATAATAACGCTAAAAATTTATTCCATACCTATAGACCGCACTGTATAAAGTGTAAATTACGAAATTTGTTTATTATTTTATTTATAGTGACCATTTGTCAAGCTGTTTGTATTCGTACTGATGATTGAAGTATAAACTTCCAAAATGCATGGACTTTGGAAATAAAATAAACTATACCTATATATTGTTTTCGTGGAGATTGTCTTGAAGCCCCCCCCCCCCCTATTGATTCTATTTATCCATCCAATCCACTTTGAGTAATATGGACTACTTCTACCGTTTTTTACCGTTTACGCGATACTTTAATCATTTGCCTGGACCTGGACCCCCGACAAAAGAGTACGTGCTTGATTTAATGAAACGTATGAGTCAGTTATGCATAAAGATACACTGGATATAGACAATTACTTTTTAGTCATAAATTTGGGGAAAAATGTGATACGAGTCCTTCAACAAATATTGTAGTAGTTTAGATGTAGTAGTTCTTATCTTACCGAGCTCAGATACGTATCTTAGTTGGTTTTTGTTTCTACATTTCTGCCCATAAATTCCATCATCAAGGTCTGAACAACAAAAATTCCAAAATTTATTTTCTACTTATTTTGCTCTTGCCTTCGCGATATTCCACTTCGAATTACACATTGAATTCGAAACTATTTAAAATTAAGACAAAAAACCAAAGAAGTAACAAAGAACAACAATTGATATCTCAAAAATGGTATGTTTGTGGCAATTTTGAAGCATTCGGGGAGTTATAGCCATGCATGCTCGTCTTATTGAAGCTTTCAACTCTTCCACATTCTCAAAAGTTGAACTGAACACTTTGTCCTTGATGAAACCCTATTTTGACTAATCAAGCAGAGTGAGGTCGGGTGAACGCGGTGGCCATTTAATAGGACCGTTGTTTCTTATCCATCTTCCTGGTGGCATGGTCCTATCGAGAAATGTTTTACAAATTCGTGTGCGATGCGGTGGTGCTGATAATGAACCATCCATTATTTGTAAACCGACTTTCGTCGCACCATAAAATTTCACTACAAATTTCGTCATCTTGTCGAAAATGTCTCACTAGCCATGTGCAAAATGTTAAACGCGAATGATGTACCTTTCTCACTGTGTAGTTCTTGAATTTATGTTTTTTCAGAATTTGTCTTGTTGACGAATGCGATATACTATTATTTCTCTTTATCTCTCTAAGAGATACTTTTTCATTCTGATTTTTCTTGTATTTCACGAATCCTCATTGAAATGATCATTTTACTATGTGTAACATGAAACTTTAAAAAACTCACCTAAAACGTCGATTTTATTATCGCCACCCACTTAAATGAATAGGGCAACTATCATTCTTAGATTTCACAAATGAATCATGCTCTAGTAATCTTCTTTCAATACGCTGAAAAATTTTGGCATTGGGCTGACAACGTTCGGTATACATTTCTTGATACATAGCGAGAGATCTGGTGCTATTTCTCAACACCTCGAATACACGAAAAACGTATCCACTTTCTCATCTTTAGAAAACTCCATAGTTTTTGGTTCAACGTGTAAATAATCGTTAATTTGTAATCTGTCATTCACTTTCTTTTATTCCATCGCTCACTACATACTTCATGAACTTTCCGTTTTCCTTTGAAATAGGTTCGTTTGTATAGGACTCAAAGACAGACAAAAGAATTGCCTATTGCCTAAGAATGGACACAACAAGAGGAATGCTTCTCGGCTCTTTGACATAAAAAAATGTGTAAAATAAATGTATCAATCGTTGTTCCTTGGTATTTCTCTGCTTTTTCCTTTTCATCACATTGGATTTGATCTGGATTCAATTTCAAGTTTGAGTATTCATTCAAGGTAGATTTATTTAAAATTTTATCCTCGCAACCTTAAGTCAAAAAACCTTTCAAATACGAACAAAAATAAAATCAGAACCGTATGCCAGAGGCGACGATTTTCATTGTTCGGACCTTGATGATGGAACTCAGTGAAATAAGAACTACTTAAATTAATTTAAAATAAATACAGGTCCGTATTCGAAAAAATTGAGTTGAGGGTGGCCCCCGAAAAACGAAACGTCGTATTGAAAATCAAAGTACAGCATATCGAAGCAAATTTGAAACAGAGAATACATTTGTTCGAATACATTTCCATATTCCTAAAAATAGAGGCGCCAGCGCAAAGAAAAGAAAACGGGCCATTTTGGTTTTCGTATCCTTTACCGTTTTCGAGATGCCAATAGTGGTACGTCATATAAAATACGGACTCTATATGTTATCATTCAGGGCCTCTGCAACTCATTCCATTTTCTCTCCTTGTATCTGTTACACACCAAATGTCCCTGTAACTACTATTAGTGGACGATTTTAAGGGTTTTTGTATTCTTAATTCTGAATAAATAAATAAATATGGCATCTCTTATCCTTTCTGGAATAGAGATAGTGTGTAATTAAATTTGGGCATTTCTCTATATTTTCAATTTAAATACCTGTTAGTGGTGGAAATGATTGCAATCAACTTCAGAACATATCAGACCAATTAATAATAATGTGGTGCTAATAGATTTCATTATCGGCAATTAACTTTAATTAGCCATCAATGTAAATTTCAAATAGCGGCAAACAAATTCGACCACAGCACGTATTCCAAACATTGTTTATGCTGTTTGTTTGACATCAAATTGACGTGCAATGTGAGTTGAATGGAAGATGAACTCTGGCATGTATAACAGAATATAAATGAACGATGAGACCAGTAAAAAAACGAAGCAGTCAAGTTCGAGTCGTGCCTGGTGTGTTCGGTAAATATGCTTCTATATCAGCTTCACTTGTATCTATGTACGTGAGTATGTTTATTCAGATTCGCCGAAAACAGACAGTTGACATAAATATATATTCATTTGTCCTCTTTTCCTTTCAATCAGTGTATGGATTTATTTATGGGCATGTTTCCGGTCAGAAATGCGAAATGCTAGAATTATTGCATTCGAACCTTGAGGTTACAAGTTGTTTAGTCCAGTAAAACAGGGTTGAGTTGTCCCTCAAAATGCTAGGACTATGACTAGTACTAGAAATAACAATTTGAACGGCTGTCAACAATATGTGGTCGTTTTCTTTTTATGCTTGATAAGATCACTGCTAAATCATTTAAGATAATCCGAATGTTTGGTTTTCATAGATGATTTTAAAATCCACGGAAAGATAGAAAATATCGATGATTGTCATATTCTACAGGAATATTTAGAAGCGATAGGAACCTAGTCACACAACACCAATCTCCATCTGACAAAGGATTTTCATTCGTGGAAAAAACATCAATACGAATCTCCCACAAACTATAATCTTCTGGTAGATAAAAATGTTGTAAAGGACCTGGTCGTCTTTTTTGGCAGAGAACTTACCTTCAACCATCATGTGTTACAATCGTAGAGGTTATAAGAAATGCCAGTAGATTCACATATATAAAAACATTATAAATGATATGCCTTCATCATCTGGTCACCATATTATGAAAAATATAAGAAGAAAATCGAAAAGGTAAAGAAAAAATCTTAGATATCTCTATTATACAAAAACAGGAGTATAATTTGATATCCCTGACGGAACGCTCTTGAAGAAATGTATGTACTTTTTTTGTATAAGCTCCTCAAAACGGCAACATTGGGAATTAAAAAAAAATCCGTAAAATGCTACTTTTACGGACTTGCCCGTAAAGTGTCGTCATGGCAACACTTTGCGAACTGAATTTCCTTCATTCATGAAACATAACTGAATATTAACGGGTGTTTATAAATACTATAAAAACTATGAACCGATAACATTTTGCCGCAGAAAAGCTGGGAATTTTGATTTTTTCAGAATCAAATTGTCAATGGTTATTGTTGCGGTAGGTACAAACATGATGTCTTTAACATTTCTTTTCTTCGAACAATCGCAAACAGAATGATAGTAAATTCAAACGAAATATAATCCACTTACAAGAATGATGGTTGAGTTTGGGTTCAAATCAAGTTTCGATTTTCCAACCAAACCTACATACATTTATTGAATGATAACAATTTATATTTCATTAATGCCAAATGTCACTTACTATTCAGGATTACCACGAAGTGGGCGACATCTAACATTCATGATTCGAATGTCAAACTGGGGGAAAACAGGATTTTGCTGTATACGAATACATTTACAATTTTCTTTCAAATTTGGAGTATCTTTCTGAATCGTTGTCATATTTACTTACGGGTTCATTATATTCAACTATCTATACCCACATATTACTTTAGTATAGTTGGATCCTGGAAAAAATTACTGAAAACACAATTAGAGAACATAACAACAAACGCAAGTTGACGTATCGGTAATAAAAAATCTGATTCGATATTTCACACGGCCTTCTGCCGGTGCTGCCTATAAATTTTTTTGCGTATTGATAACAGAAATAAAATCATAGTTCCTACATGGCATTCTTTGGAAAGCTTATGCAAAAAAATATTGTATGCAAAACGTACGCAAATGGCTCTCGCGGACTTATTTTCATATTGCGGACTCGGCGCTTCGTCCGTAAACATTACGAGTCGTCCGCGAAAGCCTCATTTTGCGTACTTATTACATAAACCACTATTATAGAACTGCATCGGAAAAAAATTGCTTCCGCACTATTCATGTATAAGGTTTAAGTTACTGAAAAATGCAATCTATTCTACGTGTTTATATTAGGAAAATTGATCAACAGGCAATCTAATTATAATTACAAAACACATCATCCTAATTCGTTCTTCCTTACCTAATTTGAGCCCGTTATGGATGATAATTTCCAGAAACCATTCTTTATTTCCAGAAACCATTCCTCATTTGTTATGGAAATTATGAATCTTTTATCATCATCATATGATAGTGCAACTTTATTTTTCAATTCCGTATACATATCATGTGAGATGCTTCTGAAAGAGTTCATCTTCCTAAAAATTTTATCACCATTCTCAACTATTTTCTTGTAATCCTCCAATGTCAATTGATTCTTTATCACAGATCTCTTCACCCCTTTGGCTCTCTTTACTTCTGTTGCAAGAGATTGTACATAGTATGCTTTAGCACCTGTACCATGAAAACTAATTATTGGATCATTGGCAAACTCATCTTTGAAATTACCCAAGACTGAATTTGTTACAGGTATGCTGAATTTATTATGTTCAACGTAATTAGATGTGTCAAATCTATTTAAATTGGTTCAGATGAACTCATATTTACTTTTATAATTAGAGGATCTGTGTCAGTGTAGAGCAGAGAAGCATCCTGACCAAATTCTTTCTTTATACATCCATAGTAAAAATCATACATTACAGTCTTGGATAATTCCAAAATACAGAATCCCAAATATAGTGGTTTGTCATAATACACTTCACTAAAAATTGTGCAACTTCCGAAGTTTGGTCGTGAAATCAGAGCGCCTGCTCCCATACTTCTATGTGCATTCTGCCAATGTGTAACAAGCCTCACATCGATCCTATTGTCAACGTTTTCCATCGTTTTGCCATAAACTGTTCATCAACTTATAGGAATCTTTCTCAGACTTATTATTAGATCTATTACGCATTTGAGTGTTGAGATCGATGTAAGGCTTCATCCAACATGATTGCTTGAATCTTAGGATTCCATGAGTATGCATAACAATCAAACCATTATTGACGGCCTGTTCCAAGTTCTTATAATGAACCACATACTTTCGCTTATCATTCAAATTTGGAATCAATTTTGGAATCTTGCTTTTGGAATTTGGTGGCATTATACTTTCTACCAAAAAAGGGAGGTCTGAATGTTTATCGTGCAATTCTTGAGGATAATGTATGTCAACTTCAAGGACATATCCATATGGATCATTGTCTGTCACAGCCATAATATCTAAATTTGTGATTTCTTCTCGAGTTAGCGAAATGAAATCAGATGTAGGTAATGGTTGTGACATACTATGTCCATATAAATTTGTAGCATCCAAATAAGAAATGAATGATGATTGCTCATTGGAATCGAAATCAGGCAGAAACTTATTATTTGCTATATGCTTTCTATCGCTACATTGACTAATACCTCCACGAATGCCTTTTTTGAAAAAATTTATCATATCAATATCAGTTAGCAGTTCAAGTTCAACATTTGTATATTTCAACATTATATATTCCTATAATTATTCGCTTCCTTCAACCATATCTCTATATAAAAAAATTAATAATAACAAGTAACTTCTGAGTATAAAATACAATACAACAGAAAAAAAAAGACAAATAAGTGATTTGGTGCTCTCTTGCTCATAGAAGAGGACGAATGCTTCACCACTTATAAGGGATTCTGGTGATATCGGTGATACTCTTGAGTCATTGTACTCGTGCCATGTGTCTGCATAAGGGTGCCTACAATAAGCCGTGTAGTGTCCGCTATAGGATGTTCCACTATGATTGGACACAGCATACAAGTTGTAGCGACATGGAATTATGTTATCTGTTGAATAATTACTAATGTCTAATCCTTCAAGAGGAAAGTCAATGGTGACATTTAATTTTCCCCCGAATCTATCCATCAGCGGAAATCGTTTCAAGTGAATAACCAGTATTTTGGGGAATTTATGTATGGATAATGACTTAGTGCATTTAATCTTTTCCTTACATTTACAACAAAATGGTTTCTGTTCGCCACCCAAAGTTTCTTCTTTAGTGAATGAATCTAAACATTTCGACAGTCTGAGCTGGCCAGTTCTCTGTGGAATATGAAGTGAAAGGTCCCAGAAGGGGTCAAAAGAGACAGAACAATGGCCACAGAAAGTACACCTCAACGTTGATTTCAATTGACCAACAAAGTTATCAACAATTTTTGAGTTGTCCATTCTTAGATATCTTGACCAAGACTCCTGTGCCTTTTCATGGTCGCTTGATTTCTCATCAATTTCTGTCAGGATAGGTTTGGGCTTTTCTATCACTCTGTTTACATCTTCATGAAGACCTTCCAATAAATATCTGAGAAATTCTTGAGCGTCCTGTTGAGCGTACCCCCCGAAACGAGGTGCGAATATTTGTATCTGGTTTTTCAAAGAAACAGTATTCACCACCCTATCAGTCGAATCTTCCGACCAAAGTTCTTTTATCACTACCGCAAATGATTTTATTAGAGCACCCTTCATACTTGATATGCTTGTATTGATATCCCTCATATGATCGTCTTTTCTAAGATACTCGAGCAACCATCTGGTATTCGATAAACATTGTATTACGCTATTCATGAAACAGGTGTTGCCAATGTTTTTAAATCCATTAAGTCCGAGAATTGGGGCATTTTCATTCGAAAGTGGGCTGATGGTGTTGTTGTAGTTATATCTGCATACATCATTAATGCTGACATCAAAGGAATAATTTCTATCAGGAATGGTATTTTTCTTAAATTTATCAAGGTATACTCGTCTTTGAATAGAAGGTTTTTGAGGCTGTAAGAAAATTTCATCCAGTTTTCGGGATGAGGGAAATGTACCCATAACTGATGCGGCGTTTCCTCTTTGAATTGCTATACTTATACGCTGAATCAGAAAAGCATATGATCTCGAATCATTAGTACACTTTATAATTTTTTTGCCAATTTCTTCTAGAAGTTCCTGGGCGTGAGATCCAAATACTCCATATGTTCCAATTGCCACTGGATAAAATGTTTAAATTTTTTCTATATTCGAATATTTTCGAATTTTCAATTTCTCAGCAGAAGTAGCTACAGCACCTTCCGTGATTGAGGTCGTTATGAGATGGGAGGCTACACATGTGAAATCCCAAACCAAAGGCTTTCCGAATTTCCAGGGTATGAGGGTCATTCCGTCTGGACGTTTCCCGTCGTCTCTACTTATTTCAACAGGTTCTAATACTGAGGGAATTTCCGCAGTTGTGAGAGCTCGTTTTATCAGATCATTTACAGTATGGTGTCTCGAAAAACTACCCGAACTGAACTTGCAGCTCAAACCATGTGTTCCATTTTCTTCAACAATAGATCCACATTTACATATATGGCTAACACAAAGCGACGTTCCCAAACGAAGGCCAACTGCAATCTTGAACGATTGGTCGTCCAATAGAGTACCTAAAAAAGCTACTGGGAGAGCATTAAGCCAAGCTCCTGATTCTTTAGAACTTACAGCATTGAGACGAGCCTTTTCAAATTTAGATTCTGCAGCTGACTCAAGGAGTTGTTCGTATATTGAATCGGTCCTTGGAATATCCCAGGTTTTTTGAGATTTCTTATTCTCAGGAAGATCAACTTTTGTTGTAGAGATCCATTTCTGTTCACATTCCAAATAATATTTATCTTGTATTTTCAGGAAACATGTTGGTAGAACTGTTGATACCATAGATTCACAACTATTATAGGAAGCGAGGAAAGCTGGCAGAGAAAGAGAAGTGGCTAAACGGATGCCTAAGCCTCCTGATTTCACGGGAAGAGTTACTTGATTCCAGGTATTTCCATCGAATTTATTATTAGTAATTTGTTCCAAAGAATTACGCAATATCGAATCAAAATCTTGAAGTTCTTTCTGGCATTGCCAAGTTGGACTGCATCTGAGTATATATAATAATTTGGGTATCGATAAACAATTTCTGAGAAGGAAATACGCCAATGTGGGATGGAAGTTCATTGAGGCGGAAAGACATCAAATCGAGAGACTTTGTTTTCTGTATAAGGCAGCCTGATATAGATTCAGGAGTAAGGGGTGCTCCCAGTAAAGTCCAATCCCTTTTCTTCATCAATTTGATACCTGGAGCAATAGACTCAAAATACTTGAAGGATATATTGTCAGAAGTGAGAAGTTCGCATTTGTTGAAATTCAAGTCTAAACCCAAATTTTTTGACTCACGAATTATTCTACAAAATTCTTCGTGAACAACATCTCTATCCCCACCAATAGATCCGTCATCGAGGTACCAACAGTTGAAAGCAGACTTTATCGCTTTGGTTAATTCGTCTATGGTTAGGCAAAAAAGGGCTGGGCCTAGGGGATCTCCTTGTTGTCACCACTTTCTGACATAATTACCTTCTCACCAAAGTTGAGATATGTCGGTATTTGGTAACATTGCTCAATAAAGGGAAAAATATTGGGAATCACTTTTTCAGCTTTCTGCAAAATTATATTTCTTTTTAGCGTATTAAAAGCGTTTTTGAAATCCAATTTGAGGAAAACTTGGGTAAGAGAATCTGGATGTTGATTGAGAAAACGGCGGGCAGCATGAGCAACTACTTCGCAACCTCTTGGAGTTCCAAAACCGAATTGAACTGGTCGAAATGAATCACCTAATTCTGCTGATATACTCATACATGATAATTTTCCCGTAAGTCGGCGATAAATTGTGCCAACGGCGATTGGACGGATTCCACCACATTTTTTCTTCAAAGCAATTAAAGATGCACCGTATAGAATTGGGCATATTTCTTGGTTTACCTTACCCGGTAGCATCAAATTGCATAACTTTGTTAGTGAAGATACAAGGTTCTCACTTCCACAACCAGAACTCCTTGAAATAAGATCTTGGAGGTGAGAAGGCCTCAAAGAATCCAATCCTCCCGCGGAGCTGGTTTGGAAATATTTGATTGCTTTCATAACTTCTTTTTCTGTGACTTTCAGTGTTGTGAAATTTCCACACCCTATATTAGAATTATCATTTTGAGAAATGTCATGTGAGTGTTTTGACTGGAGTTCCATTAAGGTCGACTCATTGAAATCTGCGATACTGTCAGATGAAGTTAGTAGTTTGATTGCGGAAGAAAGATCACCATCGGACACTTTATTTATGATGGATTTGATAGGATTTATTCTTTTCTTGCATGGAGGCTTCGATTCAGAAAAACATGAAGGAGTGGAATTGGTGTTATTGATATTTCTTTTGATAAATGTGGAAAGGGAGTCTTTACGGTTTTCATTCGATGGTGGAAGAATGAAATAATTATAAGCGAAGGATAGCAAGAACTCCCAGCTTCCCAGAGAATTATTCAGGATGCATTCATTTATTGCTTTGCTCAACGCTCTTGCAGCACAAGTTCTTGCAGCTTTAGGAATTCTCTTGATTATGAAGGTTCGTTGCTTCAGATTAGCAAGACGGGCGTTGATAGCTTTAGTTGAGCTTGAAGTAAGGGATGATTTTCCTGGTGAATTTGGGGAAATTTTTGTAGATGGTTGAGAAGATATTGATGAATGGTGAATTTTGGTTCTGTGAATTTTCAAACCCCTGGAAGTTTGGAATTTCCTGTTACAAATATCACAAAATGTTGAATCATTCTTTTTCAATGAAATATCTTCAGAATCTGAATTGGTCTTTGAATAATTTATCGCCTTCAAATAGATTGACATAATTTTGACGTTTTCTTCCAATGAAATCCAAACATTTCTCTTCTACTGGCTGGAATTGCATGAAAACACAACTCTGGAGAAAGATAAGTTCTTTTGGCACAATATATCAAATAAAATTTTAGTTAACAGAATAAAAAATTCTAATGTATTCTGTATGATGATTTTGACACGCGTACTTTTCAACTTCAAAATAATTGTTTACTCATTCCAAGATAATCCAGGTGCAGTATAATATTGAGCTGGATCCAACTTATATGTATCTAAACAAATCCGTCTAAAATTCTCGAATATATCACACAGTAGAAGGACATCAGATTTCAAATATAAATCCGAATATTCGGCAAGACTCTCACACTCAAATAGTTCCCAAACACGTTCGGCTCTCATTTAATCTTTCTCTAATACATGTTCCTCATTCAAATTGTCATAAAACTGTTTTTTGTCGGTAAATTATGATGATCCAATTTATTGATGTTGTCCACAAAACTATATGGGAAAACACCTTTCTGCCTCATTAAATTGAATTTTTCTTTATCTGGAAAACATTTTGACATCTCTACACATTGTTTATCACCCAAATTTGCACCCAACTCTTCCAATAAACTTGACATGAACTAGAAGCTATCTATAAATCTCATTTACAAAAAAAAAACTTAATTTTTCCCTCTTTACTTTGATAGCTATGTGTGTAGAGATGTTTTGTAAACGAAATGTATTTTTCCTTAGTTTGGGGAATAACATCAACCTTTGCCTTTTCCTCATACAATTCTTTAATGAACATATGGCAATCATAACCACTCATATTATGGCATATAATGGGGATGAAATTTGGTATTTTGAAATTCAAATTACAGGCAGAGTGCGCTGCTGGATATCTTTTTCTCCCCGTGAGATGGCAGTGGTCTCTGACTCTAACATCCCCTTCTGTGAAAGGTTTTTCACATATACCACAAGTGGTGGCATTATGAAATTCCCTTTCCTCTTCTGGGGTTTGTTTAGTCATTGGTTTGACATACCTCAAATGATTATTATATATATTTCCTAAATCTTCTTCTATTCGCATTGTGAAAACCTTTGCCGCATCAGCACCTTTATATGAAACGAATTTTGTCAAATTATCATTAAAGGAACATGTTTTCAGATAAGCAAATGAGTAAGCTTCGTGTTGGAAGGTTCTATTCGTGTACGCGAGCTCAGGATTCGGTTCGGTGGTTTGTATAGGCTTCAGAATCGATTCAAAATCTGCATATACTACAAAAGGTACATTTATTTGTCTTTCGGAATTTTCAAACATTAATGTATTACCGGCAACCATTTTCCCAAATTTATTTATTCTGAAATCAGTTTGCGGTACTGTTGTACATACATGATTACAATCATGCATCTGGTTACGCAACAGTAATCACTCATTCGAAAAGTACAATAAACATCCATCACAGAAATATTTTTTGTGTTCATGATCTGAAATTTGACTTGACACCAATCTTGAAAGATCTTTTATCCAACAATAATGACTATTTCCCACCTCATCTGTGATAAGCAATAAATTGACATGTCTTCTGAGTTTTCTCTGAGAGTATCGCAAGGGCCCAATCACCTCATATTTGACTCTCTCATTCTCAATCTTAGATTCCAAACCATAAACATTGACTGAAATATCATTCAAATACCCAAACATTTTCATATCACGTAATTTTACTGGAAAATCCATACCTGTTACATTCAAGACAATCTCATAATGTGGATAGGATTACACCTCCGACACTTTATTATTTGTGGGAAATAATGCAGATGTCACGGCCCATGCAAAGCAGCATTGGTCTTCATTTTTTAGTTTTGACAACACCTTTTCTTCTCTCAATGAATTCGGGAAGTTTCATGTATGATGATCCGCCAAGTGGACTGTATTTGCTTATGTTCACCTCAAGGAACATAATTTTTTCACAACTCCATCCTGAAAAATAACTTCTATTAATCCTTTCATCATTTGCAACAATTATAACTACAAACCTGAATCACGCTCCTCAAACTCCGTACTTTGGGCAATTATAATGTCACGGAACGCATCGAATAATCCATTCAAATCAGTTGATCGATCTGCTATACGATTGGGAGAATTGAACGATTTTATGTCTGTCAATTCCTGGGTTTGAATGATATATCTTCCGAACACTTCCATGTTGACCTTGATGGAGTTGTGCAGTTTGATGTTTTTTTCCAATAGCTCGAGTACTTTATGCTTGATATCATTGAAAAAAGGTGTGTACCCAGTATACATATTCTCACTAGATACTCTGTAGCTAGAAATGCGACATTTGAATGCATTTTCAATGAGGTGTACACCACCACCCAAGTGAACACATGAATTCGTCCTATGTGCGAACGTTCTATTGTGAGAATTGACTTGACCATATGGGATTATCACATTACAACAATTACATGTATAGAGTGGTTCAGGTGGTGAGTCATCGCCATTGTTCAATTTAACTCGTTTCACTGAAGGACCTCCCTGGCAAGTTTCCCCTTGATGCCGACGTAGATTATCACTACGAGTGAAATCTTTACCACAATCACACGAATACATTTCAGCAACTTGTTTTCAATAGCTCACTGGAGGAGACACTGATTCGAAATACTCTTATCCTGGAATATTTCAATGAAATATCCCCACCCTACAACAAGTCCGATGCCATGCGCGATCTGTATTGTGAGGGGATTCTCTTGACATTCAGCGGACTCATCAATACTTGCAGTTCACTCTTAGCTCTCTCACAGGATGAACGCCTTCCTCGCTTGGAGAGTGCAAGGATTCATGGAGGTCATGACCACACAGAATATGTATGCCTACACCACAACTCTAGTCAAGGTCAAACAAACAAAAATCAAGATCAAATCTTGAGATTGCCGAAACAATCCCAACATCAAAACTCTCAAGGTCAAATCTCAAAGTCAAAACTTAAAGTTATCAATCTCAAGGTCGAATTCAAAGTCAAAACTGAAAGTCCAACCTCAAAGTCGACGGAACCCAATGTCAAAACTCAATGACAAATCTCAAAGTCAATTCTCAAGGTCAAACACACACACATTGCACACCTACAATAATTCAAGGTCACACGTGACGTCAGAGTGGTGGGGGGAGACCCAGAACCGGCTTAAATCTCTTACTAGCATATTTGTGGCCATTTATTCTATTACATAATGGTTGTGAGGTCATTCCGATATAGACTTTGTCGCAATAATTACATGGTATACTAATATGTAATATTATGTAATAGAATAAATATTATGTAATAGAATAAATGGCCAACAATATGCTAAACGAGCAAGTACCGCTCTCAGCAAAGACATAATTACAGAAAATCATAACCCCAATTTCAATTATATAAAAGTATTAATATACGAGAGAAACAAAGATAAAAGAACATTCAAAGAAATTATACATATAAAAAAAACATGCCATGCCACACAGACGAACAATTCGAGCCAAATCTACCACACTCTAATTTAAAAACAAATAAGTAAATCCTAGTTGCACAAACAGATCATTGTTCAGTTTACCCATATCACTTCCACACAAGCACACAACACTATCCTAGCGGATTGTAATACATGCTTACCAATAGTTCTACACTACGTCGTTCAGGCGCCTTCAATGACATTTCACAAAACAACAAACCACACAATATAAAAGTTTTCCATTAAAACAATGATTCAACAAGATTTAACACCGCCCCAAAATCCAATTATTGTTGGTAACAAAACACAAATATGGTAAAACCAAGGTACGTAACCCAAAAGGTAATTAAATTTCTTTTCAGACACAACTTAACTTTCTATATATGATGCCCCCAAACGGGGCGAATGTCTAAAAAAATTTAGTTTTCTTCTCGTTTTCATACAACGAATCTGAAACCCAAGAAAACTCCAAAAATACAATCACCAAGTTTCAAGAACCCACTATACCCAATATATATATATATATATATATATATATATATATATATATTTATATATATTGTTTCAATATCACATTTTAAACTAGAGCTTTTGGTCTTTAAAGCATGGCCTAAAAATTCAAATTTGTCATTTTACGAAATTATTCAATATTTTGATCTCTTTTTGAAATGAAATTTTAAGATTTTTTTTAAATTGCACTATTTTTCATGTGTTTAAAAAAAAATTTCAGATGTTTATTTGAAAATAAAAAAAATGTCATCTTCAATTTATTTTAGTACAGAATTCTACTTTGACGTAATTTCATATACTTACTATTCCTATACATATTTTTTTTCACGTTGAATTTCTGTTAGCTTAATTTGATCCATTAGATCAAAAGTTATAACAAATTTAGTGTAAAGCGTGGCTGCGTGCTCCTCCAGCGCTGCACTCACATTTCCGCATATTAGCAAAAAAATTCGGCAGCTTACAATTTTTACTTTAAACTAAAATTGTATATACCATTTTGATGTAAAATTTTCTATTTTTGCCAGTGGCACTATTAGTTATGACTTTTTTTTTAATATTCAATAAAGATTGTAATTTTTAAATAAAAAATTAAGCACACAGATTAAGGTTGGTAACTTTTTATATGTTGTTCCTAACATCATCACTAATGTACAGTAAAAAGTTATCTCAGTCCCCTAACTTTCTGAAGCTAAAATCTAATATTACTTCACTATAAAGAAATGTCACCAAACAAACATAATATAGCTGTCATTTTCATAGCATACTTTCAAAATGTTAACTTTCATAGGATAGGTTTTTATAGTAACAACTAGTTATTCGACGTTTAATTACGCAAAAAGGTTAGCAGATAGGGGTAACTAACATATGGTATATTTTTGAAATCAGGAAAAAAATCTTTCCGAAAATTCAGTAATATATCCCATTTTTTCATCCCCTGAAATCTGCACGCCACTGTATTTCATCAAAATTCAGTGATCACCGCACAACTTTTACATTCAACTTTTTTTTCTATAGGCAATTATAACGATGAGGGTTTGGTAATTTATAGTGAATTATTTGTTAATGAAAATTACAAACAACAAAGAACCTTGTCCTCCTCCTAATAATATATTAGTTGTCGCCGTAATCGTATTACTCTCCGTCTGACAGAAATTGAAAAACAAGCCGAGAATACTCGCCGTCTGGCCGAATTAGATGCTTTGCTCAATAACCTGTTCCCTTATTTCTAAAGCAGCTCACGAAATTTAAAGAACTCACCGACGGAACTTTCAATGAGAAAAGAGCCCTTGAAATGTTTTTTCGCGAGAACAAAATGGGTTTGAACTTTTATAAATGTCTCAATAAAGTTCCAACTCAATCAGAAATCTGTTTTTATTAGAAAGGTGCACTTTATCGATGTTCACGGCTAATGGTCATTGAGATGGAGCGTGATTGAGATTTTTTTTAATGATGATAAAAGATCAGACACTTCGGTTGTGTTAGATGATCGTTTACTGCATTCCTTTTACTGAAAATCATCTAAAAAGCATTCAGCGATAAATGAATTTAATTATCGTGTTATACTCATTTCTCCAAACAGTTATTTTAATGGGGAAAAATCAAATAAAAAATGCGTTATTTTGTTCGATTCCGAATAATTTCTACTGTTTGATTTTTTGCTATCCCTCAACATTCCTCAACAGTCCTCTAGGGTCATTCTTATTTTCCCGTCAATGCGCCATATATTTTTGGGGCATATGCAACTATTCTGATTCATGGAATTTGTAGTCATTAAAATTATTAATAAAAATATTTGTGTTATGCCACGTGCACACCGTTCCACTTCCACTTCTATTAAAATTATTGTCGCGTGATATTTGGGGATATTCAAAATCCTATTTTCCCTTTGTTTGTGTCCCAAAGAATGATTCCCCCAGATCATTAATTTATACTATTTTGAGACAATTTTTTATCCATATTTTCGGTCGTAAATATGATAGGTAATATTTTTGTGTAGATTTCAGAGAATTACTACATGACGGACGTCACCACACGAGTGGCGTAGTGGATTTGTAACAATATATTAGTACTATTTCTTGAAACAGAAAAAAAAGGAAGAAAAAAAAAGAAGAAAAAAAAGCTCTGAATGTTTCTTCTTGACATGAGGTAGTGTATTTATTTATATTATACGTTCTATAATTGTTTGACATTTATACTTGAATTTGAATTTATTAATATCCATATTCCTGAATTCTTTCGGATGAAAATTTAGCATCTGAATTACATTGTAAATGAAGCACCTAGAGAACATTACATTCCGGTGAGGAGAGACAACGAATCTTTTTTTTTAATCTGTTATTTCTACTATGTATAGATTCTACAGTAATATATTCTCATTTGAAATGGAAAGATGAATCCCTTGATTTAAGAAATTTTTGTGTAAAATTTGCAGGAAGCAGTAGTCTCCAGTTATCCATGCTAAGCCAAAAGGTGAATAATTTTTTAGGTGTTGTGATTGAATTTTCGTAATCCATTGTCTTTTCTGACTGCCGTATACATGGACCGTACAAAAAGTCACAGTAACCAAAGTACGCTAACACTAAAGAGTCACTTGACATTTTTTCAATTTTTGATTAAATATATACCTGGTGTTGTAGAGTTTCAGGTTCATATAAACTTTCTTTCTCATATTCTTCATATGTACGCCAAATCTAATGACAGTGTCAAGTTGAATACCCAAATTTCTTCACTGATTCCTAGTGTGGGTTCCTAGAGGCCTGTACAAAATTATACTTGCATATTGAGCTCTAGACCTGACATTCAACTCTTCCATTCTCGATAAATATGGAGTGACTTGCTCGCCAAAGGAAATACAACAAGCAAAACGCATGGAAGCGTTTTTGATACGTTGTAGTTTATTGTAGTATACCGAACAACAATAATCAATATGATTATAAATTACTGTTTTCACTTACCTCGGATTCATTTTTATGGAGAGCTGATACTAGAATTTATACAGATTCTTTGAATTGAAAAAACATGTTTGAATATGTTTTTCACATGGTCATCAAATCAAAAAATATTTCTAGTTACACCCAGATGTTTTGCAGAAACCGAACAAAAATCCCATTAATTCAATTTTCTTTGTCCTTTACTAATCGTTTTCCGTATGAAAATGAATCGAAATCATATCAATTTAGGGAATAAATGTTTAAAATTAATAATGTATATTGACAGATAACATTTATGGTATATGTGAAGTGTTCTTGGCGATCCGAACTTCTTATTTCCTTAATTTTTGGTTATTTTGGCACTACAAACACTTCTTCCTTGGGTTAATTTTAATAAGTAATTGAAGAGGCAGATTTATACAGGGTGTGAACTTATTTCTTGCAATCCGTGAATGACGGGGCTATGATGCCATTTCATAACAAATTTAAGTGGTTAAAAATTAAAAAAAAATGGAAAATTAAAAACATTAATTTGTTTGTCAAATTTGTCTAAATTTCGGGAACCGCGAAACAGCAGCATATTTTTTTATATTTTTTTTTGGCTTATTAGGGATTTTTTTATTCTTTGTTAGATTGCACCCTGAATATTCACAAGAGTTTCTTTCTCATCAGTATGAACTAATCCTTGATTTGTTTGAAAATATGAACAGGATGTTCATAAAATAACTTCATTTTTATCGTGGATTTTTCAATTCACAGTAAAATCTTTCCATTCAATATCCAATTGAGAATGTTTCCCTTTTCAACAGAACTAATCCTTATTTTTAATTAATCTTCCTCATTGTCTAGGTTGATAGTAGTTAATAGTGTTCAGAATCCATATATTTTTTTATTCTGTATATTATCGTTTCATTGCTGCCGACCATATATCCACTGTATTGTGTTTTTATATTGCCTTGACTTGTGATCTGTCCGATCGTTTTTATGTTTTCACGCTTTATTCCCTTCGATTCCATTTTCATTGGAAAGGAAATCGTCCTCATTCGGGAGAATTAAATAAATTGGGTTCCTAGGAGTTCGTGGATCAACAGGATGAATCGAGGGTAATAAATCGAAGGCTCTTTTTAAGAAAACCGATGAGTTTGCTGGTTCGATAGAATCGATTCGAATGTAATTAGGCTTTATAACTCACATTAACGCTCTCAAAAAGACATCATCTGGAGTTTTTCAATTTGGGTTACATCCACTTCTACCCGTTAAGGGTATACGATTATAGAATTATATATTTTTTTATTACTTTATTTAACGTTGGCCTATTTCTGCGACCAGGGCTAAACACCGACGCCGGTGAGCACACTCCCCCAACCGCACATTTTTCCGAATCTTTGACGAGCTTAACATCCATGAACTCAGGACCGTCATCTCAACGTCCCATCCGAAGGACAACATATCTATCGCCATATCTCGTGCTCATTGCCTGCAGCTGCGAATATGCTACTACACTGCAGTATTTGGGGCCTTTTGAACGCGAGTCTTCCCTGGGGTGATATTCCATTTTCTATCGAATGAGTGAGATAGAATTACGATTGAATTGATGGGTGTGACGCACACATAACTGTCGTTTATGGAATTCTATGGTACACGGAATCACACCCCTGGCAGGTGGTAAACCATCCAAGTACTGGTCGCGCCCGATCTAGCTTGACTTCAGGTATCGATAAGACTCTCGTCAACCTGACCAACCAGCCAAGTCCAAAAGTATTTATTGTTACTATTTACATATACATTTAACTTGACCTAATATTTACAACTATTTGCTATTTTATATATATATATATATATATATATATATATATATATTATTATTATTATGTAATGATGAATTTTTTAAAATATGAAATATTGTAATATTTTTGCCCACGTTTTGGGTGCCTTTGTTATGTTTTGATGATTTGAAAAATAATAGTTGTTGTTATATAATAAGATAGCTAATAATTTTCGTTATTCTATTCCTTGTGAACCAAATTGATATGATACAAATAGATATTTCTGCCCCTGTAATAATAATTGCCAGCGAACGTCACTTTCTCTCGTCACGCTACCAACAATTATTATTTTCCTTGCCACGGCTAGACAACAGTTGGTACGCTCTTATCTCAAAAGGTGGCCGGTTCAAAGCAATAGATACACTGCCACTGGTGACTAACTTCAGTTTATTGAATGATCTTTGGTATGTTAGTTGATCATTGTGAGAAAATAAACAACCAAATATCAAAAACAATTATTTCCTTTATTCAGGAAGACTTAAAATTACCTGGCCTACGAGAAATAACTTATACTTATGACAACAGTTGGTACGCTCTTATCTCAAAAGGTGGCCGGTTTAAAGCAATAGATACACTGCCACTGGTGACTAACTGCAGTTTATTGAATGATCTTTGTTATGTTAGTTGATCATTGTGAGAAAATAAACAACCAAATATCAAAAACAATTATCTCCTTTATTCAGGAAGACTTAAAATCACCTGGCCTACGAGAAATAACTTATACTAGAGTGAATCAAACAAATATTCACGAATAGTAATAATAAATCAGATCATGGATAGATAACAGAACCTCACTTTTCGTGAATGTAAAATTTTCTGTTATTGTTCAAAGTAAAGTGAAATAGCGTTCTTCGAATGTGCAATTGGTTATTTGTGAAATAGTTCTGGACCGGAAATACACTATGAAAGTTTTTATACCTGGTTGGAACTGTTGGTGTTCAAACTATACCATAAAACAGGATGTCTCCTCTCTTCATTCGCTGTCAGGACTGCAATACCAGTATCAGGAACGATATAGATGTGGAAATCAGCATCAGGATCCGTGGTTATATTATATCATTAAGGTAATATTTGTTTTTGTTTCCCAAATGATGGAATTATTCCATTTTTTTTTAATAAAATTTGTGCGTGCTATCTGCTTGGAAATATTTTTTCATCTTCCTCGAGGCTTTGTTTTCTGTCGCTTAGATACATCTTTTTCCTGTTGTTTTCCTATTTGAATGTTTAAATTCGCGCACTAAATTGTCACATTTCACTGTTTAGGTTTATTTTACTCAATTTATATATCCAACTATTTTTCCATACTTATTACTATTTACAAATTCTAATAATAATTGCTTATGATATCAAACAATTGCTATTCCTTCACAATTTCCAATTTTTACCTATGACCATCTATTCTCTGATTGGCTATTATCATAAGACTTTCTTTCTACCATTGGTTACTTTTAGTTATCTCCAATTTTATATACTGTATGTTTCAAATTTATAAATGTGTTGATTACTGTTTATTCCTGAAAATTTTGTAAATTTAGACTTTTTGTTGGCTTTTTTCCAATTATGGTTTATGATCATTATGACAGTGTATGAAATTGATTGTGTTATATTATTTTGACATTTTTATCTATCCATATTATACAAAGGCTTACAAATAAATAGAACTTCAAAAGTTATTCAAAAAAAATCTCTAATATATATATATATATATATATATATATATATATATATATATATATATATATATATATATATATATATATATATATATATATATGTATATACTAGCAGACCCGGCCACGCCTTGCTGTGACTGAAGTTTTTGTTATAAACTAAAACCCGACAGACGTTGTCCTGTCCAAATTTCTATGTTCCCTAAAATGTTTTTCCCGAAAACTCTCGTCCGCGTAGAATTTCTTTTTTTCTATGTTTTCCTTTATGTTGTTACATCTAGATTATGCTTTTCACTCCTTCCGCTTCCTTCTCCCATTATCCCGTTACTCCCGTTATCCCATTTTTTCTTCATCCCGTTATCCCGTTTTCCACTTATCCCCCTATCCTGTAATCCCGTTATCCCGTTTTTTCGTTATCCCGTTATTCCCGTTGTCCCATTATCCCATTTTCCTGTTATCCCTTTTTTTCTTCATCCCGTTATCCTGTTTTCCCGTTATCCCCTTATCCTGTCATCCCGTTATCCCGTTTTTTCGTTATCCCGTTATTCCCGTTATCCCGTTCTTACTCAATCCAGTCAACAGATACCGCCATCTGTTAGAATCGTTTGGAGCTAACAGATAATTAATAAACAAATAATTTGCAATAAAATAATATTGCTGCTATAAATTGAGATGTGAGCTATCCTATCTTTCAAGTTAGATCAAACTGCACACTCAATATATATATATATATATATATATATATAAATTACGCGTCACGTTGTTTGTCCGCGATGGACTCCTAAACTATTATTCAAGGGAAACGGTAGGAGAACACCAGTCATGGGGACCACCATGCTTTTTTACACAGATGCCATTTGTGAAAAAACATGGCGACCTCCATGATTGATTTTCTACTATAGGAATTTAATTTATACTTCCTTCCAAATAACACATACTAACATAAACACGTAGAACGCTCGGAACTGGAGCAAGATATAGATATACTGACTATCCCACTACACAGGAGCATACATATGGACAATGCTTAGTGGACGATAGTGGGGACGCTACGAAGCATCGCACAAAGAGGAGACCGAGAACGTGTATCGAGTTTGAAATCACAATGATTCTAAAGAAGTTTCACTTCAATAAAATTTGCAATAAAATAATATTGCGGCTATAAATTGAGATCTTTCAAGTTAGATCAAACTGCACACGGTGTGCAAATTTGATTGAAATCGGTTAAGTAGTTTAGGAGTCCATCGCGGACAAACAACGTGACTCGTAATTTATATATATTAAGATATATATATATATATATATATATATATAATATATATATATATATATATATATATATATATATATATATATATATATATATATATATATATACATTGGATTTCTTATAATGAGGTATAGGACAATAGGGCTTGACCTGCAAACTGAGGGGAAGGCCTTGTCCCCGCTTGTGTTGGCGGATTGCATGGTACATATCAGTTTATAAGTATTTTAATAATTCTAATAATATCTCTCTTCCTGCTTGCGCTTATAAGAGTATAATCTAATGATTTTTTTATCATGATAATTCCAGTATTTTTAATCATTACTAACTGTGTTTGACCATGCGTTTACCTCTGGAAAAAGAGGTGACTCGAAGTACATGAACTTCGTGCAATACCAGCTCAGGAAATTGAAATTTACATCGTGTGTTTGAGGCCTAATTTGAGGTGAATGTTGTCTTATGTAATATTTGTGTGGTTGGTTTGAGGAACTTGGGGATATGCTAGTTGGGTAATTGAGGGGGGTTGTTTGAGTGAGCGTTACGTATTGTTTGTGTTGTGATTTGTAGGCTTTGGGAGTGTAAAATGTGATTGGGAAATGTTTCTGTGTCAATTTGTGTCGATATTTGGAAATTTCTATTTGTGAATGAATAAATTTCAGGAATACCAACCAGCCGGTTCCCTGTAGAATATTAATAGCATTGAATTGACTTATTTCATATGAAAAGGTAAAGTGTCAGCAGAATCTGTTTTTCAACTCAACCTTAATGATAACAAGATGGATAGATGAACCATGTGAGAAATAACTCTGCAATAACGTTATATTTAGTAAATCTTTGACAGAATTCATCAGATGATTGCTTCTGAAGGGTTTGTCTACACTTGCAGCTAAATGAACGAATCAAAAATGGATTAATTTTATCAAGCTGCTATTTGCAGTGTGATATACGACATGTATTAAAACAGTAAATATGTAATAAAATTAATCAACCTACGTAACATTGAAATATAAATTTCAAAGAACTATTTTACCTTGGATATATTTTCAACGGCTGTAAAACATTTTTATGGAAAATTCTTAAAAGCATGCAATAAAGTTGATCCACGTCGTTAGCTGACGAAGTTACTTTCAATTGCCGCAAAACGAGTAGGGTTTTATATGAAACTCAGAAATATAGGCTTGCCCAAGTTTGTTTATTTGGATGAAATATGGATATATATAAAGATAATACAGTTAAATGTTTTTGGCTACACTTTTTTTTTCAATTATTGTTGGCAACAATTTTTAATTATTTTTGATTTTCGATAAATCTACCAAAAACGTATATTTCAATGGAAGTGGAAATATTGTGTCCGAAATACATTCAATGAACGGGAGAATTTTGTGGCATAGTGCTCAAATTATTAAATAAAAGAAAAAAGTATCCTCAAGTGGGAGTCGAACCCACGACCTTATGATCTCTAGCTATACGCTCTAACCAACTGAGCCATTCGAGGAAATAGGAATCGACACACACTCGTGAATCCTTCCTTTCCATAATTTAATATTCATGTTAGAAATGAATCGAAAATCAAACGTACTTATCACTGGCCGTCGAAATCCATTACCTATCACGCAACTTCATCGTCATTCGAAGATTTCAGTTCAGTTTTTTTTTCTTCAATTTAATAATTTGTCCACTATGCCACAAAATTCCCCCTTTCATTATATGTATTTTGGACACAATATTTCCATTTTCACTTTATATAATTGGCTGAATCTTATCAGTGGTTAGAGATCATCTGCTTGAATCTGCTTCTGAAATCTTCGAATGACGATGAAGTTGAGTTGAGTAATGGATCTCGACGGCCAGTGATAAGTACATTTGATTTTCGATTCATTTCTAACATGAATATTACATTATGGAAGGAAAGGATTCACGAGTGTGTGTCGATTCATATCCTCGAATGGCTCAGTTGGTTAGAGCGTATGGCTAGAGATCATAAGGTCGTGGGTTCGACACCCACTTGGGGATGCTTTTTTTCTTTAATTCAATAATTTGTCCACTATGCCACAAAATTTCCTCTCTCAGTATATTTCAATATTCTTTTGTTGAAGCTATACTATATACTTTATGTTGGCTGGAAAAATGGTTTTGGCGAAACGAATCAACATATTTTTGACAATGCTTTCAACAAATGTATAAGAACATCCAGTGATTACTAGGGATGATGCTAGTTTTCCCAGCATTATAATAAATAACGCACCAAATAGCAGCTACTAAAAAGCTGTCCTAATCCAATTTCTATATTCTATAACACCACTTCATAAAGCTGACAAATCGGCTGACAATTATGGTCATCGAATAAACCGTCTCTCCATGTCAATGCATTTTATTAAAAGCTTTTATTTAGTTTCACCTATCCCGATGACTGTCTGTGGGTTTGTAATCAAATCTTACAAGTTGAATTTGATTCACTTCTCGTCGTCCGATTTTCTTGAAAATTGGTAGGTGACCATAATTCTGGTGACAATAGATTATGGAATTTTCGTCATACAAAAAACCGAAATGGCGGCTCCAATATGGCTGACGAGTTTGTGTTTATGGTCCGATTCGATTTAAAATTGGTATGTAGGGATTTTCGGAGTCGAAGATTGTGAATTTCTGTCAAAATTTATAAAATCAAGATGACGGCTCTAAGATGGCCGCCGATCTCTGTGATTATGGTCCGATTATATTCAAAATTGGTATGTGGGGGTTTCCAAGGTCGGAGATTATGAATTTTTTGTCAAAATTAATAAACTTAAGATGGTGGCTCCAAGATGGAGGACGAGTTTTGTAATTATTGTCCGACTCGATTCCAAATTGGTATGTGGGGGTTTTCGGGGTCGGAGATAATTATTATTTTGTCAAAATTAACGAATTCAAGATGGCGGGTCCAAAATGGTGGAAGAGTTTTGTGATTATGGACCGTTCCTATTCAAAATTGGTATGTCGGGGTTTTTGGAGTCGGAGATTATGAATTAAGTCGAAGATTATAGACTTTTTGTTGAAGATGGCACCTCCAGGATGGTGGACGAATTAATCTTTAGATGGTCTCCTCATTGAAGAATTAGATAGCTCAGAACTAACAGGAAAAATGTCTCATAATAACGATACTTCAACAAAAAGGCATAGATTAAGGCGTACTTAAAATAATTCATAAAAAACCTTTTTAAAAAAACAAGCTTTTGAACAAATGCGCTAAAAAGTAAAAAATGTTAGTAAACTAAAAGTAAAAAGTTCATTGATCCCTTATGCTAGTGTATAAACCAGATAGGACAGGCCGTTACATGTTATGAGACTATGGTGCAAATGTACCAACCCAAGTAAAAATACATACATTATGACTTCATTACAACTGATACATATAAAATATACAAATACATATGAATTTCATCACAACTGATACTTATTACAGCCCAGATAAATACATTTCGAATTCATCGAGTGAATAAAAACATTATGTGACTACAGCCAAGATCAAACGACACGTGGAGTGGCACTCCTTGCGCCAAACTTTCCAATCCAATCCAAAAGTACTTTATTAGCAGTATATACACATATTTCTTACATAACTAGACTAATTACTATTTACAATATATACACTCAATTTCCAGTTCCTCCTTCGGGTGGTGGGTGGTAAGGATAGGGAAGATTGTGGCTTTTTGTTGGGGGACTTATCGACTGTCTCCTTGCCCTCCTGATGGGGCGAAGGGAAGCCCCTGTTGGTGTTAACAGGTGCCTGACGACTTCATATGTCTCTTTTATGTTTTGGTTGTTAGAATTCTAATCGCCTCCTGCCTAGGCTTATGCGTCTTTCGCTTGTCTATTTTGTATAAAAATTAAGAAACTAGATATTGGGTAAAAGTTTTTGTAATTAAGCTTTATTTAATCTGGAAAAAATAAAAAACCAGCTAATGGAAATGGTGTTTTTAAAAGGTATTACCCAATTGGGTTCTTTACTATTGTTTTATTTCGTTCGAATTTCAAATTACCGGTTTCTACTCTATCTCCCTGGTAGAGTTCTAGGTTTTGATAAATCACACCATGCTTCCTTCTTTGGTCGGCTCGTACGTTAGTTATTACTGCTGTGTGTGAGCGGACTCTTAGGAATGTGATGTCTATAAAATTTATCCGAAATTTTAACTATGAAATCTTCCAGTTTTTCTACGTTTGCTATCTCGCGCAGATCATCCAGCCGGATGTATCTGTTACTGTTCGTAACAATACGGAGTGCTTTGTTTTGCAACCTTTCCAGTCTCGACATCTGCGTTTTGGAAAGGCTACAAAATACCGGGCAAGCGTATGTTATTGCTGGTCTAATGATTTGCATGTATATTCGAAGCTTGTTATCTAATGACAGGCTGGAATTACGTGCAATGAGGGGATACGTTCGCTTTATCGCGGCCGCTTCCCTCTGTAATGCCAGCCCTATATGCTTATGCAAGCTCATACGCTTATCCAGCTGCACTCCCAGGTATCGCACTGAGGGCCTCTCCGTCACTTTGCGTTCTCCAATCCTCAGCTTCCCGAGGATCTTCACATTGGTGAGTTTCCTCGTGAAGTTGATGACCTCTGTTTTCTCAGAGTTAAGCTTAATCTTGTTCTTCCCTATATATGGCATGACCAACCGATCCAGATGAATCTGGAGCTGTTAAGCAGCCACTTCGCTCTGGAACGAGTGGGCATAGATCGCGGTGTCATCCGCGAACATAGCCGTACTCGGAAGGTTGGAAAGTCATATGTATACAGGGAATACAAGATTGGTGACAAGGAGGACCCCTGTGGGACCCCTGCTCCAACTGTATACTCTGGCGAGATAATTCCATTCACGTTAACCCTAAAAGTCCGCCCAGTCAGGTACGAATCTAGGATTTTCGTTAGGTATAAAGGCATGCCTGCCTCTGCCATCTTAGTGATAAGCCCTTCTATCCAGACCGTATCAAATGCCAAACTTGCCAGTTCACGCGCCGTCGGATAGGGCAGGCTTGGCGATCTTCGGTAGGCGCGGTGAGTCCCGTCGTCTGTCGGTAAATGAACACGGTTCAAAAGAGCCAGGACGATGGCGCTCAACACGTGTATACCGCTACAACGACGCGGCTAGACGCGTGGTATTGTCAGTGCCGAGGTAACTTTCACCATGGAGTGGTCGAACGAAGCCGAGCCGATAATTTGGAACCCACGGGATCCAAACCATAAAAACAGGAATTCAATTCATGATGCCTGGAAGCGAATTGAAGAGCAAATGAGTACCGCCAACACTGCCGGCGTACAACATACTACAACCGCTGCGTGTCCACTTCTGGAACCGCGATCCTACATGCATCGTGGGAACGGCCCGACACATTTCGTTGCGCCAACCTTGACACTCAACCCTCAATCCAGGATTGCCACTCCACGCGACGTTGGATCCCGGCTTAAGAGTTCTCTTAGGCGAGATTTAAAAAGTGCTGGGGAACCCGCTTTTTTTATTGTCTGGCAGACGATTGTAAAAACGACAACCTGCATTATTCGGAGATTTTGTGTAGAACGAATGTTTGTGTTTATTTAGTTTAGTTTTACATCTAGTGTTGTGGAAGTGAGGGTCGTGTTCAGAGGGTACAAATGCTTATTCTTGAAAATATGACTGAGAGGTTTAAGTAAGTAAATAGATACGACAGTTAGGATTTTTTTCTTAATAATCCTTGCACGAATTTTGTTTTATTTTATGTCGAATATGAATCTGAGTATACGCTTTTGAGCAACAAACCTCATGGTAATCTCAGATGCCTGACCACACCCTAAAATATGTTAAGAGATGGCTGAATATACAAATCCATAATATATTTGAAGGAGTGGCAGACAAGTACATAAAAGCTTTTATTTAGTTTGTTGCAAACGAGATGTTGGGTGCCCCGTTTGCTAACGTTAGACCAAAAACGTGTTCGAATGAACATTTCCAACGCTCTGTTGTCGCAGTTAAGGCGCAATAAATCAGAGTTTAAGCGCCGAGTATTTACTGTAGATGAAATTTGGATATACCATTATACCTCAGAAGCAAAAATACAGTAAAAACAGTGGACTGCGAAGGGGAAATCGGCAACAAAAAATGCAAAGCTGTTTTTTTTGGCTGGGAAAGTGATGGCGACTATTTTTGGGATAGTCATGTTCTCAAACGATTATTTTCAAAAAGAAACACCCATTACAGGATCATACTACGCATCATTACTTGACAATCTGAAGGCAGAAATTGCGCAAAAAGGCCACATTTGCAGAAGAAAAAATGTTTCACCAAGACACCTCAGCGGTTGCCTTACTCACCAGATCTGTTCCCTAAGCTGAAAGTTGCGCTCGGAAGACTGATATTTTCGTCAAATGAGGAGGACATCAGCTCCGTAAACAATTATTCTACAGAGAAAGACGTCGAGTACTACTTGGACGTGCTAAGAACTCCCATCGTTTGGAGAAGGAGACTATAGAAAAAATAAAAATAAATATGAAGAAAAATATCTTGTATCTTTGTTGGGTCGGAACTTTTTTTTTCAGTCCACCCTCGTATACGACCTTCTGTAGGAGAAAGCATGACAGGTGACGTCGGGAATTTGGGTTTGATAGAAAACTTGTAGCTCACCACTTATTCTTAGTTTCAAAATCGACGGCAATGATTTTTCCAGTGATCATTCATATAATATCAATTTGAATCATTTTATATCCGTTGTACGTTGAACTATTGATTCCTTCAATTATTTCCAGGAACTGCATATTCTACTGTCGCCATGTCACTATCAAACACATACATGATCCAATATTTGAGCACCTCCCTGTCACGGACGACCATGGAGGATTGGATTGCCATTAACATTCATATTTAATTATTTTATATTTCATAAAGCACTCACTGAGTCAATATTCGGGTTGCTAGTATTGATTACTTGCTCATGACTGTCATAAGTAAAGCTGGTGCCAGAAAGCTGTCTGGCACAAAACCTTTAAGAGTGAGAAAGAGGGTCGAATAAAGTAAATAATGATTTTCACTAAACTGGGTTTACAGAACCACGACACGTGTTTCGCTATACGATTGCTTTTTCAAGTGGAGATAATACTAACCCATCAAGCACTATGTGTCATGTTGAATAGTCAAGACAGGTAGTAGCAGGTTTATATGAATCTAATTAGGAATATAAAGGGCATTTAGGATTATCCATTGGGTATTTATTAAAAATGAGGCTAAGTAGAACGGAGATTATATACATGACCAGTTTAAATTTCTGTAAAACAAATTCAACAAAGGATAATTGTTCAAGTTGATCCGATCACCAAGCAAATATTGCAACTTTTTGCATTTATTAATTTCTAAACTTTCTAGGAGGTCGAGTTCATAACCCTTCTTTTCTGTATGTAATATTTCGAAATCGTTAACAAAACAATGTTTTTCAGTCAAGAGGTGAGAAGCAAAAGTTGAATTTGTTTTTCTATTGTTACTAAGTTCTGATAATCGTTTTTTTGAAGTACTGCCTGTTTGGTCTTCGTAAAAACTAGCACAAGTGCCACATTAATGTTATTTTTACACAAAAAGTAGACTTTTTTTCTGTAGGATGGCCTAAATATGTAATAACTTTGAAATTATGTTTTTCGTTTTGAGTATGAAATATATATATATATATATAGCTTTTTTTCAAGTTTTCTTGAAAGAATATTATATATAAGGTTTGGACTATAACCGTTATTGGAAGCAATTTGCAACTATGAAGAAGAAAGCATGGCTGGTGTCGGGAATTCGGGTTTGATAGCAAACTTGTAGCACACCATTTATTATTAGTTTCAAAATTGACCATAATTATTTTAAGACGAATATTTCAGTGATCATCCATATAATATCAATCTTAAACATCCGTTGTATGTTGAACTATTAATTCCTTCAATTATTTCTGGAAACTGCATATTCTACTGTCGTCGTGTCACTGTCATTCACATACTTGATCCAATATTTAAACACCTTCCTGTTACAGACGACCATGGAGGATTAGACTTCCATTAACATTCACTTCCACATTTATTATTAATCGAAGAACTATTTCATTTTCAATGAATATGCAGTACTCACTGAGTCAATATTTGGGTTGCTATTATTGATTTCCTGCTAATAACTGCCAAAAGTAAAGCTGTCTGGCACAAGAACCTTCAAGAGTGAGGAAGTGGGTCGAATAAAGTGAACAAAAGACACTCACTTCTTTTCTGTATGCAATAACAATGTTTTTCAGTCAAGAGGTGAGTAGCAAAAGTTGAATTTGTTTTTCCATTGACGAAACAGTTCCTATGTTCTGATAATCGGTTTTTGAAAGTTCTGCCTGTTTGGTCTATGTAAAAACTAGCACAAGAGCCACAAGTGAATTTATGTATTCCAGATTTATCAGATTTTTCAGTTCTATCTTTATTCTTCTTAATGAATTTACTTAAATTATAATCTGTTTTATATGCGATATTGATGTTATTTTCACGCAAAAAGAGAGAAAGTTTTTCGGTAGGATGGTCTAAATATGTAATAACTTTGAAATTATGTTTATCGTTTTGAGCAGGAAATACTTCTATAATAGCTTATTTATAAAGTTTTCTTGAAAGAATATTATCTATAAGGTTTGGACTATAACCAGTTATTCAAAGCAATTTGTTTAATTATTTGTAATTCTTCATTGAAATTTTCTTCTGAAAGCGGAATATTAATTAATCTATGTTATCATACTGTTATATGCGGTTAATTTATGTTGGTATGGATGCGTTGATGTACTGTGTATATTTGTATATGGAGGTTTATGAAAAATTTAAAAGTTATGTTTATTACTGATTTTTGTTATAGTTAGGTCTGAAAAATTTATAGAATTATCTGTTTCCATTTCCTTTGCGAATTTAATTGAAGGGTGCATTGCATTGATGAAGTCGAAGAACATTTCTAATTGTCTCCGGTTCCCACGAAGCACACTAAAATGTCTCCACATACCTGTACCAATATAAGAAATTTTTAATTAAAGGATTATTGTGAATTTTTTCATCCAAGTTGTCCATAAATATTTCAGCTAATAAAGGACTCAAGGGATTCCATTATTAGACTTTTATCAGAAGAATAGAAACTATTGTTAAATTGAAAATAATTTTGGGATAAACAAATTTTGAGCAAGTCTAACATGTCTTGTTTGATAATCGGATTTACATTATTCCCAACCAGAAGATTCTCTACCAAAGTGATAGTTTCATCTGCTGGTTTAAAAAAACGATTATCAGAACATAGGAACTGTTTCGGCAATGGAAAAACAAATTCAACTTTTGCTACTCAGCTCTTGACTGAAAATAGTACATTGTGTATCTAGTAATAAATGCAATACTTTTAAACGAAACAAAATTCCTCAAAAAAAATATGTGTTGAAAAGAACGATTTATTGCAAAACTTTTTCAACGCCTGTGTTGTGTCCGTAAAAGCAATAGTTTCCTGATAAAATATAAAATACAACATTGTGCATGAAAGGATCTTCTGTAAATGAAATCGAAAAAATCTAGTAGGTGGCTGTCACGTTTTGTTTGCACAACTTTTGAATTCAATCGTTGTATTTTAAAAGTATTCCGCTTGTTTGAACTTTTAATGTAGGCATGTACCAGTACAATGTTTTGTTTTAATAGAATATCAAATTAAAAATACAAACAAAACAAAATTATTTATATTACAACAAAGAAAAAGGCAACAAGATCAAACGGACTTATAATAAAATAATTAATAAAAAACCTTTTTAAAGACAAGCTTTCTTTCAAGCCGTTTACTAAAACGTATAAAATAAGTTTAAGTCATCGCTGACAATGAGTTAATTATTTTTTGTTGAATTATTTAGTTTCAAAAAGCTTGTCGCGCGAATTGTAATAAAATTAATACTTTGATAAGTTCTTTCTTACTAACCAATCACTGCCCAATCAAATTAATTGGTAGCTACTTTTATGAACACTTCGCGCGACAACAATGTAAATTGTTGGCCAAGGCGTTAAGCCGAAGCAATCAACATTATCATAAATAAAGGAATTTTTATAAATGCGTAACCATTTTTGATTCCCATCTTATTGCCTATGAAATAGTTTCCTTGACAATCACTGTTTGTTTATTGTGACAAAAGTCAGAGATTCACTACTAATTTCGGTTCATTACCTACTTATCGCTAAGAAATAATTAAAAATATTTATTTTCAGGTAGAGTTCAACCTATGTTTAATGATTGTACAAACTGCAACATAACTATAAATATACAAAAATAGTTATAATAGACGTTCCATATTTGTAATAATATATTCAATAAATGTTCTTAATGTGAGTTGGTTGTTTGCGTGTATTTATTTACTGTCTGAAATGTATATAATGAACCGATTTTGACGGCCTAGGCCGGCAAGAACGGTCCGGGAAGGATTAGCGTATTTTGGGGACTGAAGTTGCTCCGAGAAAGTAGGCATTCTTGAGGGAGTTCAGAAAAACATTATAATGTTAACGATTTCGAAATATTACATACACAAAAAAAAGGTTATAAACTCGACCTTCTAGAAAGTTTAGAAATTAATGAATGCAAAAAGTCGCAATATTTGCCCAATGACCAACCAATGATCAACTCAAATAATTATTCTTTGTTGAATTTGTTTTACTGACGATTTATCTACGTTCTACTTAGCCTCATTCCTAATAAATACCTAATAGATAATCCTTAATATCCTTATCC
This sequence comes from Gonioctena quinquepunctata, assembly GCA_018342105.1. Classification (NCBI taxonomy): domain Eukaryota; kingdom Metazoa; phylum Arthropoda; class Insecta; order Coleoptera; family Chrysomelidae; genus Gonioctena; species Gonioctena quinquepunctata. The sequence goes on along the minus strand of JAFIRS010000885.1, from coordinate 295,591 downwards.
CTAATTAGATTCATATATACCTGCTACTACCTGCCTTGACTATTGAACATGATACATCGTGATTGATAGTTAGTATTATCTCCACTTGAAAAAGCTATTGTATAGCGAAACACGTGTCGTGGTTTTGTAAACCCAGTTTAGTGAAAACCATTTAGTGAGGTGAGTGCCTTTTTTCACTTTAATATGGATTTTAATCAAGTATCGGCAGCATAAATTCATAATTTGTGTCGAATAGATCAAACAAAAGACTCTTACTTCGATAAGGCCCGATTTCACCACAAGACAGATAAATGGTTTTGACGGATGTGGAACAGAAATAATGTCAGTAGCGATCTGTCATTGTCAACTACGTATGTGTGTGCCAATGTTCATAAGTGAAAAATCAATTATCCCCTATTTTTCCACCCGTAAGGGTATATAATTCCAATCGAAATCTAAATATAAGGTATACCCTATCTAATAAAAAAAGAATCATCCAAATCGAAGAACCCAGTACAAAGTTATGCCTGATAGAATCGGTTAACGGACCAGAATTCAGAGGGTGAGTGATCAATATCCTTCATGTTGCTACCCTTAGAGGTGGATTCCATCTTTTAAATTCAAATGGGACCACCTTCGAAGTACACCCTATCCAGTGAAAAAAACATTATCGCAATCGGACGCCTCAGTAAAAAGTTATGCGTGATTATACATAAAAAAATGATGGAAAAAAAAATATACGGGTCGACTAGAGAACCTCCTCCTTTTTGGTTTCGTCGGCTGAAAAACTGAACCCTGTCGCGTGCCTACCGATTATATATTCAAAATATAATTTCCAGAATTTCCGAGAATGTTATTTCCGGAACCATCTGGCTTCTTCTCGATGATAGCGTCAACAGAAACTCCCGATGGCCCAGTTGAAGATCTAGGTCAATGGTCGTAAACAGCACAGGGGCGGACTCTACTTATTTTCGTAATTTCGTAAAAATGTTATGTTTAGAAACTCTAGATCATCATGAATGGTAAGACAACCATGCAATGGAACTCAATCTTATTTTTCTTATAAATGGAAAGAATTTGTTTTCTGATAGAAATATTTAGATTGAATACAGTCCGTATTTTTTATGTTGTACCACTATTGGCATCTCGAAAACGGTAAATGATACGAAGTTGGTTAAAGACAAAAGTTGCCTATTTTAGTGAATAATGAAATGATGTTTCCAAATAGGAAATATCACGAACCGTGTTCCAAATATACGGAAAAAACCGAAATGATCCGTTTTCTTTTCTTCTTAGGCATATGGAAAAGTGTTCGGAAAACTTTCTTCTTTGTTTTAAATTTGCTTCGATATGCTGTACTTTGATTTTCAATACGACGTTTCGTTCTACGCGGGCCACCCTCAACTCAATTTACGGAGCTGTATTTTTTAAATTAATTTAAGTAGTTCTCATCTTACCGAGTTCAGATATGGTTTTTGTTTCTACATATCTGTCCATAAATTCCATCATCATGGTCCGAACAATGAAAATTCCAAATTCTATTTTCTACTGATTTTGCTCCTGCCTCCGCAGGCAAAAGGCGATATTCCACTTTGAATTAAGCTTTAAACTTGGAAATATTTAAAATTAAGACGAACAACTATAAAAAATTGATATTTCAAGTACACATGTTTTTAGTCATCGCTACCGACGTCTAATAAGGTGTTCAAATTGACGCCCACCATACCTCAAACACATTTTCGCTCTGAAAATTGTATGTTTGTGGCAATTTTGAAGTATTCGGGGAATTTACCCATGCATGCTCGTCTCATTGAAGCTTTCAACTCTTCCACATTCTCAAAAGTTGAACTGAACACTTTGTCCTCGATGAAACCCCATATCGAATAATCAAGAGTCAGGTCGGGTGAACGCGGTGGCCATTTAATAGGACCGTTGTTTCCTATCAATCTTCCTGGCATGGTCCTAACGAGCAATGTTTTACAAATTCGTGTGCGATGCGGTGGTGCTCCGTCATGTTGCAAATATTCATATTTCCTTAGGACATTCAGATGCAAATCTTCCAAAATATCGCCTAGAATCTTCGATAGGAACTCAAGATAAAACTCCTCCGTCAACGGAGTATCGAAAAAGTAGGGACCAATGATTTTGGTATCCAAAACACCATTATTGCTGAACTTCTCTTGAAAATTAGTGGCTTTATGTAAATAAGCATTCTCCTGGCGCCAGTGATAATGAGTATTCCTGTTGAAACATCCATTATTTGTAAACCGACCTTTGTCGCACCATAAAATTTCATCATCTTGCCGAAAATGTCTCAGTAGCCATGTGCAAAATTCTACCCTTTTATTGTAGTCTGTCAAACGCAAATGATATACTTTTCTCACTCTGTAGGACGTGAATTTATGTTTCTTCAAAAAATATTCTCATTCTGATTTTTCTTGTATTCCACAATCCTGATTCAAATTATCATTTTACTATGTGTAACATGAAACTCAAAAAACTACCTAAAACGTCGATTTCATTATCACCACCATTTCCAGTAATAGGGCAACTTTTATTCTTAGATTTCACAAATGAACCATGCTCTCGTAAACTTCTTTCAATACGTTGAAAAATTCTGGCTTTGGGCTGACGACGTTCGGGATACATTTCTTGATACATAGCCAGAGATCTGGTGCTATCTCTCAAACACCTCCTCGAATACACGAACAACATATCCACTTTCTCATCATTAGAAAACTCGTTTCGGACGTCCATCGTCTTAATGTATTTAAAAGGTTTTCACGACGTTTTGAATGCTTGTATCTGCAATCGTCTCCAGGTGAATACTGACAAGTTTAGGTGCTACTTACCAATTTATATGACTGTCGGCGCAATGATGCGTGCAATTTCGCCATACGCAGCGGTGCGTGTAGTTTCGCGCGGTGTGGTGGTGCGTGAAGTTTCGCGCCTCTGCAGCCCGCCAGAAAGAGCAATCAGGGGTTTCCATACGTTCTTGATCTCAACGCTTGGTTGACTAAAGGGTTATTGGCTTCGATGTAGGCGGCCTCTTTGAACTTTCGTTTGAACCAACGCTCCTCTCTATGTAGAACACCTGCGTCGTCCCATAGAACTCGATGGTGCTCAGTCAGGCGTGGTCAGCGATTCCCGATTTTGATTTTTCTCCACGTTGAGTCCATTTCTTGTGCTCATCCAATCTTACCGATAACGGTCTCTTTGTCTCTCCAATGTAGGAATCCCCGCATTCACATGGAACTCCATAAATGCAATTCTCACTGATTTCATTTTTGTTGTCAGGTTTGGTCTTGGTCAGGAAACTCCGTAAAGTACTGCCGGATTGGAAGCAGCTCTTGATGTTGAACTTGTTTCCGATCCTTCTGATCTTCTCGGAGACACCTCTGATGTACGGAAAGCAGATCACTGTGCTTTGTTGTTGCTCTTCAGATGTCTTCGTTCTCCGGAGTTGTTTCAATACTTCTTCTAGGAGTTTCTTGGGATATCCATTCCGGTGGAGGTCCTCTATGATGTGGTTTAATTCGGCATCTAGTGACTCCACGTCGTTGCATATGTGCGTCGAATTGGTAGAGAGAGCGAATTAAACCACATCATAGAGGACCTCCACCGGAATGGATATCCCAAGAAACTCCTAGAAGAAGTATTGAAACAACTCCGGAGAACGAAGACATCTGAAGAGCAACAACAAAGCACAGTGATCTGCCTTCCGTACATCAGAGGTGTCTCCGAGAAGATCAGAAGGATCGGAAACGAGTTCAACATCAAGAGCTGCTTCCAATCCGGCAGTACCTCACGGAGTTTCCTGACCAAGACCAAACCTGACAACAAAAAAGAAATCAGTAAGAATTGCATTTATGAAGTTCCATGTGAATGCGGGTTCCTACAATGGAGCAAAGAGACCGTTATCGGTAAGATGGATGAGCACAAGAAATGGACTCAACGTGGAGAAACATCAAAATCGGGAATCGCTGACCACGCCTGGACTGAGCACCATCGAGTTCTATGGGACGACGCAAGTGTTCTACATAGAGAGGAGCATTGGTTCAAACGAAAGTTCAAAGAGGCCGCCTACATCGAAGCCAATAACGCCTCCAGTCAACCAAGCGTTGAGATCAAGAACGTATGGAAACCCCTGATTGCTCTTTCTGGCGGGCTGTAGATGCGCGAAACTTCACGCACCACCACACCGCGCGAAACTACACGCACCGCTGCGCATGGCGGAATTGCACGCATCATTGCGCCGACAGTCATATAAATTGGTGAGTAGCACCTAAACTTGTCAGTATTCACCTGAAGACGATTGCAGATACAAGAATTCGATACGTCGTGAAAACCTTTTAAATACATTAAGACGATGGACGTCCGAAACGATAGAAATCAAGTTACCACATCGTCTACAACCTTCAAACAAACATTAGAAAACTTCATAGAATTTGGTTCAACGTTTAAATAATCCACCCTTCAGATTTGAATTCCTTCATTTCTAATCTGTCATTCATTTTCTTTTATTCCATTGCTCACTACATACTTCATGAAAATTGAAATTTTCCGTTTTTATTCGGAATAGGTTCGTTTGGGAATACGTATAGGACTCAAAGACAAAAATGGAAACACGAGAAAAATGCTTCTCTGCTCTTTGAAATAAAAAAAATGTATAAAGTAAATGTATCAATCGTTGTTCCTTGTTATGCCTCTACTTTTCATCACATTGGATTTGATCTCGATTTAATTTCAAGTTTGAGTATTCATTCAAGGTAGATTTATTTTAAATTTTATCCTCGCAACTTAAGTCAAATACGAACAAAAATAAAGTCAGAACCGTATTCCGGAGGGGAGGATTTTCATTGTTCGGACCTTGATTATGGAAATTTATGGGCAGAAATGTAGAAACAAAATCCAGTTGAGATACATATCTGAACTCGGTAAGATATGAACTACCTAAATTTATTTAAAAAAAATACAGGTCCGTATTCGGAAAAATTGAGTGTGGCCCCCGAAGAACGAAACGTCGTATTAGAAATCGAAGCACAGCACATCGAAGCAAATTTGAAACAAAGAAGAAAGTTTCCTGAACACATTTCCATATTGCCAAAAATAGAGGCGTCAGCGCAAAGAAAAGAAAACGGGTCATTTTGGTTTTCCCCGTATGTTTTGAAAACGGTTCGTGATATTTTCGATTTGGAAACCTCGTTTAATTATTCACTAAAATAGGCAACTTTTGTCTTATTTAACCAACTTCGTATCATTTACCGTTTTCGAGATGCCAATAGTGGTACCACATAAAAAATACAGACTGTATATGAGTTGATTTGATGTTGAGGCTAGATTTGAGTATAACTTAATTTTTCTTTCCTACACTATTCATATTACGCGTGGAATAAATGAATGAATTCAATAATTGGAAATTTCCAATAACAAAATTCTGAAAGTTCGGACGAAAAACCTGTGTATGAAATCAATTTTCGAGATGATTGAATTGTAATCGTTTTATGCACACCAAACTTCGTGGAAATCATCAACATAGGTATGCACAGTGGGTTGCGCTTCGAAAGCGATAACATTTTATCTCAATAAGCCTCATTAACAGAATATAAAAGCACTATTTGTTGCCGAACGAACTATTCGATGAAATGCATGTATCCCATGCAACAGCACATTATTTCATTATTCATAGAGTTGGTCTACAGTTATGATTTTCCTATCAACTCATTTGCTGATGACAATGCAGTCGGTCAGAATTCGAAAATTAAAATTTTACAAAAAATTTAAATTTTAGATTCATAAAATTAGCCACCCTTTCACTCATGTCTTTGATTCTGGATGAATGGATCTAACAAACGTTTGAAAAATAATTATTTAGTTTATTTTTAATAAACCTCGTTTATAAACGGATTGAAGAGTATAAAATAATTTATCCTAGCCCCATACAGATTCATAAGCCCATACAGATTCCTGACCCCATACAGATTGTCTTGAAAATTTGTTATTGTGAATATTTAATAGCTATGAAAATACTTGTAATTTTTAAAACAAAAAATGTGGAGCACATGTAATCTTATATCTTAACCGAGTAATTCTTCTTCATATATATATATATATATATATATATATATATATATATATATATATATAAAAATATATATATATATAATATATATATATATATATATTTCGGCTACCTCGAAAACGGCTTTAACGATTTGGATTGAATTTTGTATTTAGATAAGGATTTGCTATTTTTAAGTTTATCTATATAGGTAGGTGTCTTTCCTGAAAATATGCGATTTTATACAGAAGAACATTTTTCACGTAGGTTAGGTTGGAACGGGCGAATCCACCAGATTCAACTACGACGTCTGGAATACCAGTAATGTAAAAAAATGATTTTTTGTGTGAAATCCCGTTTTTTCAGGAAAGACACTTAGTATCGGGAGTAACTGTTTTTGAGAAAATGCACACAGTTCATACCATTTGCAGCGCAATAACATTTTTGGTGACTTCGTTTTAAATGTTACAAGAATTTTCATAGCTATTAAAAATTATCAATCACAAATTTTCAAGACAATCAGTATGGGGTAAGAAATCTTTATGGGATCATAAATCTGTATGTGCTAGGAGAAAATATTTTATACTTTTCAATCCGTTTTATGAACGTGGTATATTAAAAGATATCTAAATAATTATTTTCTGCTTTTTCGCTTTGTGTGTGTAAATGTTTTCAATCAATTTGAACATCTTGATGAGATATGATAGAGACATTTGTCAAATTTCAGGTTTATTTCAGTTAGTTTAAAATCGATTGCTCCTATTATTATGATTATTACTATCATAGACAAACAAACAAACAAACAGATAGACAAAAAAGCGAGTCAATATTGCATTGTCATCCAGTTCTGAATGATGATTAAAGTTTCAAATCTCTAGCTCATCAGGAAAATAGTTTAAAATCGATTGTTTCCTATTGTTATTATTATTACAGACAAATGGTTTATTTTTACTATAATGTTGTTATATTGAGTAAATATTGGGAAGACAGTTGAGTTTAGTGGACATTCATTCACTCATCGATCATTCTGCTAAGGAAAGTTTCTGTGATCCTAACCTCACTTTTCGTGCTCCGTCAGAAAACGAACAACACCCAGACAAACAAACGAATCGTCATCCGGTTCCAAGCTATTTCCAAAATTTCAAGTCTCTAGCTCAGCGGGAAGTTAGTTTATAATCGATTGCAAGATTTGTACCAGACAAACAGCTAATATAATTGAAATCAGAACTCTTTGCTGAGTTAATAATTTTTAATGATTTTTCCGGCTCACTGAGTCGACTATGAGAAGTACCATCACTGTGTCATTATTCATGAATTATATAATTCATCAGTAATAACGTTCAAAATTATAGCTATCCTCGATAAACACATAATTCTCATGAAGCGATGGATTTTTCCAGGTAATCATTGAATCGGACGTTCCAAGATTATTTCAGTAATGTCGGTGTGTTCAATTATTCCATTCGTAATATCGAATCTGTCCAGTGATTCGATCAATTATTCATCATTCTTTACATTTTTCATTGACATCTACCATGATTGTTCCCACGGAAAAATATTGAAAAACACTGGATACCTATTAGTCTGATCAACGTGTGCGTTTTTTCGAATTCATGTTTGCCTTCAAAGAAAATTATAATCAAGGTGTCATTCAATTCGTAATTGCATCTAGAAACTTTTTGAAAAAATTGAAGTCCCGCTCGGAAGAATAACAAAAGTTATAAACAATTTAGGAGTTTCGTTTTTGCGAATATCTCAAAAACTATTGCAGATATCGGAAATCGAGAAGAGGTCCTTAAAGAGCAGGAAACATTCTAGAAAGAAAAATTAACCTGGAATTTTTCCATCAATATTTATAATTTTAATTGAGAGGTGAAAAAAGTGCTAAAATCAGGTGATGTGGCTTCCGCGCGCACCGCACGAATCGTTCACCTAAACAAAAAACATTTTAAGCCATTAAATATGAATATTAAGGAACAAAAAAATGGGTACTATTTGGATATATATATATATATAAACAATAATCCGACGAAAAAAAAATCGCAATTTTTCTATTAGTTGTGCTTTTGTTAGTTAAGTTATTTTTACAAGTTGGAAAATAACATAAAAACCCTGATAATTTTCAAACTAAAACCTTAAATTTTTTCCACCTCTTGGATCTATTCTTTGAAGGCTTTAAAAAATATCCACGTTGGAAAAATTGAAGAATAATTATTTTCCAGTTTTTTATCAACAATGGAAGGCATTGAAAAATTGAAAAATTATAATTTTTTTGTATATCCTGATTATTTTATTTGCTAATTGTTAAAAACTAAATGAACAATTTTTTTAATTTTTTTACTCCTATTGTTTAAATAATTGTTACAAACAAATGTATTGTTTATGAGAAAATGAAAAAAATTGAGAATCTAATCATTGATGAAAATGATGATTTAAAGAAATTCATTTAACAAAAATGTATTGCTCTAAAACGCATTTGTTTAATTACCATATTTTTTGTTGCTAAATATTAATATTAAGGAACCGTTCTTTTTTTAAATCAATATTTCTATTGCTTTTGGTTTATTTTTTATTTGTTTAATTAATAAACAATTTGTTATAAACAAATGGAAACCAGAATTTTGCGTCAACTTCAGTAATATATTTTTCGTCTTTATGGTTAATGTTATTATGGAGTATAGTGGTATCGTTTGTAAACATGATACACGTTGAGTTTGGCAGGTAACAAAATAAGTTGTTTAAATATAATGAATAAAAATAGACCATTGTTTGAGACGTGTTGCCGTTCATACTTACCATAGACATATAATACTATGGACTGGTTGTGAGAAAGAGACCATTGATATCAGAACCTTCGCAAACGGACAGAATGAGTTTAGGCAAAACATTGGTTTAGTATATTGTTCATGTGTTTTCGTGTGGTGTTTTGCAAATTTTTTATAAATTTATCCAGTGTTTCTGAACTGTTTGACAAGTTATAAAGATTATTTAATACCTATGCCTTCATCGCCTGCAGCCTACAATTGTCTAGTTAGATACGAAAAAGTGCTGGATGTGAAATTTCATAGGTGAGTGGGCATGGAGTGTAGGTAGTGATTTGTGGATTTTTTTAAAACATTTTCAAAGGTTTCCGAAGAATGATTTTATGAGAAAATTTAAATTCAATTTCTCAGTGACGCACAAACTGGTAACATTTTTACGTGATTTCTCTTGTTTATACAGTGCGCGTCAAAATTATGGAACAAATTCAATATTTCGCAAGCCATGTCTCCATGCCACCAGTCTCTTGACAATAAGCAAATCTACGGACACATTCCTCTTGCACATTGCGAATAACTTCCGGAGTAATTCTGTTAATTTCGATCCTAATTCGATTTTTCAACTCTTGTAGATTTTGCGGCCTATCTACATAGACCTTCGATTTCAAGAAAAATCCAGGGGCGTAAGATCTGGAGATCGTGGAAGACACTCTATCGGTCCGCGTCTACCAATCCACCTCCTAGGAAAACAGTTATTCAAAAACTCGCGAACATCACGTGCATAGTGCGGGGGTGCACCATCTTGTTGTAACCAAATACTTTCATTTGGTGAGTTAGGATTGTTGGCGTTTGGAAAAATATCGGCAAGGCTAGGTATGAGTTCATTTCTTAAAAATTCCAAGTAACGCTCCCCTGTGAGATTTCCTTCGAAAAAATACGGGCCAATAATCCTGTCGTTTATTATCCCTGCCCAAACATTGACTTTCTGAGGGTATTGAGTATGCCCGTCCATCATCCAGTGAGGATTATCCCTACTCCAATATCTGCAATTCTGATGATTTACTGAACCATTTAGACAAAACGTAGCATCATCGGAAAACAGAATTTGTTTTATAAAACGTGGATTGCGGTTACACAAATCCTGCATTATTTCACAGAACTCCACACGGCAATCGGGATCATCATCATTGAGTTGTTGATGTTGCTGTACTTTGTATAGATGGTACTTTTCTGATTTTAGAATACGTAATACAGAACTTTGGGATATGTCAAGGTCTGCAGCAATTTGTCGTGGAGTATTGTGAGGATTATTCTCTACACCCAATAGAACATCAAGTTTCACGTTTTCTTCTATTTTAGGACGTCCAGCATTCGGAATATGTTGCACGACTGATAGGTCTATTTGGATACTTTGCATTGAACAAGTCGCATACCTCTTGCTGAGTTCTGGTTCTATCTCCGCATCCAATAAAAATTAAAATTTCCATGCGTTGGGTTTCACTTAAAGTAGCCATAGTTCACTTTTAAAACCTTCTCACTTAGAATTTGTGAAGAATATTTGTTGATATTTCAACTGACATTTATTTGGCACTAACTTGCCTATTATGGCATTAATTTGTGATTGTCTTTTGTTTCCATTTTAGACTAGGAAATAACTATTAATATTTGGAAAGGATTCATCGGTGTAGAAGTCACTAGTCTGCCAGGGCAGTCTAAGGGATTAGAGCCTTGGCTCAAAAAAGTAAAATTTTGCATTTTTTAACACGCTTCTATTATCTTCACTTGTAACTAAATAACTCACAATGTAATAAAATCTTGGAAATAAATATTCACCCACTTCCAATCTTCCGTATGATCTGAAATTTGTCACACATATCAAGGACCGATGACAATACAAGAATTTCATAATCATAATGTAATAATAATAAAAATATATTTTTCCAAACGCCAAAAATCCTAATTCACCAAATGAAAGTATTTGGTTGCAACAAGATGGTGCACCCCCGCACTATGCACGTGATGTTCGCGAGTTTTTGAATAACTGTTTTCCTAGGAGGTGGATTGGTAGACGCGGACTGATAGAGTGGCCCCTAAGATCTCCAGATCTTACGCCCCTGGATTTTTTCTTGTGGGGTTATTTGAAATCGAAGGTCTAATGTAGATAGGCCGCAAAATCTACAAGAGTTGAAAAATCGAATTAGGATCGAAATTAACAGAATTACTCCGGAAGTTATTCGCAATGTGCAAGAGGAATGTAGATTTGCCTATTGTCAATAGACTGATGGATGGCATTTCGAACATCTTATTTAACTGTTCTATTTTGTTGGATATAAAGTTATTCTCTCATTAAAATGAAATATTAATTTTTGTTCACCCTGTACAAAAAAAATCTAATTAATTTTTATCATTGAATGCAGTATTGAAAGGCGTTTCAGATGAGGTATCACAAGACATCTATTCCAATTTAAAAAAATTACCGATTAGTCACCATGTCAAAACCAGTGACTAACCTCTCCAGAATATACATAAAAAAATCGGCAATTTAAAATAAAAATCGACCTATTTCTGGATTTTTGTCAAAAGTACATGGCTTGCGAAATATCGAATTTGTTCCATAATTTTGACGCGCACTGTATAACTCAGTTTTATTTTTATGCCTCTATTGTAGCTGAAGTTGATAGATTTATTATTAGTATCATAGGTGGGTGGTAGGATTTTGATTCGGGGGTAGGACTTGATGTTTTTTTCCCAAGCAATTGCTCAAACTAATGTTGGTTAATAATATTTATAAGTGTGTAATGAAATTTTTACTCCGTTGGAGTAACGGCATTCCTTCACTCCGCCGGAGTAAAGGTATACTTTTACAGCGTTACGCTGAAATGAGACAGACTTCCCTACGGATTGTCCGTCGATTTCCGAAAAAATATCGCTTTCATTCCCAATAACATATACTATTTTCTTCAGTATTTCCCAAAAGTAATTGGGCCATTTTTTCTACAGACACGAAATTTTATAGATTACATAAACGTTTTTTATGTGGGCATTATTGATAACAGATTTTTAAATCGCCGGAGTTCCCAATTTAGTTCAATTGCACTTCTAACTTCATGATATCGAATATAAATTCAATTATCAATATTTTTTTCTGAAAACTTTGGAAGAGAAATAAAAAACATTTTCATTCAGATGGAGGCTCAATGGAATTCTTTTGTTTCTGAAAGATATCATGAAAATATGTCGCATTGTGACTCCTTGAACTTTTTCAAAACTCATCTTATTCAAAGTAGTCAATATTTCCCTTGAAAAAAAAATAAAAATAGGTTTTTTCAATTTAATGCCATAGCCAATTTGTATCTTTTGCCTTGACGTATTTCTATCCTTCACTACGTCTCTCTCTCTCTCTCTTATACAGTCCGCCAGCAACTGTGTGTTGAAATCACGTGACGGCCAGTCCATCAGTTATGTCTATTATACTTACCAAGTACCCGACTATGGCGAAGCAAAAAGGAGGGTTATGATTTTGACCGGTATGTATGAGGGTATGTATGTTAATCTGTTCCCTCATAACTTCTAAACTACTTATCATAATTCCACAAATAAGGTATCGTTGATAGCGACTTGATCGTCTGCTGGTTATGGGCTATGGGACGTCACATTAAATTGAATATGGCGCCCTCTAGAGGCATAATGTCATATACTACAAAATAATAATTTAATGATGCCGTGATATAAATATATATATATATATATATATATATATATATATATATTGTTAGCTGTTGCCCGCGGCTTTGCTTGCATGCACCAGTTAATTGGGAATAATTGCTAAAATCACGTCTCAGATGTGAGCCAAACATATTTTCTCTCCAAACCTACCCAAAATACAAACATAATAAATACGTATTTCATTATGGACTATGGTACAAATGTTAAGATTATATAAAAAAACAAAATGTGTGTTATAATAATGACATAAGCTGGGAGTAGCTCCACGAGATATATTACTTAGGTACATGTAAAACAATAAAACCTAAACAAAAAAAAATGTAAAGCGGCTCTGCAAATACTTTATCTCGAAATTATAACCCCAAAATAATTTAAATAAAAAGGTAGTTCAAACCCAACTACTGATAAATAACGCTCTAAAAAGTATGAAATAAAAATAAGTTCAAAAACTAAAACCCGATTACTGAAAAATCGCGTATTAAAAAGTATGAAACAGTATTGACAGAAAGAGGGGGATAAACAGTTCTACCATCTGAAATTGTTATGTAAAAACTATTCAATATTTATCGTCTATTAAATAAACAACTTACACGTAATATATTTAAATGTATTTAATACATATTCATAGTGATGTTCAGACCCTAGCCGTGGTCATATGCCACTTTGCTCTAAAGGTGTCATATGTCATCAGTTTGAATGAATATTTTTGTTAAAGCAATCAGCAAATTCATTCGATTCAACAGAATAATTACATGGATGAAAACATGCGGAAACGAGTAATGAATAGAGTGGGTCAAATAAAATATTTGGTTCATGCAAATTAGTTTCAGATGATTAAAACTTCAAATTTGATCCAATACCAAGAAATAATTTTACTAATTTTGAGATTTTATTTTGTCGTTTGATTCAAATAAATTGTATTTATTCAACAACTTGTTTTTTTCTGTGGACCTTTCATTTTAATTCTCTATAAAACATGACATTATCGTGATTTGGATAAATTAAATGTATGGGACAAAGTTCCATCCAACCAATTGGGGGTGTATTACTATAGGACCGTTTTTCATAATACCTGTTGGCGTTTAATTCCATATAGACATCCTTGTCATTTTATTGCCCCATAAATACTTATTTCCCAATATACGTTGTCGCATCACCTGATATAAAATTCAATTACTACAATCAAAAGTTCAATCTTCCATGAATAACCGAATAACCTTCACATCGCCTCGCTCAATAAATAAATCAGCTCATAGATAATGACTTCGGGGGTGTTCCGTCAATTTATTTTCAAGATTAGATTAGAAATTAAAGATTTCTGTGAAACCATGAAACAGTTTAATGTATGGGCTGCTAGGATCAATTTTTACCTGTCCATCAGATAACAAATATTTAATAGGTTGAATAGATTCAGGTAAGAGCATGGTTTGAATTTCAAGAAAAGCTCATCCACATCATTTCGATAATAATAGTCAGTAAATCATACAAAAATTCATTAGAAGTCTGACGAAGATTTGAAGAACTCATTTCATGGATGAATACTTGGATAACTAATTTATCTTGCACATTTTCGATTTCCTTCAATACTTCGCAGCAAACAAGTAAGGTGCACTTCGATTAATATTCAACAATTTTTATTTTTGGGCGCACGTTTCTGATCTATTTCAATATCTTCTTATTTTGGTGTAACTTGAACAACTAAATCAGTGACTGAATAAAAAATTATTTAAAAAAAATCAACGAAGCTGGAGAAAGGATTGCATTTAAAAACGAAAAATTCAAATCAAAAAGTTATTCGGTGCCTATATAAGAATCGATCAATAGCATTTGAACATTTTGGATTGACGCTCTTTTAGAAAACCTTTTTTTTGTGTGTTAGGGTTGAAATCCTAATGGGCACTGACCGCTTATGGTCTATCACGTGTCAGAAGTGCCAGACTCTTACCGGCTAACCACACCCCGAAACGTCAAAAACTATATAGAGAAGTATCTTTTGAATTTTTACTATTTTTTCAGTAGGCATATTCAGGGGACGACAAGTTACTGACAAATTGGATCATTTGTCTATAGGAAATATAATTTGGTGAACGCAGTAACTTATCGGGGTGAACTAATTAGTTTGCCCTTTCTACACTTGTATAGATTTTCCTGATTATATTTTCATTTTCAGACTGGTTAAGGTTACCCAAAAAAACATGTCAAAAAACGTTGTTCCTCCACAAAAAATCACATTATTTCAATACCCCGTACCTTTTCTATACTTGGAACTGTCCGAATGGATATTTGTTCAAGTATAGACGGCGTCCATCTATCTGGGATTTTCCACAAGTCTCTGGTGTTCCCTTTCCTCCTCTTCTTTTGCTTTCATTACCTGGCGTAGGAAACAGGCACCGCCTTTCAATTTTTTCCGGTTTATCAACATATTTGGTATGAGGTTGTCTGGGGTTATCTGCACATTCCACTTCGATTCCAGATTGGTCCTGTATTGCAGCCATCTATTACAGTAAATAATGTGTGCTGGGTCGTCCCTTTGTGCGCAGTACATGCAGAATTCGTCTGTGGCCTTATTTATCTTATATGGGCAACTGCGGAAGCTACCGTGCACACTGATGGCCTGCGTGGTATAATAATCCACGTATTTTAAGGCACAGTCTAACCATGTGGTTATTTCCGGCATCAATTTTTTGTGTTCTCATCCCATTTTCTTTGCCATTATGTAACTGTTTTCCATCTTTCAATATTTTTCATAGCTGCCGTCGCTTCGTCCCTGTTGTCCAGTCTGGATCTTTCCTTCACCAGGATGTCTATGGGTGAGGTGCTGGTAAGGACACAGATTGCCTCTGGTGACACCGTTCTGTAGAGAAACCGTTAAAACCTGGGAACGCCCACATGCTGACGTCAGAGCATTCTTATAGGCTCGCGCCAATTTACACCCGGCATTGCAAATACAATTGACTAACAATGCTTCCTTCTTTTGACAAGTCAGGTAAACATACAATGATCAGACAACAAGGGGTTTAAAGCCCTCAGAGGCTGACCTCATACCACAGGAGGTACGATTTCAATCTCGCAAACGTGTCATTTGCGAGTTGAGGACCGCTCCAAGGAGGAGCTGAGGAGTAGACAGTAAATCTCGTTCACACATAACGTGAAGGGGATTTACTATCCATGGGCGCTCAACCTTAAGGGGGGCATGGTGCTTTTTTTTACCAGTTTAAACTACAAACACTAAATCACTCATATTCGGTACAACTTTGCACAAATATCAGACAACAAGGTGTTCAAAGCACTCAGAGGCTGAGCTCATACCACAGGAGGTACGATTTCAATCTCGCAAACGTGCCATTATCGAGTTGAGGACCGCTCCAAGGAGGAGCGGGGGAGGAAGGAAGTGGACACAATTCTCATTCACACATAACGTGAAGGGGATTTACTATCCATGGGCGCTCAACCTTAAGGGGGACATGGTGCTTCTTTTTACCAGTTTAAACTACAAACACTAAATCACTCATATTCGGTACAACTTTGCACAAATATGAAAATACTCCTTCAACAGTTACAATGTTCTGACGTCAGCATGTGGGCATACCATTATTCTGTTTTCGAAAGAAGAGTTTCATAACCATCGAAAAGTCATTTTATTTATTAATGACCATTGATATGTTCGAAGTGTTGCCCGTTTTCCCTAAATCATAGACTAGTTTTATTCATTGTACACCTCATATCACATTAATCAGTTCGTGAGCAGGAATTTCCTGAAATGCGAGCTCAAGTCCTCCAAATAAGTTGGTCTCCTCGAGTATACTTTGGATTTTATGTGATCCCATAAATAAAAATCAATAGGGGTTAAATTGGGCGATCTGCCTGGCCAACTGTTTGGACCTTTGTTCCAATCCATCTCTGTCCATAGGTATCACTAAGATATTGCCGAACAATATTATATTATGTGGTCCTGCACCATCCTGCTGAAAAAACATATTTTCCCTGATGTTCTTAGGTAAATCGTTGATATTATTTTGAATATCGTTCTCTAAGAATTGTAGATATCTTTGGCCCGTCAAAAAGAATTGGTCCAATGATTCTTGTCCCTATGATCTATCCAGACGTTGAATCCAAATCTTTCTTGAAAATTACCTTCTCTCAGCAACCTAGGATTTTCTTGAGCCCAATACCTTGAACTATTCCTATTGAACATAACGTAAATCTAGACTCATCTGTAAACAGTAATTTCGAGACAAAACCATTATTCAAATCATGACGCAAAAGCCAATTACAATAAGTTATTGTCCGTACTGGGTCATTTTCATTTAGATGCGGATGCAAAATGTATTTATAGGAGAGATATTTATGTTTTTTCAATACTTTTCTGGCACTTTTCCTGCTAATCCCACTGACGATGAAGTGGATGTGGTTTTGATCAGCTGGTTCTTTCCTTAGCATCATTTCCAATTTCTTGAAATAGATCTTCGATGGGTGCCGTCTTAACGGATAACGTACAGAGTATTATAGCATTCATTGACAGCGTTCTTCTGACATTCTCCGTATATCAATATCATATCGATTCGTTCGTTTCGAGAAAAACTATTAATATTTTCCATTTCAAAAAACTTTTTACAAACGAAATGAGATGACAAGTGAAATTGGTATTTCACTTCTGACTTGACATTAATCACCTACTGTTTTCCATGATTCCACGGCTACCTTTCATTTCATCTAACCTAAACCGATAACTCATTGGAATTTGTAGGCATCGTGAGAAATATTGTACAAATTCAATAATCGATCACTTTTAGATTTGAACCAAAAGAAAGTGATACATAATTCATATCGTCGAATTGGTAATTAAATTTTCTATCGAATGGCAAGATGGCCCTTGGTAGGAACCATTTGAAAAAAACGATTTTTTCGTTAAAAATGCGTTCAGAAAATTTCAATTTTTGCTGTAGGATTTTTTATTGATCTTATCGATGAAATGACATTACTATGAGTTACTGATGTAAATTAGTATAGATTTCAACCTGATCAAGGCCTCCTGGACTAAAAAAAAATGTTATTTTTTTTATTGTAGAATAAATATTTGGCAACACTGTCGAATGTAATTTGAGCCGTAGAATCCGAAAAAGATCAAACACACAGGGTGTTCCATTTGAAAAATCGAAGTTGTATATTCTGGCAAAACCGGAAGTCGGCCATTCTGTTTCCATATGTCTGTCAATCCGAAATTGAGTCTCATATTCATATACAAAATTTCATTCAAATCGTTTGATAAACAAAGGAGATATAGGCATGGCCCCAGTCCCATTGTCACCCGGTATATGTATTTTACATGTCTCTTCGAGGTTATTATTGTCCCCCGGATTTGAAAGCGGATCTCCTCTCTTTTTCTGGGGCCCCTGAGGATTATCGCCTCGGTTTTCTAGGGTGCTATTTCCAGACCGTTTACCGTCATCCAGTGATTTCCTCGATGCCGAGGTATTCGTTTCTCATGAAGTCTTCTTTTTTTACTGCCTTGATCACCAGAGCCAAGTCATCGGCGTACGTCATTATATGACACCCCTGCGGAAGAGTGAGTCTGAGGACCCCGTCATACAGAACGTTCCACAGCGTTGGTCCAAGAACCGAGCCTTGTGGAACCTACTGCGACATCTCCTGTGTATGTGTCTCGATTTATAGTGTTATGTCTATTAGATACGCCTTTATCAGGGCGAGCAGGTACCCACTTATTCCTAGTTCGGACAATCTGTTGACTGATAGTTGCCATTTAGCCGTGATGAAGGCGTTCTTCACATTTATTAGGACGACTGCTGCCCAGGTCATAGTGCCTTTCCTGGTTTTTCCACAACGTGTTTTACTGCTGTTATGGTGGACCTTTCGGTCCTTAAACCGAATTGGGTCATCAACAGGCCCTGTTTTTATCCTAGCTCAGTTTCCAGCCTGCTTTTTAGGGTATGCTCGTTCAGCTTTCCAGGTACATCTAGCAGACAGATCGGTCTGTATTTGATTTCCTCCTCTGTTGGTCGGCTTTTTGGCATCAGGACCACTCTTGCCTTCTTCCATCTAGGAGGAAAGGTGGCTTAAACTATCATTTCGTTAAGTGTGTATAGGACAGTCAAGGGCAATATAACAAGACCTTGATAAATAGTCGACTATTTAACGAAACATAATTTTGGCGTTGATGATCTCTGATTAATAATACCTCTGATTATTGATGCCAAAATAATGTCGAGTCAAATTAATAAATACAAGAGAAATTTAGCAGCAATAAAAATAGTAGCTTGTTTATCAAGGTCGTGTTATATTCATGAAGATTATTTCTTGATTCCAATTCTTTATATCAGAGAGACAATTTGGAATGATTCATCCTTCCTCAATCTGTTCAAAATACTCTGTTGTTCATCCATCTGCAAGTGAGTTGATTTGAAGAAGTACTAGCGTGGCCTGTAATTTGAATGAGTTGCTGTTCTGGTACTCCGGATTTTGCCAGTTGAGAAACTGCAGTTCATCTGCGAGAATGTTTGGTAATTTTCAGTTGATTCGTATCCAAACCAATACACTTACTCCCAATTTAGTCCATTTTGAAAGTTCGTTTTTCCCAACCGCCGAATTCTTGTACCACAATGAGTTTCCTTTTTTCCAGAATGGATTTGGAGTTAGGAACTAACGTGGACATGTGAAGGTCCTCTTTTTTCAATCAATCAAAAAAGCGGGGGGGGGGGCGTCCTCAGCCGGTTTTTTTAGAAAACCCAAAGATATAAAATTTTTGTTCAAGAATTTTCAATGGTGAAACATGTTTTTTTTAGAAAAAGCAAATTTATGCTGTGAGCTAATTCTTCATAAAAATAAAACTTGCTGTTTTTTTTAAGTAGAATTTACTCTTCGTCTTTCCCATCTCTGAGCCAAATAAAATAACAGGATATGAGACATCAATCAATTTTTTTCATAATTCAATAGAATATGGTAATTTTGCAAATCGATTGTTAGAGAATGGTTATTATTATTTTTTCATTTACACATATATTTCGAAAGATAAATGTCCTCAATGCATGAGTAATCATCGCTGTAATTTATATATTCGATAATGTATGTAACGCATTTTGAAATTCGTGTACAGGTATGATACATTATTGCAGTGAATGGGTGGTTGATTTATTTCTCTCTGTAATATCGGAAAGCTATTGTTCGCGTATATTACATGCAAGAACAGGGAATACAGCGTGCATACTGGCATTTGGATGTTCTTCAGCTGATGTGTTCAGTTGAGGTGAACTGATTATTATTTCATGTATTCAATATATCACGTAATGGAGCATTGGAGATGTAGCATCCATATTATTCAACCATAGCCGGAAGCAGAAAGATGTTTTTGTGCCATTTCCGCAGTGAATATGAATTTCAATCCTGGACCGAAAGTTGGATATAATACTCAAGGATGAAATAACTTTCATTCAAAATTTCTTCATGTGTACCGTATACATTTAACAAATACTTGGGATGTAAAAAATACGAATATGTGTAACTAATAGAATCCTGCTTTCGCTATTGGTTTATCATTTCCATACAATCTATGTTGTGAAGTGTGGATATTCGAGAATTTTGGAACGTAGTTCCTTATCGCGCGTTGCGAACGGGGGCTAGACGGAATAAATTAAGACCAAAAGTTGTAACGAGACTTTTGCTATGGTTGTAAGCCGTGCGGCGTGCGCGTGTTTCTCTGTCTGTCTCTCTCTCTCTCTCTCTCATAGAAAGCAAGCCAGTTATTTTCGTTTCGTCTTTCTATTTCACATTGAACAGTGTGGTGTCGCGACGATTATTTTTGTAGAGTGTATACAGGTTTTTTGTACATAATAAATAATAAAAAATAATAACAATAATGAATCCTGACAGTGTTTCTGCACAAGTTCCGGATATTGCTGATGGAGTTAGGTAAGTAGAGATTTTATACAGACAATAATAAATGCTTATGTATTTTTAGCAAGTACGCATTATAACCTCTCTTTACTATGTGCTAACCGAGTCATACGCATTATAATCTCTCCATTATTGTGTGTTTAGCAAGTGTACGCGTCATAACTTTAATAAATTTAAAAGCAAATTGTATTTTATTATTACAATATCAATGCGTATGTACTGAAATTGAGCCTACTGATTAAGTTTATATTACATTATATTTGTTAATAATAAAAAAAAATATTATAACTTAAAAAAAAAAATTACAATTACTTCACCAATTAATCGAAAGGAACTTCGTTCCATCCGGGTGTCCCTAGACACCTCTCAACTTTTGTTTTTTTTTATATTTCTATATAACGTATGTTTAGATGATTATATCTTTTTTTGGATATACAGTGTCACACATAAAGTTCGCAACATATGGAAGTATTTTTTATTAAGAGGTATAATGAAAATTTGACTTCGCAGTTAGTTTGTGCTTGGAAAATGAGTGAAAAACAGCCTCTTTCCTCTTGTCATTTGCTACTCCAAACCTGTCAAATTTGACATTTCTATCGAAAATCGTAAAAAATCAGTTTTTCTTTAGAAATTTCGAAAAATGCCAAAGAAAAAAGGTGCTCAGTTTCCAATTTTATACATTTTCTCCAAATTGGGACTCTCTACTGTCACTTCGACTTTTTTCCAATTTTTTTAATTTTTCGAATCTTCCGCTCTACCGATTCGAACGAAACTTCAAATTTCATAATTTTGATGCAGACGAGACTTCAATATCATATCTTGCCCAGAAAATACTCACATTGACCTAAACCTGAAAAAAAAAATGCACCTCCAGAAATTCGTCACATGATATAAAATTTCGTGATTTTA
Source organism: Gonioctena quinquepunctata (assembly GCA_018342105.1). Taxonomy (NCBI): domain Eukaryota; kingdom Metazoa; phylum Arthropoda; class Insecta; order Coleoptera; family Chrysomelidae; genus Gonioctena; species Gonioctena quinquepunctata. The sequence continues at coordinate 274,249 of JAFIRS010000885.1, read as the reverse complement.
AACAATACAAGATAATGCAACATCTCGGGAAGAAAATAGTACAATTGATCGGATCAAAATAAAATCTTTCCTTAGTAGCTTTTGAAACAAATTTTTAGTTTTGGTTAATGTCAAATAATTGCGTTTAATAAATCGAGTTGTTTTGTGTACAGATTTTCCTACATTTATAATTCACAAATAAGTTTCATGTACAATGTTATCCATACAAGACAAAGTGGAAATCGTTCTTTTATTTGGCGAGAATGTGCCATATCCAGATGTTGCTTGTATTTTCAATCACCGGCATCCAGGAAGAAATATTCACTTTAGTACCGTGGGAAGGATATTGAAAACATTCAAAGAAACTGGATCTGTGGACAATCGTTTCAAGAAACCACATAATCCAATAAGGTATACACACTCTTAAAGAAAGAGATTTCGATATTCGAGCAGGATTTTCATTTTGGTTCCAAGGTGAGAGAGAAAATTATATCACATTTCCCTACAGGATTTTATGAACAGACGAGGTAACTTTCACGTCAAACGGAACAGTAAGTTCCCAAAATTGTCGCTGGTGGTCCAACAATAATCCAAATTTTGTAATAGAATGCCGTGACCAATATTCTTTCAAGACAAATATGTGGTGTGGTTTATTATATAACCAAATAATTGGACCATATTTTTTTAGAGAAAAAATTTGTGGTATGAGAAGTGAAACTGTCTCAGTCAGATGTTTAGGGGCAAAGTGATAGGACGAGATTAGGAAGATTATTGGCCACCAAGATCACCGGGCTTATCTCCAATGGACTTTTTTCTATGGGGTTATCTGAAACAAAAAGTGTATAAGCACAGACCATTTGCAAACAAAGAACATTTAGAGAATACCATTCGGGAGTGTTGTGCTAATATAAATCCCCTATTTATTAAAAATGCAACAAAGTCTGTGAATGAAAGGACTATAATTTGTATAGAACGGGAAGGACGGCAAACTGAATGATGAATTCGGGTTCTTTATAAGATTATTGAGATAAATCAATGAATGTTACGATGTTTTGTTGTGAATTTGGTTATAGTTATTTTGGTTTAATGGTTTTTACACATCCAATGGTGAAAATGAAGAATATGAGATTTATGAAATTAATTCAAGAAACGTTGCGAAAAATTATTATTTGCTCGAAAATTACATCAAACAGTTTACATCCAACAGTCACACTGTTGGATTCAAACTACATCAAAATATTTCGAACTCATCTGCAGCTAACGGGATACAAATCTGTTAAAAAAAGAAATTCGAGTGTAATAAGAATGAAGAGAAATTCGTTTATTCGATTACTGGCATATTAACGTCCATACATTGAAAATCCGAATAGTTTCACAATGAAATGAAAAAACTAGATGAACTTTGCAACAACAAAGACGAATTTCTGGAGGTGCATTTATTTTTTTTTCTGGTAACAGGCCAATGTGGGTATTTTCTAGGCATGTATGACATTGAAGTCTCGTATTCATCAAAATTATGATATTTGAATCATGTTTCGTTCGAATCGGTAGAGCGAAAGATTCCAAAAATTAAAAAAATTGGAAAAAAGTCGAAGTGACAGTAGAGAGTCCAAATTTGGAGCAAAGGTATAAAATTGGAAACGAGCAACTTTTTTTTTTGAAAAAAAAAAAAGATTTTTTAAAATTTTAAAACAAACAAATTTTCATTACATCCATTAATAAAAAAAACTTCCATATGTTGCGTACTTTATGTGTGACACTGTATGTGGCAAGTCAATTTGATATAATATTACGAATAGTATTACCAGCAATAAAATACCCTTTTCTGTGGTGGAGGAGTTTCGAAAAAGGATATATAGGTTTATTATCGCATGGTATAATGACAATTAAATGTGATGGAATAGAAAATGTCAACTTTTAGAGGGAAAAATATTGAAAAACAAAATGGTGGATACATGCGATACATGGCAATATATTCTGCTACCTCGATATTAATTGATTTATTGGATCGTTTGGAACCTTGGATGGAGCATAACGCTTTTTCCTCACGTGACGATAATATACAAATATAAACAATCTAAATCTATATCGAATTATATTTGGAGTTGAAGAAAAAGCGTAAGGAACTGCGTTCCTGACGGGGGTCCACCGACCGTACACGATTTTTCTCGGTTTTCCTTTTTCCCTTGTTTTCTTCCCTTTTCTTGGAATAAACAAGCATACAAATATTATAATCCATACATTAACAGAAGTATAGTCGCGGTGTTTCTACAAATTTTCATTGGCAATAAGCTTATATAACATTCTTGAATTTTCAAGCACGTCACATTGCTGTACATCCCCAATATATTTTTAATCTACTTTTATTTCTACATTTATACTTTATTCACATCAAATACACCTTTTTCTCTATCCCCGCCCTCTATTTTTCAGACGAGAGCCATTAAAACTGTTCCCATTAAAGCTTAAAAATTAATATTGGCCTTTATTGAATTCGTTGGTGTTTTCAATTTTATCACAACTATCAGTTGAGAACAATGATACTTGTCCACTGTAACTTTTTTATCAGTTCTCACTTCTTTCCTGTCACACATCTGACATGGAAGCCAAAGCAATTGTTTTTAAAAAACATCTTCATACAATTATGAATATTCTTCTTATTGATCAAATTTTACAATTTTGATGTTACTGCAAGAGATTTGTGTTATAAAAACTTTTCCCTAGTGTTCAGTTCCTGATGAAGAGTCAATAAAGACTTGAGAGCACACAGCAACAGGAATTTACTTTTATTTAGGAATCGTATGTCAAATGATTTATTAACACCATTTTTTTTAGTCCTGTCGTAATAAAATTTGTTAGGTCCGATGTGAAACATACAAATCACATTTTGACATTTTTCTTATATTTTTAGAACTACCGATGTCACCGGAAATAAACCTATCTTGAAATTCATCTTTGGACTGAAAAAATCGATGCAGTTGATCTCAACCTGATGCTTTCATTCATCACCCACCGTAATATTTTTAAAAGTAATTCGAGGGCCGAGAATTTTGTAACAGAATTAGGTGCGGTCGTAATTTTCTTTTTTTTGCCACTGAAAACGTCGTTTACCGAAACTCGAACGTTTTATTGCCCTTCGTCCTCCACAAGACTATTATTAATTGTGATGAAGGGCCTTAAAACGTTTAGACGAAACGCCGCAATATATAAAAGGACCAAGAAAAAAGTAATATAAATAAATTACCCTGAAAAAAGTGAGAACCAAAGAAACTCTGCCCTTAGTACAAGCAGTGACAAAGTATTAGGAACAAAAACTCTGTATGAAAGGGAGGCAGAGACAATGTTTCATACTTTCAATAAAAAAAAAGTCTGTCATTAAACAATATACAATAAATGTTGCTTGGAGTGAGCTGGAAAAGTTTTTTCCATTCGACTACTCATGGAAATACGAGTAGCAGTTTTCTACAAAAGAAATTATCAAGGACATTCAAACATATGATTACAAGTTAGAGCCGGTACTCCACATAGGGAAATTAAAACTTACAGAAAGATCCTACACTCACTATAGACGGGAAGATCTACAGTATTCTGAGAAAATATAATGCTTTCATTCCAGACGAGGAATTTTGATGGATTTTTTGAAAGAGTCGAGTTATTGCCATTTGTAATTTGTCATTTTGAGAAAATCGTAGATAGACTAGGAGGAATCGGCGCATGAGTACTCTTCAACTTGCCCTACTACTAAATGCATGTTGCCATGGGGCAACCCCGTGCCATATTGTTTAAACCGAAATTGTTTAAACAATTACAAGAAATTGTTATTTTACAACCAGCCAAATTTTTTTTATATTCTTTATTGAAATACAAATTAAAAAGGTCCCTTGACTTTTCACGATAAAGTTAATATTTTTAGAGATATGAATTTTTAAAGGTTCGAAAAATCTCAAATTTGAGTACTTTTGACCCATGAAAAATATGATGAAAAAAAAAATATAAATAATATTTTTTTAAAATCTTTATACAATAGTTGATAATATTCTTAATGGATATTTAAAAAAATGTCATTGTTTATACCTATTTTTTTATTGTTAATTGTTACATCCCACACTATTATTTAGGAATACTCATTATCTCCACCCCGGGTTAAACGACGTTCAGGCCGTTGTTTCGTTATCAAAAGATTAACCCTCTTGTAACGCCACTGGTTTGGATCAAATCGTTATTCCATATAATTAGCCTAAGACGCTAAGGACGCTTCTAGTATATAAAGCCTATACTCGATTAGTCCTTTGTTGAAAAGTTGCTCGAAAAACTACAATTTTGTTGGGTATTAGCAGCAATTATAAAAGAATTTATTTGCACTGAAGTTAACGGACACGAGCGGCTGTATCCATTACCCTCTTTCTAACACCCAGGGAACATAGGTTGTTTATTTGGGAGTATATACCGTTCGCCTGAACTCTATATCAATAAAAAGGCACTGGGAATCAAAGAAAACTTATATTCATAAATGAAATTATACATAAGATAAGACAAGAAAAAAAATACACTGTTATCCTTAGAATGCACTTTTGTGGTAACTTTCAAGAAATTACCAAAAAACAAAATCTGTTAATAATGGAGATAAAAAAATAAAATAAAATAACTAAAGAACTGCACTCTCTACATTTTCCTTTCAATCCTGTATAATCCATTCCTATCTTTATAGACTGAGTCACCTTTTTAACAAAAGTAAATTGACAAAATTATTGGATAGGACATAGATAAACAAACAAATAAGAACACAAGGAAAACATTTGATATAGGTAACAACATGTCCACTTTTACTTGTGATTTCTCAATACTATGGATTGTGCACTTAAAGGCAAATGACCCTGGTTTAGTACCTCTCGACAATGTTTCTTTTTATGGGAGATATATGTATGCATAACATGTATATTAAGAAAAGCATATAATATGAATAGGAAACCAAAACATTAATTTCAATAATAGGAATTCATTACCTAGGTCGAATTGTCCAGTTGCTCTCCTTGGATCGCACTCGAAGAATTTCACGATTAACCGGCTTTATTATCTCAAACGCTTGTCATGGTTCGTTACCGGATCATGTTACATGGATGAATTATTTGCTCATTTTTATGGACATTCAGCAAAGACACGTCATTCGATCGAGAGAACGCACAACACTGGAAAAGTATTTTCAACGGGAGTACTTTCGTGTTTACAACACATGAATTGAACTATTAATAGATTGATTAGAATTGTTCGTATTTATGCGGTGAAATATTGTTTTTACACTGACTCTAGTTAAAAGGATGTCATGTTAGTATTTCGTTAATCGATATGGTGTTTACCCGTGGAAAGATTTTATTTCTCGTGACATTTTTCACTGGTACTAATATGAATGCATACTAATTTTCTTCACGTATGATAGACGTGATTATTCCACGGACTACTGTTCGGAACTGCCTTTTTTCTCTATGCTCCCGTTGGCTTTTATAATATTCTTCGATCGGAAGCTGGGCGGGACTTAGTGTGTGTTATGATTTTTTTTAATGAGGGGACATTTGTAAACATGATAAGGCTTCTGTTTGTCTAACTCGTTCTCGCGTATCTTTTGTTATAATTGGATAATATTTTACTGCCTGACAGGTAGTGGTCGGCTAGTCTGGGAAATAATGACCAACAAGGATGTTTATACATTTATCGGTAGCGATAACTTGTGATTTATGAGTCGGATACGGCTCTTAATGATGTGGGCTGGTGTGACTGTCGCTTATCGGGATTTTTTAATGGTTTTGTTTGTGTTCGGACGGGTGTTAGAATTATGGATTCGTTTTCGGTAGTGAAATAAAACTGATTGTCTTATCTATCAGTGACGTTGAATAGTGGATGATATCCCGTGGCAAGTTTGAATTCTCTTTTGTAAAAGGATTGATCATAACAAATCGTCCCTGCCCTGTTAAAAAGGTCTCTACTCTGAATAATAGGACCTTTTTGTTCATTATTGAATGAAAATATTTGGTTCCATGTTTTATGGTATGAAATCATCTTTTGTTGTTACCTATAGAAATGATAGTCTGTGCTGAATATGGTATTCATCATCTCAGAGGTTTATTATAAAAAATAAAAATAAAATAAGTAAACAAAATGCTGTACACATAAAACACAAGTTGGCATGTATGAAGTTTTGAAAAAGAAATAATGTCTGTTCACTGTATAAGAGTTCATAAAACTAAAAATAATGGTAAAATGTGACAAGTACACACAAAAAAAAATTTTACAACTGGCACAGCATCAAACTTGAATAGAAAGTTCTGTCTCTACCTTTAAAAATAATGGTAAAATGTGACAAAAATATTTTGAAGAGTTCAGGGGATCCTGAGGACCGGTATCTGTCACTCGGTCGGGAGTGACATGGCGATGTTGAACGCCTGAGTGATTATGCTCGAACTGGCAGCTAGGGCATCACTTGGGTTGTCATCAGAATCATCGTCCGGGGAGGTGTAGTCGGCTACAGTTCTTGAGACATAGCTGGCGACTCGGTTGGGGTTAGTGGAGTCAGTCTATTCTTCCTTCGGGTGGTGCGTGTCGGTTTCGATCGTCGGTGCAAACCTGACAAGTGCATACGGGCTTCGTAGATGTGTTTTCAGTGTTTGTCGTCGGACCAGGGTTTTCGGTGTGGGTCTGCAAATGCCGGGTACTCTCGGTGGTGCAGTGGAAACAATCACACTGGGTAATGTTTCTGGTGTCCAGTAGTCTCATGTATTCCGCATGATGGCGATTAAAGTGCAAAATTGAAAATGCGATGTAAGTGCGCACGTGCTCGGATGGCGGTTTCTGCATCCACGTATTCACGTCGTAGAGCAGATTGTTTACGGATGCCTTCAGGATGCTTCGCTTCGTGTCGAAACTGGAAATTTCTTTTACGGAGTCTAGCAGCATCTCCATGGGGTAGCTGGTGTTGGTAACTTGTTGATCACGACTGATTTTTTTAAACAAAAGATTTGTTGGCTGATTAACGTGGTGTTTCGTGTAAAAGTTCGGAGCACAATAATGTTCAATCTAGTCCCACGCACGTATTTATATAGAATCGATATCTCTTCATTTTAATTCTCACTAGGGGTTAATTGTTTATGGGGTCAGCTTTAACGTCCTTTCGGAGTTATCTTATCTTAGGAATGAGGCACTTATTTTTAATATTCATTGGAAAAAGGGTCCCCTTTTCTTAGCTTCACTATCGCGAACTGGGAAAAGATTATTTTTATTTGTGACGGGACGTGAAGATCACATTATTTATAGTAATTTTAGGTCAAGCGTCGCGTAGAGGTAATAAAATGTCCTTATTTATTTTGATTATATATTTTTCGTTTCTTGGGTCCAAGATAGGCCTTTGAATGGATGTGATTTTATCGTCGCATAAATTGTTTCTTTCGGCTGATGGGGTGGTATCTCAATGCCAGTCTGGGTAGGTTGATATTCAATAACCGTGGGATTGTTATCCGTCGACATTTCTGCAGGAACTTGTCGGGGTATTTTATGGTTGATTACAAGTAGAGTCAACGTATCCCAGAAAGCTGCGATTACATGGTAGGTACATCCAGTGATTCTGTGTATGGCTATCATGTTTATGGCTGTTTCCATACAGAATTTTATTATCCTTATGCAAAAAGTGTATGGCTATCATGTTTATGGCTGTTTCCATACAGATTTTTCTATCTCCTCAGGGTTGAACAGGTTTAACGTAGAGAAACCCTGATCTGATACGGGCTTATTGGCCATTTTGTTTATCAGAATATTATTTACTGCTTGTCTTTCGGACGAAAAAGTATTATTTCTTGGGGTTGTCTCATTTCTTCTGTTGTGTATATCCACCGTCACCAATAGGTTGTATTCTGGCTAGTTGCATTTGTTGTTCTTCACTTATGGATAATTCTACAGGGATTTCCTGCTATGGGATAGGGGTCGTAGGCTAACCAAGTACCTTCTATATAATATTTGGCTGGAATGATTGAAGAACATTCGATCTGTTGTCCTATTTCCTGTATAGTTCGTGTTAATGGCGCCATAAAATATGTTTTGTTTAAATATGTCACAGGCAACTCTTGATAACAGTTTTTCTCTCTCCTGATTTGAACTATAACCGGTGTGCATTTCAACAAATATAGTACTTCTCCATTTATTTTTGCAATATACCCTGGGTCTTGGGATAGTAACTGTGATATGAGGTTCGGAATTGTTGTGCCATCAATAATCTATTCTTGAGAATTTCTCTTTTAATATACACCTTCTGTGAATAAGTATCGGCGAGCATCGTGTTCATACTCCTCTTAAACGATTGCTCTATATATAAAATTTCAATTTACATAGGTTATTATATCGGCAGTTGGCTCCCTGAGGTAATAGCGAAGTTTACTCGAGATGGGGTCATATTGCTTGGTAGTTCGATGATTAATATTCGGGGATGTTCTGTCAACCACATTTCAAAATCACAAATTCTCTTCTTTTTAATTAACTGCACGGCAAATAGTTTCGTCCTGTCTTCAATAACCATGTATTGGTTTATGTCCGTCTGACTTAGTTTCTCTATTATTTTCGTTGCTTTTCCTTCGTAGAGTTGTCGGTACCTTCTACATTCATGAGGTTTTATAGGGTCCCAGGCTATTTCTCCTTGGAACGCATCCATACAATATCCTGTACTAAATTCGCAAGAGAGTTGGTTCTCCAAACTAATTGTATTGGTATCCAAGTGTGCGATGGCGGAATAATCTTTCAAGATGATCTTTGCGGTTGCAGTAACCACAACATCTTTATATACCTTACCTTGGAAGGTATAAGTGGCACCTTGGCATTCACCATTTTCCGCTAATTCTCCGGCTATCACGATTCTCGCGGTTTGTGTGGTGTTGGGCTGTAATTTAATTATATCTCTAGAAAAACCTCTGTATTCCAAATACTGATGTATCTTTAAGCATTCTGATTTTCCTACGGTTTGCATAAATGTAATTAGGCTATCCGGTATAATCGCTGAATGTGAGAACATGCCACAATGAACCATCAGTTGAGTAATTTCTACTAAACAGGACTTAACATGAATGGTTTCAAATTTCTGTTTCTCAACCGCGTATACACGAAGATCCTGTACGGTGTATGCATTGGATAATTCGGGACATTTTTGTACATCTCTTAACGATATCGCAGTAATATTGGCGGTTGATTTCGACAGTCGTAGGCTATTAATCCAACTGTACCGGGAATTTCATAATTAAAAATTACAGTCCCCAGTATCAAGATTATTTTTAACTGCGACTTTGACCTGTTAATTCTTATCGTTTCATTTTCGGTCGATACGGAATCGGCTGAACCCCTCTGGTATAATCCCATCGTTGGGCCCATTTCCTACACTTGTTCCTTAATTTCGAGTGTTTGACCTGCGTATCTTGCCCTTTTTTTTTTGAAAGATTACTTCCTATCTTGTTGTAAAACAGATGTCTCGGAGATTTGTGAAGAAGGGACTAGGGAGCTTCGGAGGGTGTGACCGCGCTGCAGGTAGAATGGTTCAATGTTTATAATCACGGCTATTAACTTCACTTATCGTTCAGCTGACCGGGTTAGGTTAGCGGTATAGTCTCGTGGTTTCACTTGGTAGGGTGGCCTCTTTTTACGTCCCAGGATAATAGACCAATTTTAAACTATTTTTTGGTAAAGGAAAGAAAAAAAAAAAAATTTTTTTTTTTTTTTTTTAAATTTAGGTCACGGTTAGACTGTATCCTATACATACATACATCTCCTAGATTTTCTCAATTAATTAAAACTATATATACATACATATCTTTGTTGCATTCCAGTGCATTTCAATTTACATGAAGTATTGTTTTTTACTGATGTTTGCCGTTTTTTGTCAAAATCCAAGGTTCCTCAGGTACCTGTCCCCGCGACCTTGTTTGGTAACCATGATTTACTTCAGGGACGCTTTCCCGATCTTCGTCCGATGTTTCACTGGGGTTACGACTTTCGAAACTGTCCACATTTTCTAGGGGTAGTTCGTCTTGCCTAGGCATTAGCGCTATTTCGGAAACGGGTTCAGTTCCTACACTATTTTCGTTTCCTACGCGTGTTTCGTGGATGTTATTTAAATTACGATATTTTTCCAACTCTTCGGGAGTGTGCATAATTCATGTCCACATTTCGGGTTCTTTGTTGTATACCTGGGGCGATTTTCTCCACTTTCCTTAGGATTTCTTCTTTGACGGATTTTCTACAGTCTTCGAGGATTTCTATATTCTTATAAACTTTCAGTCGATTTGCGTGTACAACTTGGCTTTTGGTTTTTCCTACCTGTTGTATTTCAAAATTGACAGGTGATAATTTTCTTAAAATTCTCCACGGTCCGGTATATCGTGGTAACAATTTTCGAGCTAGTTTTTGACCGGCTCTGACATTGGGAGGTGTCTTTAAATATGCTAACGATCCTATGGGAAATTCCTTTAATTTGGCCTTTTATTGAAATTTCGGTGTGATTTTTCCGCGGCAGTTTCTACGGATTTTCGGGCTTTTGGTGGGCAACTTGCAATCTCTGGACCATTTCTGAGGCGTAGTTTTCTAAGGTATCATACCTTATACGGGGTGCTCTTAATGTTAGGTGATGTGGTAGTAGCATATCTCTGCCAAACATTAAGAAAAAGGGGCTTTCCTGTGTGGATGAATGAATCTGATTTCTTATAGCCACAAGAGCATACGGTAACTGTTCGTCCCAATCGGATTGTTGTTCAGTCACTAGGTGTGATAAGGTAGTTTTCAAGTGTCCATGGAATCGTTCTACGATGCCGTTCGTGGCGGGATGATATGCTGTAGTGTTCAGTTTCTTGATTTTTAGTCGTTGGCAAATTTCCAGAAATAGAGCAGATAAAAATTGAGATCCTCTGTCACTCAATAAATATCTTGGTGCTCCATAACGTAAGATGATATGTTCTACAAATACTTTCGCTACCGTCTCGACAGTAATATTAGGTATTGGAATGGCTTCGGCATATCGAGTCAGGTGAGCAATTGCTGTAAATATATACTTGTTTCCATTTCTGGTGGTGTTTAGTGGTCCGACTATATCGATGGCTACAATTTCGAATACTGCTTCCGGAATAGGCATTCTCTGCATTTCCGTTGGTTTTTGGTTCGTAGTTTTATGAATGTTGCAAGAATGACATTTCTGTATGTATTCATTGATATCTTTCTTCATGCTAGGCCAGTAAAATTCTCGTTGGATAGTGGTTAGAGTTTTCTTTTGTCCTCCATGACCAGAAAATATGTTATCATGGTACAAACTTATAATTTGTTTTCTAATGACCTTGGGAGCATAGATTTTGTCCCGACGCTCGTCTACTCGTCGTTTCACGTATAAAATTTCTTCGTGAATATAAAAATTGTCATCTTCGTCGGTCAATGTAGGTACTAATGCAGAAATTTGGGGGTCTGTCTTCTGCATTATGCGGATGTCGTCCAAGTGCCATAACGTTTCAGCTACAGGTTCTATGTTTTCCCTGGATTTCCTACGCACACGTACTTGGCAGTCTTCTGTTATTCTTTGAGTCATTTCCGCACTATGTTCGTCTGTTGTTATCCTGGATAAGGTATCGGCATTTATATTATCTCGGCCTGGTCTGTATTTAATAGTAAATGAGAATTCCAGGAGTGCCATGGCCCATTTGGCTAGCCTGCTACTTGGATCTTTGATAGACAATAAATAAGTCAATGGCCGGTGATCGGTAATGATGGTAAAGTGCGTACCAGTCAGATAGCACCTGTATTTCTTTACAGCCCAAATCACTGCGAGACATTCTCTTTCTATCGTAGAGTACCTAGTTTCAGCGGCATTCAAAGTTCTGCTCGAGTAACAAATGGGATGTTCAGATCCAGAATATTCTTGACTCAAAATTCCACTTATGGCGGTCGCGCTGGCATCTGTGGTAACCACAAAAGGTCAGAGAAAATCGGGGTATTTTAAGATCGGAGGGAAATTAAAGCTTCTTTTAGTGTATCGAAAGATTTTTGTTGTTCTTGTCCCCACTGGAATTTTACCTCTTTTTGGTGAGTGCTGTAAGCGGTTGGGATATACTCGAGAAGTTTGGTACAAACTTTCGGTAGAATCCATAATCCCAAAATGCTCGGATGTCTTCACTCTTCTTGGTGGTGGATAGTCCTTGATAATTTTAGTTTTTCGGGATCTGTTTGGCAACCTTTCTCGGAGATAATATGTCCAAGGTATTTTTGCTTCTTTTTTGCATAAAATTACACTTAGTTGCCTTGAATTTCAAATTACTGCTCCTCATTTGTTCGAAAACATTGCGTAACCTGTCTAAATGTTCTGAGATGTTGGGTCCACTAAAACGATGATATCGTCCAAGTATACTAAGCACTCCTATATATATTTCGCAAAATGTTCTCCATCTGCCGGCACCAAGTGCTAGGGGTGTTCTTCATCCCCATAGGCATACGGAGAAATTCGTAGTGTCCGTTTGGTGTGGAGAAGGCACTCTTCTCTCTGTCTCTTTCATCCAATTCAATTTGAAAATATCCACTAGCTAGATCCATCACACTGTATAAGCTAGTACCTAGCAAACTTTTCGATCGTATCCTGTATATGTGGTAATGGGAAAAAATCTGTCTTCGTGATGGCATTCAATTCCCTGTAATCAATGCACAATCTGAACTGAGGATCTTCTCCGGGGTGCAATTTTTTTTCAACCAGGATCGCGGGAAAACTCCAAGGGCTACAGGATTCTTTTATTATTTCGTTATCCAACAATTCCTTGATTTCTTGGTGCATTATCTTCTGCCGCTGGTAAGGAATTCGATAAGGTCGTTTCGAAATAGGCGGAACATCCTCAGTGTGTATCCTGTGCTTTACTAGATGGGTACAAGTTAATTTTTGACTAGGGGCCTTAAATACATCAATGTACTCCTTGATGAGGGTGGCCAATTTAATTTGAGCTTCTTCCGTTGGATTCTCGAGATGTAATTGTTGTAAAATTTTCTGTTCATCTTGTAGGTTTATGCTACGGATCATGAGTCCGTTCGTCGTAGTTTCCACTTTATTTTCGGTATCGGCCTCGAAACCATGAGCTATAATATGTTTCCGGGGTATGATCAGTTCCTGTTCCAAAATGTTTATCATTTTGATGGGTATTTCGGTATCATTTTTTCCTATCGATCTCGCGATCATCAGTCCTTTTATAGCTGCTTTATCTTCAACTATAATATTTTCCGACAATAATTTTCTTTTGTTCTAACCATACATATTGTCATTGCCTCGGGGTAAAATCATATCTTTTGCAAGTACAGTCCTGTCCCATAATTTTCTTCAATCACTTTTCACCTCCTGTATAACTATTTCTTGTTTACTTCTGGAATATTCAGCCAGTTTCTATCCTTCCGATAAGTCTTTCATTCTCTGTTTGACTGGCTTTATTTTCATAAACTTTTCTATACCTTGTTTTCATCCGTTCCTGGCTCGTATTTGCCTCCTCGTATCGGCTGTCTGTCTGTTTAGTGCGTATATTCTCATACCAGACTTTTCTTCCGGCTCACTGTTGGTATGCGGGATAATTTGGATTTTCCTTTCCACTTCACTGTTTCTTTGGAGAGAAATTGTCGCCCTTAGACGGACATATTTCTGCTTTCGGTTGTCCTGTCGAACGGCGGGATGTCTTCCACGATTTTCGTTTTCAGAGTTTGGAGTTTTCCATGTCTCTGGCAGTAAAGAGTCATCCTTGGACGAACTGGCTTTTTCAGTACGAATGTCGTTCAGGCTTCCCGTGCCATATCGCCTAACTAACCTTCCTAATATACAGGGTGTCTCGGCTGTCCCAATATTCCGATGGATGGCGAGTTTTCTCATCCCCTCGTGGTGAGATTTCTTTTCTCTATTGTTCGTCGTTCTGTCAGTGAACAAGGTCTCCCTTAAATCCTTATTCCTGTTCTGCTTCTGTAAACGCTTATCTCTATTTTTCCTTTTCCTTTTCGACTTTTTTTGGTTTTCAGTGGACGTGGCTTCTCTTGATACCGTGTCTCCTTTAAATCACGTTCTTCTGCCTGTCCTGGATTTTCTACTCGATTGCTGTTTGAGTCGGCCGACCTCATTTCTGGATGTGAAAATTTAGTTCCAAATACTTCGCAGTCTGATGCGGGCGCGCCTCCCCTATCTGACCGAGTTTTCTTTAGACATCGTTTTCGTCCAGCTATCTATCGTAGTAGTAGATTCTTTCAACTGTTGCTCTAAAATTTCTAGTCGTTTGTCCGATTGGTTTTCCTTCTCATTTTCCGTATTATAAATGCGTTTTGGCTCGTTGTGGAGTTCAAGTTATTTCTTCTATTCAAATACATTTTGTTTGCTCTCCATCTAGCTTTACTTGATACTTTTGCAGAAAGTCTAGACCTAAAATTATTTCTGTGCTCAAATGTTTCGTTTCGATTAATATAAATTCGTGTCGATTTGGGTTCTTTCATTCAGTTTTATTGGCAAAACTACGGTACCTATATATGGAATTCTATTTCCTGTACGTCTTTTAAATTGAATTTTTTTTCGTAATTAACTTTCATACCGTGCGTAATGCTGCAACGGGGCACAACGATACTTCGGCACCCGTGTCTACCAGGGTAGTGCGAAAAATTCCATCAATTTCTAGAACTATGACGTTTCGCTGGGCTTCTCCCGTGGTATAGGTTAGTATCGTGTGTGTTGGCCTCCTATTTACCGTGTGTTGCGTTTTAATGGCGGTTGTCTGCGGTTCCCAACGGAGGAGAATTGCGAACCGGGTGGCCATTTAAATTTCTTCTGTCCATATTTCTTTGTCCATTCCTGTTTTTACAGTTGTATGACATATGACCCGGCTGATTACAATTGAAACAAGTTCTGTTTTTTAACCTACAGTCCCTAATTTCATGTCCTCTTCTACGACAATACTGGCAGGTCTTTATCGTTGCTGGTGGTCCATTTGCTGTGACATTTCTAAAACTTCTCTCTCCTGGCCTAGTTAGGTTTTCTATGAGCTCTTCTTTATCGGCTAGTTCGCTAGCTTCGGTCAGTGTATCAGGACTAGCGGATAGTATGCGTTTCCTGATGGGGTCCAATAATCCCATAGCAAACTGCGTGATGACATCTTGCTCGTGGCGTTGCAATAGTATCCGATCTACGTCAGCTGTTCCGGTCAAGACTAAAATTTTTGCAGCACAAACTTTCAGACGTGCCAAAAATTGGCGGCAAGTTTCAGATCTACGTTGTCGGCATTCTAATAATTCCCTTTTGTCCTGCCCTGGTATTTTAGCTATACCAAACTGTTCCTGTAAACCTCTTTTCAATTCGTTCCATACTGCTGTATTTCTCAATTGATTGTCGGCGTCAATGAGTTGTTTCGCAATGCCTCTTAGTTTCAATCGAACGATAGATACTATTTGCAATTCTGTCCATCCAGCTAGAGCGGCTGTATCTTCAATTATCCTAATAAAATCTTTGATACTCGTCTGCCCGTTATAATAGGGTATATTATCTAATGTGATTGCTATTGTTGGCTCTGGATTTGGCAGAACCTGCACTACAGGAGTTGTTGTTGACGAAGGTCCCCCTGGAGGAGTCATATTGAGAACTTTCCTCCTTTTGGATGAATTATTTACTAAATAAAATCTTTCTTATACTTTTCTGATATTGAGTTCTGCGAATTGTTCGGTATGAACGTTTTATTTGTATATATGCGTTAATGTACTTCCTCAATTATTACTCCACACCTGACATCAGTGTTACATCCCACACTATTATTTAGGAATACTCATTATCTCCACCCCGGGTTAAACGACGTTCAGGCCGTTGTTTCGTTATCAAAAGATTAACCCTCTTGTAACGCCACTGGTTTGGATCAAATCGTTATTCCATATAATTAGCCTAAGACGCTAAGGACGCTTCTAGTATATAAAGCCTATACTCGATTAGTCCTTTGTTGAAAAGTTGCTCGAAAAACTACAATTTTGTTGGGTATTAGCAGCAATTATAAAAGAATTTATTTGCACTGAAGTTAACGGACACGAGCGGCTGTATCCATTACCCTCTTTCTAACACCCAGGGAACATAGGTTGTTTATTTGGGAGTATATACCGTTCGCCTGAACTCTATATCAATAAAAAGGCACTGGGAATCAAAGAAAACTTATATTCATAAATGAAATTATACATAAGATAAGACAAGAAAAAAAAAATACACTGTTATCCTTAGAATTTTTAATTTAAAAATTAAAAAAAACAAAACTGTTAATAATGGAGATAAAAAAAAATAAAATAAAATAACTAAAGAACTGCACTCTCTACAAACATTTTCCTTTCAATCCTGTATAATCCATTCCTATCTTTATAGACTGAGTCACCTTTTTAACAAAAGTAAATTGACAAAATTATTGGATAGGACATAGATAAACAAACAAATAAGAACACAAGGAAAACATTTGATATAGGTAACAACATGTCCACTTTTACTTGTGATTTCTCAATACTATGGATTGTGCACTTAAAGGCAAATGACCCTGGTTTAGTACCTCTCGACAATGTTTCTTTTTATGGGAGATATATGTATGCATAACATGTATATTAAGAAAAGCATATAATATGAATAGGAAACCAAAACATTAATTTCAATAATAGAATTCATTACCTAGGTCGAATTGTCCAGTTGCTCTCCGTGGATCGCACTCGAAGAATTTCACGATTAACCGGCTTTATTATCTCAAACGCTTGTCATGGTTCGTTACCGGATCAGGTTACATGGATGAATTATTTGCTCATTTTTATGGACATTCAGCAAAGACACGTCATTCGATCGAGAGAACGCACAACACTGGAAAAGTATTTTCAACGGGAGTACTTTCGTGTTTACAACACATGAATTGAACTATTAATAGATTGATTAGAATTGTTCGTATTTATGCGGTGAAATATTGTTTTTACACTGACTCTAGTTAAAAGGATGTCATGTTAGTATTTCGTTAATCGATATGGTGTTTACCCGTGGAAAGATTTTATTTCTCGTGACATTTTTCACTGGTACTAATATGAATGCATACTAATTTTCTTCACGTATGATAGACGTGATTATTCCACGGACTACTGTTCGGAACTGCCTTTTTTCTTTATGCTCCCGTTGGCTTTTATAATATTCTTCGATCGGAAGCTGGGGCGGGACTTAGTGTGTTTTATGAGTTTTTTTAATGAGGGGACATTTGTAAACATGATAAGGCTTCTGTTTGTCTAACTCGTTCTCGCGTATCTTTTGTTATAATTGGATAATATTTTACTGCCTGACAGGTAGTGGTCGGCTAGTCTGGGAAATAATGACCAACAAGGATGTTTATACATTTATCGGTAGCGATAACTTGTGATTTATGAGTCGGATACGGCTCTTAATGATGTGGGCTGGTGTGACTGTCGCTTATCGGGATTTTTTAATGGTTTTGTTTGTGTTCGGACGGGTGTTAGAATTATGGATTCGTTTTCGGTAGTGAAATAAAACTGATTGTCTTATCTATCAGTGACGTTGAATAGTGGATGATATCCCGTGGCAAGTTTGAATTCTCTTTTGTAAAAGGATTGATCATAACATAATTTCGCGCGCTCACAAGTATGCGTCGCTTACCTTCAGTATCGCCGTCTCTCTCTGACTCATGCGCTGCATCGGCCTCTCTGTGTCCTGAATTATTATTTATCATTTATCTTAAAAACTATTAACTTTATCAAGATTGTTAAGGAGAGCAATGTTATTGATAATGAAATTGTCTACAATTTGTTTCGAACAATTTTACAAAAGTTATTTAAGCATGAATCGGAACATGTAATTAAAATTACTTTTTTATCAGTTTATATTACTTTTTTGTTATTAAAACAGATATTAATTACATTGAATAGCCTCTTCAAACGAAGGTTATAGATGTAGAAGTATGAAATAATGAAACAAAAATTAAAAATAAGTATTTATTTATTATCAATATCATTTTTATATATTATATTCTTACAGTCTTCTGAATCACAACCACATAGAACTATGCAACTAATATTTTTTTTTACAGTAACAATCTTTGGTTGCACAGGATTTCTCACAATTACATTTTAAGATCAGTTGGAAATGGGCTTTTGTTTATAAATAAAGGTAGCAATGTACCATTCTATAGTTTGTATCCGAAATTCGTAAAATCTAATGTTTCATATTGGGGATTCAATGCATTTTCCCAAATGTATGTTTGAGCACAAGCTCTAAGTGCATGCAAATGCAAGGATGTGCACGGAATTTTCGGTAAATTAATATTAGTGCCAAAGCAACGAGAAAAAATACTTTGTCTAGCTTCCTCCGCGGTGTTACCTTTTTTACCCAAAATATTTAAATACAATGTTTCTAAGCCTTTCAACTCTTTAGTACTTAAATCCAAGCCATTGCCAAGAGGGACTAAAGCATCACGATTTTCTTTTACTTTTATAATTTCTAAAGCGTTTTTTATTTTATTATTTTTTAATTCATTTGAATGTTTTTTCAAAACATTTAAGTGCGTACCAAAATCTTTTTATTATTTGTATATATTTGTGATTCCAAAAAATGTTCAAATACCATTATATCTTATTATTGTCAATATAAATGCATGAATTACTATGATAATAACAAAAAAGTAATATAAACTGATAAAAAAGTAATTTCAATTACATGTTCCGATTCATGCTTAAATAACTTTTGTAAAATTGATTCCAGAAAAAAATTTGTTTATAAAAATTGTAGACAATTTTATTATTAATAACATTGCTCTCCTCAACAATCTTGATGAAGTCAATAGTTTTTAAGATAAATGATAAATAATTATTCAGGACACAGAGAGGCCGATGCAGGGCATGAGTCAGAGAGAGACGGCGATACTTGAAGGTAAGCGACGCTTTTAAATATCTATTAAGAATATTATCAACTATCGTATAAAGAATTTAAAAAAAATTGTTTATTTTTTTTTATATATTTTCCATGGGTCAAAAGTACCCAAATTTGAAATTTTTCGAACCTTTAAAAATTAATATCTCTGAAAATATTAACTGTATCGTGAAAAGTCATGGAACCTTTTTCATTTGTATTTCAATAAAAAATATAAAAAAAAAATGGTCCGGTTGAAAAATAACAATTCCTTGCAATTGTTTAAACATTTTCGGTTTAAACAATATGGCACGGGGTTGCCCCATGGCAACATGCATTTACATCATCAGTAGGGCAATTTGAAGAGGATCGCATAAAAAAATTGAGGTGGAATAGTTTTCGGTACTCATGCGCCGATTCCTCGTAGTCTAAGTAGGCAATGGATCATCGACTCTCAGTTTGTCTGAATATCCGTGAGAATGAGGTAGACTATAAATTATTTGGTTATATCATCAAACAAAAAGATCTCTTGCTAACCGAACTCTATTATGACAAAATCGATATCCTTAAGAAGCAATTAGAACTGCTAAATGAAAATAATTCCTTGAAAACCAGTCTACTATCGTCAAATGAAAAACACGCTGAGGCAAAAAGTGCGGAAATAAAAACAGAAAAACAGACAAATTTTAAATCTGATAAAAACAGAGGGATTTCCCAAATAAATGAAAAAAACCGTATCAGCCAGTTTAATGAAAACACAAACGAAAGTGACCATGGATAAATATATACATATACAGGATGAAGCACATTGCTCTAAGCAAATGAAACCTATAAAGAAAAACAAAACTATTAATAAACAGAAACTAAATCCTTCCCGTGAGAAAACTGAAAAATACTGCATCTTCGTATTCTCAAAGGTGTTTCCAAACAAGTGGACTTGCATGTTTACAGGGTAGGACCCAGCACAGAAGTCGAAACCATAAGAAATTTCTAAGAGTCAGTTTTCCTGAGGCATCCTGTCAAGCTCTTGTCCCCAGGTACCCTGATTTGTATCCATCTTTTGAAGTACGAATATATGAGAAGCATTTAGAATGGGCTATGGATCCCTCAGTGTGGCCAGAAAATGCATGCGTTAGTCATTTTTTATACCGAAAAGCGAACAATAGGACGAACTTGTCAAAAAAAACAATAGTGTTAAAAATAAATCCTTTAGAGATATCTTTAGGAATGACACGATGAACGTGTTCCACCTAAATGTGCAAAATATAACAAGTAAAACAGACAAAATAAACGTATTTCTTTCTGAGTTCAAGATCGATATCCTTTGTATTTCCGAATACTGGCTGTGAAAATCTAATTTAGAGTCAATCAATATTAATAACTTCTCACTTGCAACTTCTTTTTGTAGAAAGCTCCGCGATAGGGGTGGTGTAGGTATTTTTGTGAAAGATTGTATCAGCTTCAAAGAAATTAAAGTTTCAAATTTCTGCAAAGAAATATATTCTGAATTTTGTGCAATTAAAATTCCAAAACTGAAGACAATCATTATCGCTACTTAATGGTTTCTGGATCTAGTGATTTCCATATATTTTGCTAATCTAGAACGGGTTTTGACTAATGTGTCACGAGATAACTTCAAAATCATACTTGTTGGGGACTTAAACATTAATTTCAAAATTCAATCTGTAACTCTGAGGCTACTTTTGAACCTATGCAATTCATTTGGTTTGGTATCAACGATTTGGGATGATACTAGAGTCACCCAACACTTTCTTAGATAATGTCATCACAAACATCGAGAAAGATCGGCAAGTTGGTGTATACGAACCTTGCATAGCTGATCATAGGGGTCAATACTTGGTATTGAATTATAAGGTAGACATTTCCACTCCAGTAACCAAAAGAGTCTTCACCGATTCTGGATTGCAGAAAGAGCATCTATAGGTAGCAATACTCGGTCCGGATTATTCGAAAGCAAGCACGATGTTAACAAGATGCCTAATTGGTTAGTCGATACATATGAAAATACAGTTGTGAACTGTTTTCCCTTGAAGACAATTTATTGAAAAAATTGCCCACCTGTAAAGTGGTTCAGTCAGGACCTCAGCAATAAAAGGAATATTTTATCATCTCTGAAAAATGTTTGTGATGTTAATAAGGATCCTCTGAAGTGATCACTCTATGAATAACTAATTTTTTCTATAATAATAATAATAATTTGTGCCAAAATACTTATTGATTTTCTGGAGATTTTCTTGTACAAAATAATTCTTATATTCGCTTTGAAAAAAAGCACGTTTCCGAAAGAAGTATATTACATCTCAGTATGACGTCCATCCCGCAACATGCACAGTTCGGTTCTTCTTACACAATCGTTGACTGCATTCGTAATGTGCTCCAGTTGTATGGCCCTCACACAATTATCAATCACAGTTCTTAAATGTTCTCTATCCCTAAAAGGGCGATGTTTGTAAACTCCGTTTTTCAATAAACCCCAAAAGAAGAAATCCATTGGGGTTGAATCTGGTGAACGCGCTGGCATTGGATACTCTGAGTAACGTCCATGGAAAATGGACCATTAGATGTTTCATTTCAAAATTGTCGTATTGCTACACTACAGTGAACACTAGCTCCATCCAATTGATACCAAATTATGCCTCCTTCTCTACGCGGCATTTGATTTAACTTGGTAATGAATCTTGTTGTAAAAATTACAAATATCACTTGGCATTAAGATTTCCATCAATGAAGAAGGGACCAATCACAGTATTGTTAAACAGTCCACATAAGACATTTGCCTTAAATGAGTATTGGTCCTTGCACTCTATAGTGAAATGAGGGTTTTCTGTAGCCCACCATCTACAGTTCTGTGAACTTACTGTTCCATTAGTTGTAAATGTTGCTTCATCAGTCCATAAAATATTTATTGGGAACCGTGCGTTTTCTTCGTATTCCCCCTGATACCATGCCGAAAACTCAAATCTTGGAATAAAATCTCCTTCTTTCAAAGTATTTATAAATTTTGGTTTAAAAGCATTGAATTTATTTTTTCTTAAAAAAATGTGTACACTAGTGAAGGGTGCATCAAGATATGTCAATATTTGTTTAATTGATATCTTACCATTTTTGATAACCTTTAAACACAGTTCCTCTTCCACTTCTATAGATAATTCTGCAGCTGTGTGAGGTTTTTTGCAATTGTTATTAATGCTGCCTGTTTCTTTCAATTTATTTGAAATAAGGGTTACTGTAGTGTGATTTACATTGCGATTAGGATGTCCGTAACTTGTCTGCTTGGAGTATTTTTCCCACACAACAATATAATCTCAACTTTTTCTTCTTTTGTAAGCATCTTAATATTATTTAAATAGTACTTATTATCAAACGTTAACAAAATAAGCAATAACAATAACTACGTAATATAGCAAATATGTCAAGTACTCATTGTCAACCATTCGTTTGTTTTCAAAGCCATTTCGTATAAGAAAAACTCCACCAAATAAATGTAATTAGTTTGTGCCGAAATACTTTTTTTTATGTTTTGTGATTTGATAATTAATTTAACCTTTTACAATATTTAATTTTCTTTTTTAAAAAAAAAAAAATTATAAAATTTTATCTGCCAAAAAATAGGCCGTGGTTAACACAATAGTTGTGTAATTTGTAATATAACAGGCTTTTCAAATGAACCGTCGAATACAAGATATTGTCTATTTATCGTTTTAGCAATTTTTTTTCGTAGTCCCTATTTTAAAAATTGGGTAAAAAAATAAAACTTTACTTAGATGGCTATGACTCCAAATCTAGAAGTATTATTTAATGCTGAACAACTTTTCTACATAACATTTCCCGAGTTTTTTTCAAAATGAAGGTACTTTACTCCTGTCTCAAAATCAAATTTTTTAAGACTTCTCTTATATTACGTGTATTTTACTATAATTTGTCGGTGCATGTTTAGTTTTAGGGGATGCACAAACTTTTCCAAAATAACTTTTTGCTGAAAAACCCTTAATGAATAAGTTTCCCATATGGTGCATATATATATATATATATATTTATTATATATATATATATATATATATAAATATATATATATATATATATATATATATATATATATATATATATATATATATATATATATATATATTTATATATATATATATATATATATATATATATTTATATATATATATATATTATATATATATATATATATATAATTGTTTCACTATAAAATATTTTTTGTTCCGGTAAAATAAAAAATTACAATAATGGGAAACGGGATTCGAACCCGAACCGTCTACGTGGTATAGTTTTCCCAATATCAATTGCAGAAGCATAAAAAAGTCTTGCGGCGAAATCGTGTGAGCAGCAGTGGCGGAGATAACTAATTTTATTTAGATATTTTAAGATTTTAAAAATACTTCATAAGTAATAAAAAATGAAAAAAAATTAAAGACAAGCTTTTATTTATACAAATACATTAAGAAAGAAAAATAATTTATTTCATTGTTTGATGTAGGTTATTATTATATCCTAAAACGTATTTCGATCGGCACACACCAAGACCATAGACGCTACTGGTTTTTAATCTTTCATAGCTATTAAAACACAAATATAACGCGTGATTTATGACCTCCTATCGTAGAGACACATCTGCCAGCAGTATATCCGACTTGATTGGTCCAGACGAATCGGTTGTACAACTGACAGCCCTCACTCGAGTCCACGTTGACTATCGGCTCTTTTGATCTACCGTTTGCCGACGGAAAATGTTTACGAGTAGTACAGATTATTTTTCGTTCCGTTTCTTCGCATATACGTTCGTGTTAGCGAAGTGAGTTTGATATTGGATGGACTATAACAAATTCCTTATCCACTACACCAGATCGCCACTACCTACAAACGACAGGATAAAAGGTATATCATCATTTTTGCATTTTCTGTTTTTCTTATAGGAATTGAATGAGTTGACATATAATGTTGACAGGAGCTACTGAGCATTTATTTCGAAGTTTATGTGCATGAACTGATTTTCTGTCGATTTTAAATATATTATGTTGCGTACCTTGCGTTTGTGTATAGCTGGACGATACTTGCTTGGCCGTTGGGTATATCATTATAGTCCATCCAATATCAATTGCAGAAGCTGTTTCTATAGGGAGCAAATAAAAAGTCACTTCGCTAACACGAGCGTATATGCGAAGAAACTGAACGAAAAATAATCTGTACTACTCGTAAACATTTTCCGTCGGCAAACGGTAGATCAAAAGAGCCGATAGTCAACGTGGACCTGAGTGACTGCTGTATTTTCTACAAGCGATTCGTCTGGGCCAATCAAGTCAAGCAGGTGTGGCTATACGATGGGAGGTCATAAATCACGCGTTATATTTGTGTTTTAATAGCTCTGAAAGATTAAAAACCAGTAGCGTCTGTGGTCTTGGTGTGTGCCGATCGAAATACGTTTTAGGATATTCCAGTTTTGTAGGATATTCTAGTTTTTTTTCTCAATGTATTTGTATAAATAAAAGCTTGTCTATATTTTTTTTTTATTTTTCATTATTTATGAAGTATTTTTTAAATCTTAAAATATCTAAATAAAATTAGTTATCTCCGCCACTGCTGCTCACAGGATTTCGCCGCAAGACTTTTTTATACTTCTGCAATTGATATTGGAAAAACTATACCACGTTCACAGTCTGGGCCTCTTTTGTGGCTAACTCCATACTGTAGATTTTTCGTAACGGTATTCGCGCGCAGCTCGCCAATTTTACTTTCGACTATATGCGGCAAGAGAAGTGTTACTTAAAAATTATATTCCTTCATTTGTCATATATTTGGAGGCTTTTCAGTGAGTTATCCGAATTCAGGAAAAATGAACTATTATCAAATGACCTCTACATGAGACTAATGGACGAATATTTTACGGATACAATCCCATTTCACATTTCATAATCATTCCCAAATGCTAAAAACCCCATTATTACCCTTTTCAGCAAGTACCCATGTACTTCATCTCTTTTCCACCCTATATGAGCATCGAGCATTTCACATATCGAAGCCGGCCGCGGTGTTGATTGTTGCTTCTTCTCCGTTCTCAACGTTGGCTAGGCATGAATCTATCTCTTTTCGGCGCTTAGGTCGCTGGAGTCGCTCGCACTAACGGTCGCAAACTTTGAACTCTTGCCGCTCATTCCTCTACACGCTGTTCTGGAGCTGGGTGGTCGACGTCACGACAGATTCTCTCGCGTTGTTTCGCGAATTTTTCATTTTCGCAACAGGCACTGTGGAATTTGGATTATTTGTGGCAATGGTTTGAAGGATTCAGTGGATTTTTGCGATATGTGATGGTTACAAGGTGAATTTGTAGTGATTGTTTTTTGTTTTGTTCTCGAAGACAACCACTAACAATGAGGATTTAGTTAGTGTGTGCGTGTATTGGTATTTTTTATCGAATTTAACGAACTTTTACAACGAAACGATGGGTCTTCATACGAAGCTAACACTGATTTCCATACTAGGTAGGTTTGCATGTTCTAATTTAATTTCCGCAGCATTATAACGGTTTCACACACAGGGCGAGCGGGGTTGATTTAGCAGTGGTAGGTAATTTTCACGTAGCCTAGCAATTTTATCAATTTTCTCGGTCAAATTGGGTGGGTTCGAATTACGTATTCAGGATCGTTTCAAGGTAATCATGCTTGTTTATCTGAGTCTGTAATCCTCCCTTGGGGTGACACTGGGAATTTGCCTAATTTTGCAAATTTATGCCTTTCGGCCTACTAAGTTAATCGTTTGTTATCCCGACTAGTGAATAGGAATTTTCATTTGCATATTTTGTTCCACGGTGAAAGGTTGGGGTTCTGACTTTTTTGAGTTTTGATGGTAATTTTATTTCCAAACAATTATTATCTTTTGAGCTTCTATTCTTCACGTACCGATATCCAGCATGGGTGTTTTTGTGCAAATGAAAACAATACAAGGTTAAATTCCAATTTTATTTTTCCCGTTTTGCATTGCATGTTTTTAGATCTAGAAGAGATTGTTTACTAGGTAACCATTTGTTACGAGCTTATATATAGAAAAGTTACAATGTTGAAATATAATTTGTTCACTGCTTGGGTGGTGAAATACTTATCTGCACAAGATCCGGGTGGAAATTCTAAGAGTCTTCTGAAAAAACCACCCCAACAAAATTTTGAATGTCATAATTACAGTTCACACTTGTATAACCTTTTTCGTGTGGCAAAATTATGAAAAATTTTCAAACGAAGATACCTTATGTACTCGGGACAAATCAAGCTGCCAAAAGTACAGTGCGAATCACAGGGGCAATGTTCATATGCCCCACTGCAGCATTAGAGGTAATGCTGGATCTTCCGTCACTGCACTTGTGTGTAATGAGGGAAGCAGCAACGGGAGCCTTCCGGACTGCACCAGACATCAAACTTGAAAGCTGGAAATCTGACTGGACACCTGAAAATTCTGAAAATATTCCCCCAGATTCCAGGTACAAACCATCACATATGACTTCGAAGTGCATTTTGAAGTGGTTAATAGCCACCAAATATACACAACAAACGGACTTCAATTTATATTGTACCTGATGAAGTTAATGAACTATATTATTGTTATTATACTGATGTACCTAAGATGGAGTGGGAGTAATGGGTCCTAGTTTTAGGCTCTCAAAACCCTAAGGCAAAGCCCAATTCCTAGCAAAAATCCATGTTCTAGAAATTTGCGTCCAATAATGCCTATCAAGAGGCTCCAGGGGGCAAGTCACACACTTGTGAGTCTAGACTGATTTGGGATTAAAAACTCTCCCTAAGACAACAGGCTACGAACAATCAGGTCAGCCTTGCCAAGAAACGGGCAAACACTCAATTTTCTGGCCCAGAAACCTTCTGCGGTCTCTCCATAGCCCACATTAAGGAAGAGTTTCGGCGCTGGAAAGCTGACCAAATCAAAACCCACTGGGATATGGTAAGACAATCTAAACAGCTTCTCGAATTGGACAAGAAAGACTTGATAATGGTAACGGGACTGCTTACTGCAGAACACCTGCTTTGCGACTGCCAAGCATTGTTTTGCAAAAGGCTTGAGTTCCTCGAAGTGGTTTCATTAACGCGCTCAGACATCAGGAAACTGATAAACTTCGCGTAATGAACAGAAGATCTTATATGTTGAGGTACAGAGAAACTGAAGAGCCATATCGATCCCCCTACAATCTACAATCTAACGGTTTTCCTGAGTTTCTCAATACTTATTCCTTCCATAAACTCTATTTAACCTCATTTTTCCTATTTCTCTGACAAAAATACCTCTCCATTCTTTTGGACTAGTAGGGTATTATTGGGGCTTTAGTTCTCCAAAATTCACAAGTGAGCGAAATAGCAATATGATTTGGAAGAAAATGTGTCTAAGCATGCTCAACTTTAGCATCGACAGCCTCCTTAACTTCAACATCGACAGCCTCCTCAACTTTAGCTTCGACAACCTCCCCAACTTATGCATCGACAGCTTCCTCAACTTTATAGACCAAGAGCTCGTGACACTTTAAAAACGTATCACATATGCCCGTCATACATTTTTTCTGGGGAGAAGTGATGGTAGGAGGGATGCTGAACTATTATAAAGAAGAAGCTGAAAAATATTGACAGTTCACGACTGAGGGTAGTAAAAAACAAAAGTTTGCAATAAAATAAGGCAGAATTTCCACCAAGTCGGGTCAACCACTATCGGCTCGATTTTGGTCGAGCGATTACAATGGTGCACATGTATTTTAATGTAGTCTTGTCAACCGTCGCAATTTCAATCGTGCGACTTAAGTTTCAAGAAACGAATCGGACAAGACTCTGCATGCATGATCTTCATCAGCAGTAGTGAGCGACTGGACATTGAGAGAGGTAGGTTATTACGTATTAATCGCTCCTGTTACACATTTTCTATAGTTAGTGTCCTTTTTTGAAAAAAGAGGATGCAGTAGCTCGGTCAAAAAAATAAAACTGTCTTTGGGCATACGATATATACACTTGAATTTGTTTTCGTGTCTATCAAGTTCACGAGCGTATATAAAAACTCCCTTATCTGGATTAAATGTGAAATATGGATGCAACCAGAACCTGTGGCGACGTATCTTACTTCTTATGTAGTATGCGATCATGACAGTTTTTTTCTTCACAAAACGCCATTGTCAACGAGAGTGTGATGAAAATATTGATAAGCTCATTAATAATTAAGCAGACCATAATCGCGGCAACTGTAACTAGTGTACAAACACAGCCAATTCCAGTCGGGACGACTTAAAATTTGCCACGATGTGAATCAGGCCGATAATGATCAGCCCGATTTTGTGGAAATCCTGCCTTACGCGACACTTGTCGATTGCAGTCGTCTAAAAAACTTCATAACAAAAAATTAAACCGACGAAATACGGAACTGAAAAGTAAAAAATAAAATAAACCTTTTTAGTCTCAATAACTAAACTCCTGAACTAATGTAAGTAACTAATTTTGAGTCGGCGCCAAACGAACAATCAACAAAGATCATTAAATTACTCCGAAAAAATTATCAGAATGTCACCGCGCAACTCGATGCCATCATTTTACGCCTTATCTAATTCATTTGCTTGTTTGTTTGGCGCCGACTCAAAATTAGTTACTTACATTAGTTTAGGAGCTTAGTTATTGAGATTAAGAAGGTTTATTTTACTTTTTACTTTTCAGTTTCGTATTTCGTCGGTTTAATTTTGTGTTGAAAAGTTTTAATTTTTCAATTTTGTGTGGCTGCAATCTACTAATTACTACCTACTTGTTTTTTGATCACTTCCAAAATACTTACTTACCCACCATACTTCAACTATTACCAGTTAAATAATATGATTATCTACTTTCACTATTTGTTGTAATATAAATTATTTTTGTTGTTCTGGTTAGTTTATTTCATTACTTTGTATATCATTCCATCCTCTCATAGAATATGATGATTGTGACGGATGTAGGGGAACACAAATAATGACAGTAGCGATCTGTCATTGTCAACTACATATGTGTGCCACAATGTTCACAAGTGAAAAATCAATTATTCCCTATTTTTCTACCCGTTAGGGTGGATAATTCCATTTGAAATCCAAATATGATCAACTATGAGGTATACCCTATCTAATAAAAAAAGAATCATCCAAATCGAAGAACCCAGTACAAAGTTATGCCTGATAGAATCGGTTAACGGACCAGAATTCAGAGGGTGAGTGATCAATATCCTTCATTTTGCTATCCTTAGGGGTGGATTTCATCTTTTAAATTCAAATGGGACCAACTTAGAAGTACACCCTATCCGCTGAAAAAAGAATTATTGGAATTGGACGTCTCAGTAAAAAGTTATGCGTAATCATACATAAAAAAAAATATATATTCGCGTCGACTAGAATACCTCCTCCTTTTTGGTTTCGTCGGTTGAAAATTGGCGTTCACGCAACGATCAAAATATGTCAATAGAACGGGCCCGAAAAAATCTGAGAGTTTACTACTGACAATTGGAGGAATCTTACCATTTGCATTGGAACAATATAAATTTTGTCGGCCAATCAATTTCAATGGGGCAGAAGAGCGCTGGGCCTACCGAATTTGGAATGTGAACATAAAAAAATCGCTAAATTTTCTCCCAAACTGGAAGGCACAGCGACCTTTGGTCTCATTGAAAAAAACGTTAAGCTAGCAGAACCCGCGATATCTCCCATAATTAAAGAGCAAAAAATTTGTCGAAGGGTAATAAATTAGACTGAAATTATGGCCAGAAAAAAAAACCCATGGTGGTTCTGCTAGCTTTACGGGGGTCAGCTTCATCTGACCCTTCAATGGACTAATGGATTCTGAATTGAATATACGTGTCTCAGTTCAATAATTGCAACGTTTCGTCCCTGGCCGGAAATTTCTTCAGGCTTTCTTTTTTCATTTTTCTTACATATTTATGTAATTAAGATATTTCATTATAATTACGTGGGTATTTTTGAAAATAAAACACTTTTCGTAAAGCTTTTTTTATAGAAAACTAAATTATGTGTTTCATACTCAAAACGAAAAACGTAATTTCAAAGTTATTACAAATTTAGTCCATCCTGCCGAAAAAAAATTTCACTTCATTACGTTAAAACAACATTAATATTGTAGATATACAAAATAGATAATAATTTAAGTAAATTCATTAATAACAACGAAGATAAAACTGATAAATCTGGAGTATATAAATTAACTTGCAGCTCTTGTGCATGTTTTTACATAGGCCAAACAGGTAGAATATTTAAAATGCGAATATCAGAACATAGGAACTGTTTTGTCAATGAAAAACTAATTCAACTTTTACTACTCACCTCTTGACTAAAAAACACCATTCTGTTAACGATTTAGAAATATTACATATAGAAAAGAAAGGTTTCAGACTCGACCTTCTAGAAAGTTTGGAATTTATAAATGCAAAAAGGATTAAAAAGGTAATGGATATAGTCTAGTCCTATTAATTACCTATTGGATTATCGTTAATATTCTTGATTAGATGAATATACCTACTACTACTACCTGCCCTGATTATTCAACATGATATATCGCGATTGCTTGGTTAGTATTATCTCCACCTGAAGGGGCTATAGTATAGCGTAACATGTGTCCTGGTTTTGTAAACCCAGTTTAGTGAAAATCATTCAGTGAAGTGAGTGTTTCTTTGCTTTAAATTTCCTGTTTTCTTTAGCCAAAGCAGTGTATTTGGAGTGTTTATTGAGTGATAACTTTGTCACTTCTTAGAAATTGTTGAATTAACTGAACGATTCAGAATTGAAAGACTTTGCATGGTCGGATTTAAAGACAGGATATGTACCCAAAGAGAAGTAGTTGAAATTGTTCAACGCAACTCATCTTGATCGGCAATCCGTTAGCCAAAGTATGCTTAGCAATGTTGAGTCTAAATACCGCGAGTTGGCACTTGTTCGTGTTCTAAATCTGGTTGTCCCTCAACATCAGCAGACGATCACCTATTATTTTGGAAATGCAAGAAAATCATCATTCAACACTTGATCGAATGCCTTCTGATTTCAATGGGGCAGCGTCTACAGTCCACATAATTCTGAAGAAAGGAAAGCGCCAGCCTTATAAATTATGCCTTGAATACAGATTCAGAAATAAAATTTCGAAGTATAGGATTTACAATGGGTTCGAACGAAATGTACTCGAGCCACCACAAAATATAACAGAATTCGCGAAGGGGAAACATTCTATAGTGGTCTGTATTGAATACTCGATTATCCATCGCGTATATCTGTCATATTTTGTGCTGGTCCACTGGCTCGAATACATTTCGTTTTAACGTATTGTGACTCCCTATTTCATTTCTGAATCTGTATGAGCTGTCTGAAGACCCCCATAAAGCTAGCCGAACCACCTTGGGATTTTCGTTTTTTTTTTCTGGCCATAATTTTAGTCTAATTTTAAGCTAATTCATTGCGCTATTGACAAATTTTTTGTTCTTCAATTATGGGAGATATCGCGGGTTCTGCTAGCTTAACGTTAAGCTAGCAGAACCAAAGAGCTAATCGAATGTTTATAAAAAATCTGATCACACCATAATTCTAGGCTCATTTTAGGCTCACTTTTGAACCCCATGCCGATTTTACTTATATAGGTTTAAAAAAAATTATGGGTTCTGTTAGCTTTACCCAAAAAACACCTCCGAACAAATCCTCTTGGACAATAATTTTAGGCTCTATTCATGTGAATTTATTACCCTATTTGAAAATTTTTTGCTCAACACTCAGGGAAAATATGGACACTATTTGCATTCTGTCACTGGTATCCAATGATAACTTGTTATGAATTTATGAAAGAAACAATAACTTCGAAAATATTTGAAAAAATCCATAAGGTGTTGGTGAATGATACAAATTCACGTTTTTTAACAATTAAAGGGTTTAGGCAGTAGAAATGGAATCCGACAAAATGCAAATAGTGCCCATATTCTCCATGATTGTTGAGCAATTTTTTTCATCTATAGTAATAAATTAGCCGGAAATGAGCCAAAAATTAGGTTTTATGTGGAATCTCATAGAATGCAAATAATGTACATACTGTCTTCGATTGTTGGTCTTTTTTTTTCAATATTAATGAATAGCCTGAAATGAGGGTAGGAGTATTCGGTATATTGAAAAAGAAACCATTACTTCGGGAACATTTTGAAAAAATCGAAAAGGGAAAGGTGGATGATCTAAATTCATAACAAGTTATCAGTGGTTTCCAGTGGTAGTATGTGGAATCCAACAGAATAAAAATAGTTTTCCCTGATTGTTGAACAAAATTTTTTTAAATGCTAGCAGAACCTAGGATTTATAAAAAACGTATATAAGGAAAATCGGCAGTGGGTTCAAACGTGAGTCTAAAATGAGCCTAAAATTATGGTGTAATCAGATTTTCCATAAAAATACGATTAGCCTGAAGTACCAGCTTAGGGCGGATCTAGCAAAACCAAGATATCTCCTACAATTCTGCCGTCGGTAGAAAGAAGGCCGTAAAGTCCAACTTTGGTTGTTTTTAGTTTTTTGGCTAGATAGGTTGGTTTTATTGTTTTCCACCTTCCTACGAAGTATAAATACCGTAAAATCATTTTGAATATACCTAAAAGTGAAATGAAATAGGCCGTAAAGTTAAGACGTCATCGTTTCGGGAAGCAAGAACGCCGCATCTATTACATCCGAAGCTAAAACACCGTATAGTTGAGAAGAAGCTCACCTTACGGCTTTTTTACTAATTATTTAGAATCCAACCCAAAGTAAACAGAATATTCCGACAGACAGGCACAGACAAGAAATTGCAATTTCAGTCCTCGTTGTGTGTCACAGTGAATGTTACCAATATTTAATTGCTCTGTTGGATACATTTCCTTTTTAAATCAGCTATAATACAGCTATATCAGCAACAATGAAAAAAACTATATTCAGTACAAGAAGTGAAAGAATGGTTTTAATGGCAAGGAATTTGGAAATACAAAGTGATTCAGGAGGTAAGATAATACCTTCTCAGTATAATATTAAATTGATTTGTGAGGTCCATTAATATATTAGAAGTAGGGAAATATCATGGGAAATCCTAAAAGATGTTGAAAATTAATAAAGTAACTCCATTTTCTCATTTTGGATTTTATAGATACACAGGCCGTATATGATGAAAAAGAAAAACCCGAGCTCACTGAGTTGACCAATGTGAATTATGAATATGACATAACTGAGGGTGAGTTATAGCAAAGTGTTAAGTATTTTTTTGTTATAGTCATTTTTAATTAGTAGGTTATCATATAAATATGCATGAAACCCATAAATTTTAAAATTAAAATTGGAAAAAAATATGCCCAAATAAATGTTTTGAAGATATTTTATCCACTAGGACAAAATATAGATATCAAATACAGAAATAAATGATGGCCACACACCAGGGAATCACAATAAAAAAGTTGAACTGTAACTGAGGTTCTAATCAACCCAATTGCTAACCAAAAAAGGATATCTAAGGAAACGCAAAACAAATACTATAAAAAAATGCGAAAGAAAAAAACTAAAATTACAAGAGAAAAGACAAGCATATGCTCTGAAAGAATGTACATCATGTACAAATGAGTGAATAAGGAAATGTAAAGACAAAATAACGGAAAATAGAAGACAACAAATCATTGATGAGTTTTGGAAAATGAGTTGGTCAGAACAGAGAATTTTTATTGTTGGCCAGTGTCAGAGACAAATTCCTAAGAAACATACTGAAAATTCGTCAAGAGCAAATACTTATTTCTACTATTTGAAAAATGAAGAAGGTACTAGTGCTCAAGTTTGTAAACCGTTTTTCCTTACCACATTGGTGTTCAAATATAATAATGATACAGTGTTGCAAAATGCATTGAAGAACTCACAGAACCACCTTTTGTCTACCAAACGTGATATGAGAGGTAAGTTGTTTCGGTGCATTTGATAAATGCTTATTATTATTTTTGTAGGTAGAAAACCATCAACTTCAAAATTAGATCATAAGAAAATCAGAATACATATTGAATCCTTTAATCCGTCTATTTCTCATTATCGAAGGGAACATGCTCCAGACAGAAGATATTTACCTGAAGACATTAATATTAAATTTATGTGGAATGATTACAATAATAAAAACAAAAATGATCAGTGCTCATATGATGTATATAGAAATGTTCTGAAAAATATGAACATTTCCTTCACTAAGCTTGGACATGAGCAATGTGAAACTTGTGGGATATTTAGTTTCCACGAACATTCTAAAGATATTCAGCCAAACTGCGAGAAATGTTAGGAACAAACTGGCCATTTAGAGAAAGTAAAGAAAGCTAGAGCTGCTTATCAAAAAGACAAATTTCAGAAGGATAAAAAAATGATGTGTTATTCCGTAGACCTTCAAAAGGTAATCATGCTTCCACGCATGGATCAATACAAAATTGTTTTGTTTACTCCAAGAATTGTTATTTTCAACGAAAGCTTTGTGCCTGTAGGAGAACAAAAACATCTGAATGCTGTGGCAGCCATCTGGCATGAAGGCATTGCATGAAGAAAAAATGGAAGACATAATAAGTAGCTTCCATGCCTTTTTTCTGAAAAATAGAGACGCACAAACTGTAACCCTCTGGTTAGATAACTGTTCGGCACAGAATAAAAATTGGTGCATGTTCAGTTTTTTAACATATATCGTAAACTCTTCTGAAATAGCTGCGAATAAAATTCACCTGAAGTATTTTCAAGCTGGTCATACTTTCATGAGCGCCGATAGTTTTCACCATCAGGTGGAGCTTAGCATGAAGAAAAGTGGTAATATATATGATTTCAATGATTTTCATGAAGCAGTACAACGGGCAAACTCAGGAAAAGTGGATGTTATTAGCATGACTCCATCTCATTTTTCAGACTGGAAAGATTTCAGTTCACAGTACAAACTGAAAAAACAAAACCACGGGCCTATCTTAACAATATGGTAATGGCATCTTTTACACGAGGCGAGCATACTTTCGTTTACTACAATGATTTTGATGGTGTTGATCATAAACTGAGTTTTCTTCAAGCCCAAATAGAAAAGCGTGGTATAACAAAACCACTTAATCGAAATCGACCTAGGGGAATTTCGCAATCCAAAAAAGACACTATTTTGGAAAAACTCTGTCCACTAATGCCAGATAATAGAATAAAATTCTGGAATGAACTTGAAGGGAACACAAATATAACAGATTTGAATGTTTCTTTGGAATAAAATGTTTATTATAATTTGTTTGTTAATAAAGATCTGAAAGTTTTATTTACATTTTTATATGAAAAAAGAATAATTCTTAAACAAATTACATGCCATTTATATATATATATATATATATATATATATATATATTTATATATTTTGTAGTTTGGGTTTCTTGAACCATGTATCTTATAAAGTAGGTTGTTTTTTTTCCTCTTGGGGTGTGGTTCTTTAGAACAAAGTGGAGACTTTTTTTATAGTTTATTGTTAGGAAATTCAAATTTAATATATATATATATATATATATATATATTTTTTGTATACCAGAAATCGTTATCTGTCAAATAATGTTCACTCATATTAATAGCGGCAAAGCCCAAATACACCAAAGAGCCTCAGTTACGGCCTTTATACTTCGTATCCCGTTATGTTTTAAGATAAGCGAAATATTGTAAAAAGCCGTAAGTGTCTTTTAAGTATTGAAAATAATAAAATTCAAGAAACTGATTATTGTAAATATCAAATTGATTATAAGATTTGTTATTGACATGAATAAATTTGTTCCTACTATGTTTCTTCCTTGCAGCAGAGAACGCTAAACGTTTTTGTCATTATCTCAAAACTATAACTTTTGACTTTACGGCCTTATTTCTACCGGCGGCAGAATTGGAGAGCACATTTTTTTATAATAGAGTAATGAATTAACCCCTTAATGAGCAAACAATTATGACGGAAAAAGTTCCATCGAATACTTTGATATTTCAATGGGGTTGTGTCAGCCTAAAGGAGAACTCGGTATATAAAAAAAATTATTGCTTCGATTATTTTTTGACATTTTTAGAAACAAAAAAATTTCAATTCAAACATTAATGACGTTTTGGCCAATCAAAACATTATTATAGTGAGAATTATCTACCTACAAAATTGCCGCAGGAATAATTTGAGGTATTTTGTTTTTATTCTTTGACAACCTATATTTTTAATTTGACGTATGTCATCAATTCGCATGGAAAGTGAGAATTGAATCAAAACCGTTTCAATTCATTATATCATTTTGTGAGGAAGTGTGTTTGTGATCGTAAATTAAAAAAATAATCTACTGAATACCACACGACAGTTCGATAAAGTAGAAAATAATTCTCCAGATGTATTTCTCAATTTTGTTGCCATTTGGCAATATCCACTCGAGCTCGTCGGGCTCTCGTGTCTATTGCCTGACAACAAGTTTTCGAAAATCTGTCGAATTATATTCACTTTATTCTCACTATCTTGTGGTATTACAACTGAAAACATTTTGAGAAAATCGAAAAGAGTAAGGTAAATGATACAAATTCATAACATGTTTTTTCACAAAGAAAGGGTTTAGCTAGTGTTGTGTATGTGGGTTGATTACCACAATCTAGTTAATTTGATAGTTGTTTGAATAAGAATTCAAAGCAACGAAATGAGAACTTTAATGTTTCTCTTGCGATATATATTTCAGAACTGGTCTCTAACAAACTTAACAAAACAAACGAAATGCATACACTTTCTTTTGCCTGATGGTAAACAGGTCATCTAGTGGGTACTTAGAATGCAAATAGTGCAAAGAGTGTTCGGCAAATTTTTTTTTAATAGGGTAATAACTTCACATGAATAGAGCCTACAATTATTGTCCAAGATGATTTGTTCGGAGGTGTTTTTTTAAAGTTGGGTTCTGCTAGCTTTGCGGTAAAGCTAGCAGAACCCATGATTTAATAAAAAAGTGTATAAGGAAAATCAGCAGTGGGGTCAAACCTGAGCCTAAAATGAGCCTAAAACTATGGTGTGATCAGATTTTTGATAAACATTCGATTAGCTCATTGGTTCTGCTAGCTTAACGTTAAGCTAGCAGAACCCATAATTGAAGAACAAAATTTGTCTATAGAGTAATGCATTAGCCCAAAATTAGCCTAAAATTATGGCCAGAAAAATAAACGAAAATCCCAAAGTGGTTCTGCTAGCTTTACGGGGGTCTTCAGACTGCTCATACAGATTCAGAAATAAAATTGCGGAGTCACAATAAATTAGAACGAAATGAATTCGAGCCAGTGGTCCATCACAAAATATGACAGATATACGCGGTGGATAATCGAGTATTCAATATAGACAGACCACTGTAGAATGTTTCCCCTTCGCGTATTCTGTTATAATTTGTGCTGGTCCACTGGCTCGAGTACATTTCGTTCGAACCCATTGTAAATCCTATACTTCGAAATTTTATTTCTGAATCTGTATTCAAGGCATAATTTATAAGGCGGGCGCTTTCCTTTCTTCAGAATTATCTGGACTGTAGACGCTGCCTTCGAAAGCCATTCGATCAAGTGTTGAATTATGATTTTCTTGCATTTCCAAAATAATAGGTGATCGTCTGCTGATGTTGAGGGACAACCAGATTTAGAATACGAACAAGTGCCATCTCGCGGTATATAGACTCAACATTGCTAAGCATACTTTGGCTAACGGATTGCTGATCAAGATGAGTTGCGTTAAACAATTCAACTACTTCTTTTTGGGTACATATCCTGTCTTCAAATCCGACCATGCAAAGTCTTTTAATTCTGTCTCATTCAGTTACTTAACCATTTCTATGAAGTGACAAAGTTTTCACTCAATAAACACCCCAAATACACTGCTTTGGCTGAACAAAACATAGGAAATTTAAAGCAAACAAAAGACATTCAGTTCACTGAAAACGAAGTTCACAAAACCAGGACACAATATTGGCTATACAATAGCCCCCTCAGGTGGAGATAATACCAACCAAGCAATCACGATGTATCATGTTGAATAATCAGGGCAGGTAGTAGTAGGTATACAGGGTGATTCAAAAGTACTTTGACAAACTTCAGGAGGTGATTCCTTGCAATATTCTAATATGAATTTTCAAAATAAATATATGTCCGGAAACGCTTCGTTTCCAAGATACAGGGTGTTGAAGTTTTATTTTTATTTTCGTTTTTTTAAATAACTTTCGAAATACTGACCTTAATTTAACGAAAATTGGTATTGACAGGTTTTTTGAGGTGTCAAATTCGAACCCGATGTTATTTTTGCTCTTACTCGTAGGGGGCGCCACCTACACGTCTTTTTATTTTAGAAGATTCATAACTTTTTTGAGCGTACTTCTAACACATTTTTCAGTGGAAAAATCAATTTCTCTATCATATATACGAGAAAAAGCTACCCTTCTTTCAACTCGCTATAAGCAACCGTTTTCTAGATATTTGGACTTGAAAATTTCAAGTCGATTATTTGATAATCGATGCGTGTTGAAGTTATTACCATTATTTTGCATTTTTCACAAGAATGCTTAGGAAATTAATTTGACGTTTAAGTAAGTAGTTTTGGTTTTTCGTAGGGGGCACCACCTATTCTATTTATTTTACTCGTTTGAAATAGTTATTTTTGTATCAAGGGTGCAAAATCTGTATTTGTTATAATAAAGAGCTGCAAGTTAATTTATATACTCCAGATTTCTCAGTTTTATCTTTGTTGTTCTTAATGAATTTACTTAAAATTAATGTTGTTTTAACGTAATAAAGTGACTTTCGGCATTATCTTTGAAATTACGTTTTTAGTTTTGAGTATGAAACACATAGTTCAGTTTTCTATAAAAAAAGCTTTACGAAAAGTGTTTTCTTTTCAAAAATGCCCACGTAATTATAATGAAATATCCTAATTACATAAATCAGAATATTAAAAAAAATAAAAAAACAAAGCCTGAAGAAGTTCCCGATTAGGGACGAAACGTTGCAATTAATGAACTGAGACTTTAGATACTTATATTCAATTCGGAATCCATTCTGAAAAGAATTGATGGTTGACAACTTTCGTAAAGAAAAAGCAAAAAGCCTACACAGCATATTCCATCCTTCTGTCTATCATCCACCAATTTTCTTCTGGATTGGATTTAATTTCTGACGAGGATCAAATAGTCAATACAACTAATTGATTGGGGAAATCTTTTATTGAACTAAGGCTTCCTCGTTCTTTTCCTCCGAGTTTTGCAGGGAAGCTCTAATTAGAAATTTCTTTAATTTGTTTTTCCTTGATTACTTTCCTGTTCGAAGGGTTGTTTTTCGTACGGATGTTTGAATTTGCTGGGAAACGTTCTCTGCATTTTTTGTTCGTGTTTAATTATACTATAGGGTTGGGGTTAATTCCTTGGAAGATCCAGATAAACACCAAAAGGAATTGATGGCCCAGGAACATTAATTTCCATTAACATGGAGATCAGTTACGCATTCTGAGGGAAAGAAAAATATGATTTCATATTTGTAAACATTCTTTGATGTCTATCTATCGCTAAACAGCGTAGCCTACGAGATTTGAATTATGGTTTTGAAATTTGATAATTTTCACAGTCGATGATGAAGTTTTGATATAAAAGGACTACTCTAAATGTCCTGTCATCAACATAAACTTCGTAATGGAATATCCTGCGCATTATTAGTTTTCTAAGGATTCTCTAATACTAATGCAACGCACCGTATTTGTTGGTGTTTTTATGCAAACATCTGTGATTAGTTTTTTTTTTATTTCAGTAAGAAACAAATATTATTGAAAAACACAGCAATCTAATTTTTTTAAATGTCTTTCAAAAAGATTTCTGGTGCATACTGCTCTACTTTATTCTGCTTGTACTAAGCTGGCGTGCTGTTTTGAATTTATCTTGTAAATTGTCTGAATCTTCAGACTGTGAAATAAACTGAACCTGGTAAATATCCCAAGAGAAAAAAATCTAAATTGTGTTATATCTGGGGAACGTACTGGGCAATGTATTTCGCCCAATCCCTCTAGTAACAACCCATCTTGTTGAGCATAGTGAGCAGACGTGAAACGGGAAATATATTCTGAAAAGAATCTGAATATTGGATTCTTTAGCCAACCAGCCAACTTTCATTTCTCCATATTTTATTTAAAAAGACTGGAGGATCTGCATTCCTTTCAGTTTGGTCAAACTTTGCGTTAAAAGTACCTGAAAAGGTGGATATTTGGTATAATCCCAAGCAGCATTATAGTGACAGAAACTGATACTGCAACTTCGACTCGGTGGTTATCACGTAATCACCACTAAATCTACCACTATACAGTAAGAATAACAAAAATTTTATTTTTGTATGGTTGTAGTCACGTAATTCCCATCTATGGTAGCTACCCCACAGTTCTATAACTTATTAGTGTCATTTGAGGTGTCTGAAACATTACGGCCACTGAGCAAATCA
This sequence comes from Gonioctena quinquepunctata, assembly GCA_018342105.1. NCBI lineage: Eukaryota > Metazoa > Arthropoda > Insecta > Coleoptera > Chrysomelidae > Gonioctena > Gonioctena quinquepunctata. The sequence continues at coordinate 233,831 of JAFIRS010000885.1, read as the reverse complement.
CTTTAAAGGTTTTTAAACTGAAAAGTGGAAAATAACCGTTGTGGTAACCATCCTGTACCACTTAAATATCACTTAGAAGTCATAGTCACATTCAAGAGAGTATGGTAGTTTTGGTAACGTTTTGGTAACTTCCATAAAACTTTCAATGTGGCAGGCAGTCGATTGTGATATGTAGTGATGGTTGCCACGTTCTTGCTATCTAAAAATTACAATAACCTTCAAAATTCACCATTCCGCGCGATGACGAAAGCTAACCTAAGTTTTCTCATATTATTTTATTGTGGCTTAAAAAAGTTATTTAACCTGTTAGTGAAACATGAATGATATTCATTCAATATGAAATGGATTATGCGTTTTCAATAGACAATTCCCCTTGATTTTGAAGTGATCGTGGATTGGTCTGTGCGATGACGAAAACTAACCTAACTTTTCTCAAATTATTTTATTGTGGCTTACAAAAAGTTCGTTTTACCTGTTACGTAAATGATATCTATTCAAAATAAAATGGGTTATGCGTTTTCAATAGACAATTTTTCTTGATTTCGTATAAAAAGTTTAATTTAAATAGATCGTATCTCTGACTCGTGCTCCTGCTTAATATTTATACCTTAATTGTTAAATCTGTTCGCATAAATGCCATCGGTTGGTTGGTTGGTTGAAAGCTGACGAGCCAGAGACAGGGTTGGCACTTAGCTTCCCTTGACACTGCGACCAGCTGGGGTCTATTATATCACTCTGTCGTCAGTGGTTCCTCATTCAAACAGGTTTGTTCCTTTAATTAGGTTAAGAAGCCTGTTGATAAGGTTCTTCGGATTCATGCCTGTTTCCGGGCTGATCTCTCCAAAGGTTCTGTGTCGCCTACTACTTAGGGCGTCACAGTCGAAGATAATATGAGAGGCTGTTTCCTCCTCTTCATCACACAGCCTACACTCCACGGTTTCCCTGCGTACTCCCATGGTGTTCAGGTGTTTTCTTAGGCCGCAGTGTCCAGTCAACAGACCTATTATCATACGAGCCTTCGTTCTGTTCAGGTTCAGGTGAGCCGTCAGGGTCCGGTTTGGATGCCCTACCATGACTTTGCTGTGTATTTGCCCGACAGTTTGATCCCAATATTGTTGGTGTCTTCTTTTTATCCACTCGTCGATCAGGGTCCTGCATCGGTTTTTGCTAATCCCATGTGCAGGTTCTGGCCCTGTGAATAGGGTTTCAGATGCTTGTCTAGCTAGCTGGTCCGCTTTGACGTTGCCTTCAATGCCTCTATGACCTGGCACCCACATCAAGGTGACCTTGTTGTGTTTTGCCAGCTCGATGAGGTTCTGGAGGCAGTCCCAGACCAGTTTGGACTTTATCTGTATAGAGTTGAGTGCTTTGATAGCACTTTGACAGTCAGATAGAATGTAGATGTGTTTTTTCCTATAACCACTTTCTAGATTCTTCTGAATGCATACCATGATAGCATGTGTTTCAGCTTGGAATATCGTGGAGCATTTGCCAAGTGGTATTATGTAATCCCTTCTTGGCCTTACCCCATGTATTCCTGCTCCCGTTCCTTCAACTGTCTTTGAACCGTCTGTATACCAGACTATGTCCGCAGTTGATTGTGATTCTATACTCGGGGCCCATCCCATAAATGCCATCACTTTCATTACTTGTTAATTGATAATTGTTACTTGATAATTGTTAATTGGAGCTGCATAAATCCACTGTACTTGCTACATGTCCTTTTTTAACAATTAATGAACATGTACCCGTAATTTCGAGGTCATAACTTTGAAGTGGCAGGTTATAATAGCCCGACGTGTTCGCCCCTTTCAAGGGTATAAGAGCTATTGTAATTTTTAGGTTATAACTTTGAAGTGGTGAGTCATGGGCCTGCGACGTGGGTGCCACTTTCCAGTGGTGGAAAAGTTAATAATTCAGTACCACTGGGCACTCCATGATGACAGGAGCTTTAGAGTGGTATATTTGCACTTTCTGACACTTTAAAGTTATATTCTCCAAAAGCCGCCATATTTACAGGAATATGCTGGGTCGCCATTATTAGAGAAATGATCGAAATATTCAATTAATATTTATTTGTCATCAGCACTGCATCAAACGTAGTAATTTATTACGTAAGTATTTGTTTCAACTAACCAAGTTTGATAAAACAATGTTTGTGTGATTTAAGTACATAATTTCAAAAGCGAGTTATTTCCAAAATTTTAAAGTTTTCCTTAAATAAAGAGTATTCAGATGGCGCGTGCTCACAATCGAGCTACAACACCCATATTTCACATGAAACTTTCAATCGTTTTAATGTTATCCCGATCAGAAGTATCCAAATTCAATATACTTACTTACGCGTTTGTATGTTCATATGTTATATATTTTTATAGTTGATCGAGTATTAGAAATAAATCAGGCAAAATGGAAGAATGAGGAACATTTATCATAAAAATATGTTGCTGAACAGAGATCGAGCTACATATTATTTACACAAATGCAGTCAGTTGTTTAACGTGTCTAGTGTCGGCCACTACATATCCACGTTTTTGCCAGATGACCACAACGTGGTTGGAATGTGGCTATCTGAGATAGCAGCCACCAAAAAAGTGTTCCCCATTTTGGTAGCCGCCGCGTGATAGAACCGTGTATATTACGTGGCAGTGGTTGTGGTCAAACACCTCAAAGTTCTACAGAATTGTGGTCGCTACGTTCCGTCCACTAAAAATGCAACTTTGTTCTCCTAATATTTCCGTAGACTTGAATATGTCCCGGAAAATTCGTTATTTTATCCTTGGTCAAAGGCTTTCTTCGTTTTGTTTTCTACTGGAAAAAAAACTATGTCTTAATTTTTGTTCCACATAAGCGAAATTATTTTCACTTGGAGTGTTTCGATCGGAGAAATGATCTGTGTACAAATCTACAACACACCTGCATTTTCGACAATTAGTGATGTTCAATTTTAAGCGTTTTACGTTTTTTGAATAAAAATAAGGAAGTTTTTAACCGACGAAAAAAGGAGGAGGTTCTCTAGTCGACGCGCATAATTTTTTATGTATGACCACGCATAAACTAATCATTAAATTACTTCATAGAAATAATCAAAACAAACTAACATAAAAATGCAATCTGAAATCTCCAGCGATAAACAATAATGCGCTCTCCGCACGACCACTCGCAACGACGTGTGCCCTCACGTGTGTACCCGTTAGCTGTCTCGCTGATATAAACTTCGGGAACGCTCGGCAAGTTCCTGCGAAGGGACGCGCCGCCGCTGAGCATCCCGTTGCCATCCCTTTACGCTTTACGTAACTAATTTGCTTGTTTCTTTGTTTGGCGCCGACTCAAAATTTGTTACTTACATTTTAGGAGTTTGAGTTCACAGTTTAGGAGCTTAGTTATTAAGACTAAAAAGGTTTATTGGATTTTTCGCTTTTCAGTTTATTTTTTGTCGGTTTAATTTTTGTTAAAAAGTTTTTATTGAATATAAATAAGGAACCGCGGTTTATTGTGTAGTAGTACTGAACAGATTCGGCGTTGTTGGTATTAGAGAGGCTCCCATATAAAATTGTACTAATATCCAGGTATTCCATTTAACAGTTTGAAGTTAAAGACGTTGTGATTGCTCGATAGATGGCGCGGGGGGCACATTTCAAATAGCATGCTGGGGGGTCAAGTGGCATATCGTTGAACAGATAATTCAATTCTCTCTTCAACCATTCTATATTTTCGAATTTCGTTTGGACGCTTTTTCACAATATGCATTTGAAATGTCAAGTATAAGTGCGGATCTGAATGGTACCCTTTCCTCCATAACTCTTGAACGGTTTGATGTGAAACAATGAGACATGATATATATTGAATGGTTTTACCGGTCCTACTTTTTGAGAGAAGATACATTACAATTACGCGACAGAGGGCGCGCAGGAGGTACATCAACTTGAAAATTTCGAAAGGCACATCGTTGGAAAGGTTATTCAATTTTTCTTTCAACTATGGTTGTTCTACGGAATCACAATTGCGAGTGCGCTTTTTTATAGTCCCCCCTTCCTGTTAACCTTTGAACTACTACACTTTGAAATACAACACATCGTGATTGCTCGATAGATGGCGCGGGGGGCACATCATCTTGAAAATTTCAAATAGCTTAGGGGGTCAAGTGGCACATTGTTGAAAAGGTAATTCAATTCTTTTTTCAACAATGTATTTTTTTGAATTTTGTCAATCTTTTTTTTCACAATAAGCATTTTAAATGTTGTTATACTTGACATTTCCAATGTAATTTGTGAAAAAACGTATTGACGAAATAAAAAAATAACTAGATGGGTAAGAAGAGAATAGAGTTATCCTTCCAACGATGTGCCACTTGACCCCCCATGCTATTTGAAACTTCTAAGCTGATGTGCCCCTTCGCGCTTTCTATCGAGCAATTACAATGCCTTTCTTTTCAAAAAGTAGTGTCGCTGATATCATTCCAAATGGTTTGTGTCTCATTGTTCTACGTCGAACCGTTCAAAAGTTAACAGGGGGTAGGGACTATAGAAAAAAGACTATACAGTGCGTTCATAAAGCGTGGAAAAGCTCAGTTATCTCACGAGTTAATTATTTTCCGAAGTAAAGCTCGGACAGATCGATTTTCAATTTTAGTTTTCTTCTTTTTCTAACAAAAAACTCATTTTTACCCCCACTACCTTACAAGATATGACGTCTTGGTTTTTTTTTTTAAATGGAAAGGGTATATTTTTATATCAAAAATTAAAAGCCCATATTTTTCGAAGTTCTGTATACTAAGTATAAAGAAAACAGGTGCTCATATTTCTTATTTATTGATTTTGCAACGAAAATATTAAAAGTAGTCATTGAAAATAAACAAATAACACATTCACAACAAATGCTCGAATGGAGCTCCTTATGAATTCGTGGGTTACGTTTGACAACATCGACAATTGACAATTCGCTGAATTTCAGTTCGAATTCTCTCTTTAAGGTCTTTCAAATTGGTGGGTCGGTTTATGTAACTTCACTTCTCAAGTAACCCCCTACAAAAATCCATAGGAGTTAAATCTGGGGACCTAGCAGGCCATTCAATGTGACCGCATCGTCTTATCCAGCGATTGGGAAAGATTTCATTCAGAAAATCTCTAACCACTAGAGAAAATGTGGACCAAATCGTAGAATCTGTTTGACCTGGATGATTAATGTCTGGAAATGTTGCAGTTGAATATGGAACTACATCAGTTTGCAACATTTCTAGATACTTTTCACTTGTCAGAGTACCGTCAAAAAAATGTGGTCCTACAATGGTATTTCTAAGAATCCCAGTCCACACAGTTTCTTTTTGGGGATATTGGGTATAAGCTTCCATCGTCCAATTGGGATTTTATGTTGCCAGTAACGACAAATTTGCGTAATCACGGTGCCGTTCATGAAAGTTGATTCGTCGGAAAATAAGACATAAAATTCAAAACCATTATTGTGATTACACACTTCTTGCATATTTTTACAAAACTTCATGCGTCTATTGAAGTCGTCTTCATTAAGTTCATGTATAAGTTTAACTTTATATGGATGTAATTTGACTCTTCGTGGAATTTTCTGCTCACGACACATCTCATTATTGCCAGATGAAGTTGTAATACATTTAATTGAGTATCATCGGTAACGGTAGGTCTGCCACTCCTAGTCTTATTCTCAACATTGCCAATTTCATTAAATTTATTCAATATTTTGCTTAATGTCGATTTGCTTATAGGTTCTCGATCAGGATATTATTTTAACCAATGATCATCACAACTTCTATTCTATGTTTTTCTGACAGTACTCATATCGTAATTTTAATTGATTTTTTTTAGGCTAATATTTTTCAGAAAGATATTGAAGACTTATAATCGATATGCTACAAAACAAATCAATTCAATAATGACATATGCAATGGTAACTAAGAACTTATTATGTGGTTGCTGAAGGCTTTCAGATGTTTTCATAGCCTACTTGAGGTTTGGAAATATACTCGAGTAATTTTCAGGTATTCATTGCAAAATAAATGATTAAATAAATATTAAGAAATATGAGCACCTGTTTCCTTTATTCTCAGTATACTGTAACTTGAAATGTTACATATGACGTATGTGGTATGATTGAACTCAGAAAAATATGGGCTTTTAATTTTTGATATTAAAATATACCCTTTTCATTTAAAAAAATTATCGATGTCATCATATCTTGTAAGGTGGTGGAGGTAAAAATGATTTTTGGTAAAAAAGTGGAACTGCATTTAAAAATCGACCTCCGAGCTTTGCCTCTGAAAATAATTAACCCGTGTGATAATCGAGCGTTTCCACACTCTAGGAACGCACTGTATACTACGTATCGGTGTATCGGATCAAAGCCGATTTTTGGTATCGGCCGATATACCGATAAAAATATTTGAAAAAAACAAATACAAATAGACTTTAGGTAACAAACCGTAATACTGAGTTTCAAAAGATCGAATCTTTAAGTTTCAACTATAATTTGGGTTATCATACTTCGAAGACAGAGCTGGAATGTACATTGCATATTTTTTCAAAGGAACCAGTGTGAAGTGAGCAGCAACTTTTCAGCAGCCGTTATCTCCCCAGCAGCCAAACGACCAGTAGCGGCGGTAGTATTGAACAATTGGATGTGATGTTCAAATACATTCCCTTAAAAGATATTTGAACCATTAATAAGTTATACTCTTGAATATTTAAAGTTAAAAAAAAATATGTGAAGGAAAAAATAGCCGCGTTCATAATTGGAAGAGAGTGTTTTATATACCAGAAGAGTACACTGTATGAACGACTTCGATTTGTGAGGCATCCAAGGGGTGGTCCACTCTCATAAAAACCTAAAAAAAACATTTTTCTATGAAGGAAAAAATAGCCGCGTTTATATTTCTTAGAGAGTGTTTTATATACCAGAAGAGTATATACTGTATGAACGAGTTCAATTTGGGCAGCGCCCAAAAGGTGGTTCCACCCTCATGAAATCTTAAAAAATCGATTTTTCTGTGAAGGAAAAAAATAGCTGCGTTTTCCTTCATTGAAAAATTGATTTTTTAAGATATCATGAGAAAGGAAACAACCCCTGGACGCCTCCCAAATCGAAGTCGTTCATACAGTGTACTCTTCTGGTATATAAAACACTCTCCACCAATTATGAACGCGACTATTTTTGTCCTTTACAGAAAAATCGATTTTTCAAGATTTCATGAGGGTGGAACCACCCCTTGGACACGCCCCCCAAATCGAAGTCGTTCATACAGTGTACTCTTCTGATATATAAAACACTGACCAAAAAATATAAACGCGGCAATTTTTTTTCCTTCATAGAAAAATTTATTTTTTTAAGTTTTCATGAGGGTGGAACCACCCCTTGGACGCCTCCCAAATTGAAGTCGTTTATACAGTGTACTCTTCTGGTATATAAAACACTCTCCGCAATTATGAACGCGGCTATTTTTGTCCTTCACAGAAAAATCGATTTTTTAAGATTTCATGAGGGTGGAACCCCTTGGACGCCTCCCAAATCGAAGTCGTTCTGGTATATAAAACACACTCTTGCTATTTTTTTCTTTCACATATTTTTTTAAATTTTTTTAATATTTTAGAGTATAACTGGAAGCTCATTAATGGTTCAAATATCTTTTTAGGCAATGTTTTTTTTTTTTTATTTATTTTAACCGCTTTCTTAGTTGTTTGACCAACCCTCAGAAGTTAATGAAAACTTGTACGAGTTAAGATCACGGGGACCTTACCTTTTATAGTGGGATCCGAAACCACTCTTGGGACCTTGAAAAATTTTTTCAACAGCTGCGGGAATCGAACCCGCGCCAGGTGGAAACAGTTGACACAAGACCGACGCTGGTGCCACTGAGCCACAGGCCCCGTATATGAACATCACATATAAGACGACATGCGTTATCGTTGAGAAATTAATTCCCAATTGTTCAATACTATATTCAATGTATTTTATTTATAACCGCCGACACTGGTCGTTTGGCTGTTGGGGAGAAAATGACTGCTGAAACGTGGCTGCTTACTTCACACTGGTTATAAATGTTTGGTTGTCGTTACTGTTTTCTTCTTCATTCTCATATATCTACCAAATTCTCGCAGGTATATTAATAAATATCCTCCCCCGATCTGTTGATTTGAGATAAGAAAGCGGCAGTTGCGATAAGAATGGTTCTTTGAACTGCATTGTGTTGGAACTTGAAACAGATTGGTGTTTGAACTCGTTTTTGAGTGATAACACTGTTACATAATGCACTGGCATTGTTTGCTAACTTGGATATCGAGCCGGGGTATATTTATAGAAGCAGATGTCTCACATGCTTTTGCCGAATTTGGCAAGTTTTTCATAACCCAAAGATCTACGTAGGTGTGTCGGTTATTTAATTTACAAATTATGTTTTTCGCATTTTTGCCATCGGGATCAACGTGTAACTTCTGCCCCTGCAGTCCATCATCTACGAGAAATGTAGACGATTTTGTTTAGTGTCTCATCCATAATGTATTGTACACGCAACAAAATTATAATTTTTCAAGTTCAACTCAACAGAACTTTCAATATATCTCAATTTTTCGAGCACCAAATGGACAATGTCATCAAAACACACCCTTCTAAGCGAACACTGTTATGTAACATCTCGAATTTGCTGACCCTTCATTTCATTTATAACTGCGCTCTCAACGATAAAACTCCAACAACTGTCAGATGAGCTATGATCTAATTAGATCTTTTTATTTCAGGCATTTTTCGCCTCTAAGTCTTATAGCTTTTCCTGTGTTGAGGTGTTTCTCGTTAAATAGGGCCTGGGACGTTTTTCGGTTGAAGTTGCCGATGGTCATTGTGCCATTCTCGAAATTTCTTCTTCGTTATTGAGCTTTCTTTGAAAGTATGGGTTCCACCATTTTGCATAATGGTTCTGGCCCGATCAGTAAACGTTTTTTTTGGGCCACTGTATCTGCATGTTAAGCCCCCCCCCCCCCACACCGGTGTGTCTCGGCACCCAGGGGAGGATCGCTTTGTATATCGTGACTAACTTCTATTTGAGTAGGAATTTCCATACTATGCTCCTCAAGCTGATGCTGGAAAAATGTTCCATTATTCCACAGACTTGGAGTATTTGTCGTCGCGGAAATAGTACATTGTATACCTAGTCGAAAAAGCTGAACATTCCCGGATGACTGGCAATACGGAGTCCGAGAATTGGCTTCTCCTACGAGGTATACATTTTTCCGAAAATCGAATTTATTCAAAGAACATAAATCAATCAACTTGTTAAAATTTTGAAATATTTGTTTTTTAACTATGGAAACAAAGTAATATTGAATTGTCAAACTTGACGCATAAAAAGTTTATTTTTGTCGTTATCCATAGTATTTTTCGCGTTTTCGAACGTTCTAAAAAGCAAAAATACTGCCTCATTGGATTTGTTGCCAACAAAATCCAGAGGAAAATATAACTATGCATACAATCGTTTCATGGAATATCGTAAGAATAAAAAAGTTCTATCTCAGAAATTGTTGAGATGGCATACTTTTTGGAGATTGGTCCCAAGATGAAATCTTCAACTTTGTGGCGAACTATTCAATTTTGAAGGCAACCCTTGCAATTAGACATGATCTAAACATTAAAACTTCGTTCATTATTGAAACGGGAGGCAGAATGTTATGGGCCAAAATAAAACGAAGATTTTAACTAAAGAACAAATGAACAAATTTATGAATTTATTTTGAGGAAATAATATTTCTTTACAGAACAAAAATAAATATTTCCTAACAGTTATTAATGCAAGGAAATATTCATTTTTTTTTTCTAAAATGTTATAAAAATGTCTATATTTCTGATCGATTTAGACTTAAACTTGGTGCTTGAGCTATAATAGTCCACTTTTCAACTTTTTGCCTAGGGATTACAATCCGCAAAACCGGTCCGGTAATTCGGCGGATCCGGCATAAGTTTGCCGGATCCGATCACTGGATCCCTTAAATTAAAAAAAATACTACACAGGTATTTAAATGCGTGAAGTGTGCGACGCCTATCCACCGATCCACCGAAAAAAAAAAGTTAAATGTATGTAGAAAAGAAAACAATATTTTCAATATAGTTATTTATATTTCTTTCATTTTTTTTTATTCGGTTTATGTACTGCAACATTAAACATGTAAGTTTTTATTAACTAAATGTCATCAATTGTTTGTGAAAGTAATTATTCACCTCTAAATCGACAGAGTACTGATTTGTTGTTGCTGTTACTGGGTTAATCACTTTCGCATGTATAAATCCCGCACCTGACACACATGACCCGATCGCACTAATGCTGCTCCTTTTTTCACACTGATTATCGAACACGATGTGACTTGAATTAAATAAAAAAGTTTTTTTTTACTTCCCGCACCTGACACTCGAACGCACAAATGCTGTTCCCTTTTTTTGCAGACTGATTCTCGAAAAAACAATGTGGTTTGTAATGGGTAAAAACCCAGTGGCACGCACTTGCTCCATCGCGAATATAAGACATTTTCAACTTGATAATAAATTACATGTAAACACTACGATGACAGGCGAATCACATGTCCGCAGTGCGCGTGTTCAGCCCTTTAATGCAGCCTTATGCGAACTCGTCTCAATCTGCTTTTTATTCATTACTGGTGCAATTTCCGAAACGGGCTCAATTTAATTTGAAGTTTATACACGCCGATTCACAACGCAACCTTATGTAACAAAAAAATTAAACTGTCGAACTTTAAAAGAACTCTATTTCTCAAAGGAGCAAATGCGGATAAATTGCAATACGGACGAATTCGCCCGGTTCCGCCATTGCGGCGCCACTTACAAAGGTGCTCCAAGTCTATAAGAAGTCAATTAACAGATGACACAATTGACATAAGTTGTTTCCTACAATCCTTTTTTCAAAACTAATTGTGATTTTTTTATAATAATTTTATTTAAAATAATAATTCAAAATACTTGAGTAAGTAAAAATAAGAAGAAATTTTATCGTGATTATAGAGCAATTGATTAAACATATTTATAATGATTGTAATAATTTTAAAAATAAATAATAAGACTGCAAGTGTGCCTGAATTACCTTATTCTTGTGATATCGTTTGATTAAAATATATTTAGTTAGATTTAATATAAGTCACTAACATTACAATATATCATTAATGACATTTGCTCTGATATCTAGTAATACTGAATTTCACTGCTCTTTACTCGTCATTCGTCATTATCCTATTATTTATAACTAATATAAAAATTACAATTTAACTAGTATTATTATACTAGATTTTTATTGTTAATTTTTGAATGTTTATTGATTATTGCAGTTCAAGTAAAGTTGAATTCATATGAAATGAACATTTTTCTGTAAATTTTGTAATATACACTCAATTGAATATCTTTTTTATACCTAGGTAATTTCAGAATGAAAAGGAAAAATATTTGTGATGTGACTAATCCGGCCGAATCGACAGGAATTCGGCCGAATCGACAGGAATTCGGCCGGATCCGACAGGATTGAAATTGGTGCCGGATTGCAATCCTAACTTTCGCCACATTGGCATAAAGCTTATGTTGATTGTATAAATCGGTGTAAAATTGGTATCAGGACATGGAAATCGACACCTTCAGCAATCATTCCTTTCCAAAAATGAATTATTCGAAGAAAATCACTTCAAATTCACTTCCAAGTAAATATTTTTATTACTGAATTATGTATAGCTAAAAGTCCTTGTAGGTCTAATTCCAAACTTCACCCACGATTTTAATTTCGCGAGACCGTGACTGGGTGGTTGAAAGTTGCGTGTACGCTCGGAATTTCACTTTGTAATCTCGGAGTTTTCCCAGAACGCTTTAGTCCTTGGAAGTTGGATGGAGGCGAATATCCAAAAGTTGGTCAGGTCAAGAATGACGGGATTAAGATTGTTCGCGGGGTTGCCAGGCGAGACACATACTACACTGAGAAAAATTACTCTGCTTATAGAAATCTCGATCGATAAATACAAAAAAAACTTGAGAGTTGTCAAGGGACACCCGGATGGAACGAAGTTCCTTTCGATTAATTAGTGAAGGAATTGTAATACAATTTTTTTTTTTAAGTTATAATAATATTTTTTTTATTATTAACAAATATAATGTAATATAAACTTAATCAGAAGGCTCAATTTTAGAACAAACGCATTGATATTGTAATATTAAAATATAATTTGCTTTTAAATTATTAAAGTTATGACGCGTACACTTGCTAAACACACAATAATGGAGAGATTATAACGCGTATGACTTGGTTAGCACAATAGTAAAGAGAGGTTATAATGCGTACTTGCTAAAAATACATAAGCATTTATTATTGTCTGTATAAAATCTCTACTAACCTAACTCCATCAGCAATATCCGGAACTTGTGCAGAAACACTGTCAGGATTCATTATTGTTATTTTTTTTTATTATTCATTATGTACAAAAAACCTGTATACACTCAACAAAAATAATCGTCGCGACACCACACTGTTCAATGCGGAATAGAAAGACGAAACGAAAATAACTGTCTTGCTTTCTATGAGAGAGAGAGAGCACGCGCACGCGCACGCCGCACGGCTTACAACTACAGCAAAAAGTGTCGATACAACTTTTGGACTTAATTTATTCCGTCTAGCCCCCTTTCGCAACGCGCGATAAGGAACTTCGTTCCAAAAAAAAAATTAAAAATGCTGAAAAAATAGCGTGCTCGGAAAGAAAGACCGAATAAACAATTGTTTCATGACGGGGTCTGTATTTGTACCCTTCTTCAAAATCTGGCATGTTTTTTATGATTTTGCAGTGTACCTGAAAAAAGGGCCCTTTTCACTAATGAATTCTTTTGAAAATATGAGAATGTTTTCGTTCACTTAATGTATGGAGTAATGTCGAGGTGATTTTATTTTATTTTTGTAACAGAACTCTGCGATCATAGGCTAAGAGAGACAATGTCCTGCAGACTGGGATTGCGAGCTTTCCACGTGCTTGGTGTAGTAATGCATACTAATAATATCAATCAAATGTATCTTGGAGAAATAATTAATAAAAAAAGTTTTTAAATACAAGCTCTTATTCAAATGCACTGAAAAGTAACAATAATTGCTTTGGTGTGACGTAGGCTATTTCGTGAGTTATAGATTCAAAAGCTTGCCGCCCAAAGTTTTCAGTTTGAATACGAAAGCGACAAGCTTTTGAATCTATAACTCACGGAATAACCTACGTCACACGTTGAAAGCAATTATTTTTTTTACTTTTTAGTGCATTTGGATAAGAGCTTGTCTTTAAAAAGTTTTCTTATTAATTATTTTATTTTGTGCTTTTTAGTACTTAAGTACGTCTTAATCTATGCATTTTTGATAAAGCATCGTTATTATGAGGCCTTTTTTTCCTGTAAGTTCTGAGGTATCCAGTCCTTCAATGGGAAGATCATCTAAATATTGATTAACTAATATCAATAATCTTCGACTGAATTTATAATCTCCGTCCCAAAAACCCCGATACAACAATTTTGAATCGAATCGGGCCATAATTACAAAACCCATCCGCCATCTTAAATTCTTGAATTTTGGCAAAAAAATAACAAATGTTTGTCCCCGAAAACCCCCAAATATCAATTTTGAATCGCATCGTACCATAATCACAAAACTTGTTCACTATTTTGGAGCCGCCATCTTGAATTTATGAATTAGACAAAAAATTCATAATCTCCGCCCCCGAACACCCCCACATACCAATTTTGAATCGAATCGGACTATAATCATAAAACTCGTCCGTCATTTTGGAGCCGCCATCTTGAATTCATGAATTTTGACAAAAAATTCATAATCTCCGACTCTGAAAACCGCCACATACCAATTTTGAATCGAATCGGACCATAATCACAAAACTCGTCCGTCATAATTACTGTCGTTTCGGACGTCCATCGTCTTAATGTATTTAAAAGGTTTTCACGACGTTTCGAATGCTTGTATCTGCAATCGTCTTCAGGTGAATAATGACAAGTTTAGGTGCTACTTGCCAATTTATATGACTGTCGGCGCAATGATGCGTGCAATTCCGCCATGTGCAGCGGTGCGTGTAATTTTCGCGCGGTGTGGTGGTGCGTGAAGTTTCGCGCCTCTGCAGCCCGCCAGAAAGAGCAATCAGGGGTTTCCATACGTTCTTTCTTGTGCTCATCCAATCTTACCGATAACGGTCTATTTGTCTCTCCAATATAGGAATCTCCGCATTCACATGAAACTTCATAAATGCAATTCTTACTGATTTCATTCTTGTTGTCAGGTTTGGTCTTGGTCAGGAAACTCCGTAAAGTACTGCCGGATTGGAAGCAGCTCTTTATGTTGAACTTGTTTCCGATCCTTCTGATCTTCTCGGATACACCTCTGATGTACGGAAGGTAGATCACTGTGCTTTGTTGTTGCTCTTCAGATGTCTTCGTTCTCCGGAGTTGTTTCAATACTTCTTCTAGGAGTTTCTTGGGATATCCATTCCGATGGAGGTCCTCTCTGATGTGGTTCAATTCGGCATCTAGTGACTCCACGTCGTTGCATATGTGCGTCGCTCTCTCTACCAATGTTCTCACGATCCCTCTCTTCGTCGAACTCGGATGGTTGGAGCTGTAACTGAGGTACTGCCCCGTATGTGTCTTCTTTCTGTAGACGGAGGTGCAGATTTCATTGCCTATTCTCTCAAAGTTCACATCGAGGAAGGGTAAGGCACTGTTGGTTTCCATTTCCATCGTGAATTTGATCGAATCCCTGATTCCGTTGATTCTTGAGAAGAAATCCTGGAGATGTTTGTCTCCGTGATTCCATATAATGAAGGTGCCGGAATGGATATCCCAAGAAACTCCTAGAAGAAGTATTGAAACAACTCCGGAGATCGAAGACATCTGAAGAGAAACAACAATGCACAGTGATCTGCCTTCCGTACATCAGAGGTGTCTCCGAGAAGATCAGAAGGATCGGAAACAAGTTCAACATAAAGAGCTGCTTCCAATCCGGCAGTACTTTACGGAGTTTCCTGACCAAGACCAAACCTGACAACAAAAATGAAATCAGTAAGAATTGCATTTATGAAGTTCCATGTGAATGCGGAGATTCCTACATTGGAGAGACAAAGAGACCGTTATCGGTAAGATTGGATGAGCACAAGAAATGGACTCAACGTGCAGAAACATCAAAATCGGGAATCGCTGACCACGCCTGAACTGAGCACCATCGAGTTCTATGGGACGACGCAAGTGTTCTACATAGAGAGGAGCATTGATTCAAACGAAAGTTCAAAGAGGCCGCCTACATCGATGCCAATAACGCCTTTAATCAACCAAGCGTTGGGATCAAGAACGTATGGAAAACCCTGATTGCTCTTTCTGGCGGGCTGCAGAGGCGCGAAACTTCACGCACCACCACACCGCGCGAAATTACACACACCGCTGCACATGGCGGAATTGCACGCATCATTGCGCCGACAGTCATATAAATTGGCAAGTAGCACCTAAACTTGTCAGTATTCACCTGAAGACGATTGCAGATACAAGCATTCGAAACGTCGTGAAAACCTTTTAAATACATTAAGACGATGGACGTCCGAAACGACAGTAATCAAGTTACCACATCGTGTACAACCTTCAAACAATCGTCCGTCATCTTGGAGCCGCCACCTTGAATTTATGAATTTTGAAAAAAATCTAATCCAATTTTTAATCAAATCAGACCATAATTACAAATCGGGTCCGCCATCTTGGAGCCGCCATTTCGAATTTATGAATTTTTACAAAAAATTCATAATCTCCGACCCCGAAAACTTCTACATACCAATTTTGAATCAAATCGGACCATAATTACAAATCTCGTCCGCCATTTTGGAGCCGCCATTTTGTTTTTTCTCTAACAAAAATTTCATAATGCATTGTCACTGGAATTATGAACACCTGCCAAATTTCAGCTCAATCGGATGTCGGCAAGTTCTCCAAAAATGGATTACAAATTTTTAACCGGAAAGAATGACAGAACGAAGGAGTGACAGAACGAAGGAATGGCAGAACGAATGACATACGAACGAAGCAAGTTAAATGAAAGCTTGTAAAAATAACGTTAGGTTACAACCTTCTTGAAGTAACTGGAATTTTTTTTACACAAATTTAACTGGACATTTTTGGAAATGGGTTTTTACCAAGTCAACTAAGTCGAATTTCTTCATTGCGCAGTAACAAACTGGTACCATTCTTTGTTGGAATTTCACTGATCTGTTTTGCTTTCTTTCACTTCCAAAAATGAAATGAGGTGAATATTCTAATAGATAACCAGTTTTATTCCCATTCATGCTTACATTGTATTTGGAAGTCTCCTAAAATTATTCGATAGTTTATTTAGGATAAAAAAAAGTTGAAATATGGCTTTAGTGTTTCGTTTTGAAAATGGGTTGATTGTTTGAAACTCATGTTTTTTTTTGGACATTGGAACACCTGTATGAAATAGTTTGTTTTATGAATTTCTAACTTTCATAATTATTTCAAATTTTCACAGGCCACAAATGGAACGCATTTTTTTCCAAATGTATCTATGGATTGAGTTCGATGATGGATTTGAAATTATTTTTGATAAGACATAGTTATCAAGAATAGCTGAAACCTTTTTCTCATAATGAATGAAAATCATTAGTGGAGTAATTATTGGACTGTTAAATTAATTTTACATATTTTCAGTACGACACATTTTTTCTCAGTATATATCCCCTAACCTCTAACCTAACCTAGATGATATCTATACATACAACAAACAAACGGCGAAATAAATGGGTATAAAAGGGTGAATTCCCTTGGACACACCTGTTCCCTATAGCGTGCAGTGCCTACGCATGAAAGGATAAATATTTGAAATTGGAAACATACTTTTATTTTCGCATTATCCCCGTCCGGCTCGGATTCTAGATTGAAATGAAAATTTCTGGATCCCCAATAGGCATTTCCGAGTTCTCGTCCAGAAATTGTATAGAATCACGTACGAAAAAATCGTTTTGTAATTTTTCGATGATTGTAAAAAAATTGCATTCGAAATTCGGCAATCCGGGATATTGGAAACTTCAGTTACTATTCTGTTTCCTAAATCAGTTGAATGAGCAGCTGAAAAACCGAAAGGAACAATAGGATTGCCGCTCTGATCTTAGATGCCGACCATAGGAGAAGATTGTTTCTTTCACTTGGAATGAATCTTTGCATATTCTTGTTTAAAGCAGTCAGTTGAATGTGCCGAAAAAATCGAAAGAAACGTAACGGGACTGAATTTATAAATATTTTTTGTTTTGATTTCGCATCAAATTCTTCAGAAAATGAAAACACTCAGTGAATAGTATTCAAATAGTATTCTGATTGTACTCGTATTTTTTATTATTACAAAAATTGATTTAAATTAATTAACTATTACAACATGGCATTTGATAATGAATCAATACCTTAGAGATATAAACTATATACTTATAAATACCAAGGAAATATTTTTACTTCCCGCACCTGATCCGATCGCACCAATGCTGCTCGTTTTTCGACAGACTGATTCTCGAAAACGATGTGGCTTCAAATGGGTAAAAATCCAGTTGCAACCACTTGCTCCATCACTAATATAAAACACTTTCCAACTTGACAAGAAAATATATGTAAACCCTACGATGACAGGCGCATTACGTATCCGCAGTGCACGTGTTCAGTCGTTTAAATACGATTCGCAGACTACTCGTCTCAATTTGCATTTTAATCAGTACTAGGGCAATTTCCGAAACCAGGGCTCAATTTAATTCAAAGGTTATACATGACGAATCACAACGCAACCGCAGTTTTCACGTTTGTAAAAGACAAATTATTTAGAGAGGTAGATTATATTGGTACAAATGATTTTGAATGTATCAATATAATTCATATGTACATTAGAAGCATAGCCAAAAATTTGGATGAGTTAAAAGTATTTTTCGAACAATTCACCACAAAATTCGACAATGTCATACTATCGGAAACATGGAACATTGCGTTATATAATTTAGATGGTTTTGATATATTTTATAATTACGGCTCCATAAATCAAAATTATGGGATAGTTATTTATATTCGAAATCCACTCAACCACAAGATTAAAATTACAAACATAGAAGGATGCACAATAATACTAACAGAAATATATATTTATATATATATATATATAAACAAAAAATCATTCTTAATGACATCTTTGTACAGGCCACCCTCAACATCAAAATTATAATTCCTGTATTGCCTTAGGAACTATATGGACATACAGTATCGGAAACAATTTATCTGGGGTATAGACAGAAATCTACACGAGCAACAAGGAATGCAATGTTATGATAATACCACATAAACAAGAGAGACGCACTGCTGTGCGCCCCTCCTGTTACCCCACTCGACACATTAACTGACCACGTGGCAATGCGACACAGCGCACAGCGACTCGAGTCATTCTTGCCGAGCCGTGGTTGCGAAAACAAAAGACCGTGACAATTATTACCTTTTGAAACATGCCGCCTATTTACACAACCGCAGAGAAAGTACAGATCGTTAAGTGGTACTTTGGGGGTAATTCTGTACAAGATACTTGAAATCTATTCATAGTGGCTTTTGCAGATAGACCTGTACCTACGGAAGCGACTGTCCTTTCAATTATTAATAAATTTCAGAATTTTGGGTATGTGGCAGCACATTGCAAAAAATGTCCCACAAATCCACCACCGCATCCTAGACAAATACCCAAGGAACGGGAAATAAGAGAAACATAAGTGTTTGCATTGGCAGAAACGACACCTTGTTTGAGTAGACAGATCGCCGACGAAGTGAATTTGAATGAAAGAACTGTAAGGAATATTTTGAAGAGAAACGGTTATAATTGTTTCAAAGTCAAGACCACACAAGAACTTTTGCCTGGAGACCATTTAAGACGTATGGAGTTTTGTGAAACGATGGTCAAAAAATGCAATAGGGCATTTCTTGTAAATGATGACTTTCTAAAACAGGTGTTATTTACCGATGAATCGTCCTTCTCAATTCATCGAAAACACAACCCATCCGTAGTACGTTATTGGTCTCGTAAAAATAAACATTTGAGTATTGCTGTGAGGACACAGTACCCAAGAAAATTAAATGTGTGGACGGGACTTTTAGGCGATCACGTCATAGGCCAATTTTTTATTGAAGAGAATTTAAGTGCAGCAAAATATTTGCAACTTTTGCAAAATTAATTTATTCCTGCAGTTCGCGCTCTTCCGATTGACTTCAACGACGTTTGATTTCAACAAAATCCTGCCCACAATGCAGGCACGGTGGTTACATTTTTGAATCAATTATTTCCCGATCGGTTTATTTGTACGCGAGGTACAATCAACTGGCCACCTCGATCACCAGATGTAGCACCTCTCGATTTTTATTTCTGGGGCATGCTAAAATCGGAGGTATATCGGCATGAGTTCGAACGTGCCACCAATTTAGATGAACTGAGGGCAAAAATTATTCAGTTGTGTGCTCAGGTAACACCAGTTACCCTTGCGGCTACCGGAACAGAATTGTACAATAGATTCGGCTATTGTTTGGCCCAAAATGGTGGTTTGTTCGAACATTTAATAAAATAATTCCGCACACAAAATATTTAATTTGGTTTGTCTTTTCTTGTAAATATTTTTTTTATCTCCATTCAAGAAATAATTGTTTTTCTGTTAGAAATAAGTTTTTTGTTTTTATTCTTACAGAAATATCGTTTGCTTTTGTTTATGTTTAAGAATTTTTTTTTGTTTTCGTGGCCACCATGGCACCAGAGATATTTTGATCTACCTGTCGTCAAACAGATTAAATTGAATCAATGATTCAGTTTAATTTGTTCAAATTATCTGATGTGAAATTATCGTCAAAAATTCTTCTTCATTGCAGCGCACACATTCTCCCGACTGCTGCTGGTATGATACTGACGTCCTGAGCTAACCGCCCTGACTCTCCTATCTCTGTGTGGTGACGTCGATATCCCTTACTCGAGCGAGTCGAGGAGAAATTATAATGCTCTCTCAACAAGCTATTCTTTACGCTCTCATGAAACCACCATACCCAAGATAAATACTTTCCGATACTGTATATGGAGCTGGAAATTTCGACTATAACCTTTTCATTGGAGACTTTAACATAAATATAAAACTCGACAACGAATTTGATTTCATATCTATGATTAACTCATATACAAGAATATGTAACAACTCAAAATCCTGCATAGACCATATATTCATGAAAACAAAACACAACATTGGTGAATGCCTTCCTATAGTTCTTAAAACTTGCATTTTCCAGTCATTTTGAAAATGCCCTTCAAAAAAATAAACGAGATAAAAAATTAACAGATGAAGTAAAGCTATTTAAAAAACTTAAAAATACGTGCTGGACACCTATATATGGGGCACAAAACGTGAGTGAAGGAGTTGATTTTTTTGTGAATCAACTAAAAGACACAATCGAAGAGAGTACTATAACAAAATAAATGTTTCATATAGAAAAAAAAGACCGATGTGGATTTGTCAAATACAGAAACAAACTAAGAGTCCTATTCAGAATCACGAAAAAACATATAGTACAATATGAAGGTAACTCAAAACAACTGGAGTGTAATAAATGGAATAAGCAATAACGAAAAGAAAAAAAAAATAATTAACCGGATAAAACTAGAGGATATTACGGTAGTAGTAGATCTCACCATTATGAGCAATGAATTCAATAAATATTATTGAAATGTAGGAGAGAATCTCGCTAATAAAATCACAAAACTTATCAAAAAAAAAGATGGGACGAATATGTGATAGATCAAAATATCATATAGACATATTGAAAACATCAATTGAAATCTCAGCTCATCTAAGACAAATTTAAACTTCTGAGAACCATACTAGACACTACCAAACTCAAAATGGTCCATCATGCATTAGTATGTACACGATTGAGTTATGGTATCATAGGGTGGAATGGAGCAATGAACAAACACCTAAAAATAAATTAGTGTAATACAAAAAAATATTTGGGAATCATATACCTACCCGTCAGATAACCTCTTCACAGAAGCACATATCTTCGACATAAAGCAATTGTTTTATCGTTCGACATAAAGCAATTGTGGTTTATCAATTCAAGAATAAATCAGATCTCTAACACAATACAATACCAGGAAACATCGCACCTGCTACAAAACTCCATTTTCAACAAAAACAGTTGGCCAGCGCTTCTTCACTTATCTAGCACCAAGAATGTATCAAATTCTTCCCAAAGATGTGACAAAACTCCATAACCTACGCCAATTCAAGAAAAAAGTGAATGAGTTCATTGCAAATTACCCGAGAAATGAAGTCTTCAAAATAATATATATGGGAAATTCGTGATATTGTATTGTATTATAATTTATGGGATCGGCAGATGTTATGGCAAAAAGGAATATTCACATTGCTTTGAAATCACATGTGAAATGCATTCTGCCCAAAGATCTATATATTCCTCACACGTGTTCTACCACTTCTTCGCTTAGATTTCGATATTGCTTGATTTTTATAAATGCCCAAACTGATAAAGGAGGTAAAACCTCTTACAAATTTACATTGTTCATTACTTGTAAAAAGAGAGATTTTTTAAAGTGTAAGTAGTGTTTCATCATTGATAATTAATAAAAAACTAATTATGGGGCATATTTCAAATTCAATGGATTATGAAAGCCTTTTATTTCGAAATTTCAACCCTATGAAGGGTTGGCCCTGAATTAATTACTTTTCCTTGTTAGAAGACATACCCTATAGGAAACAGGGTTTCAGTACAAACTCCGTCTACGAGCTCCCGGTTCATTATCGCCAATACATAATTTTCCTGGAAAAGGTTTAACTCTGAAAAATTCGAATTTGTCTCACTTCTAATGGAAACACCTAATTATTGGATTAGTATTTTGAAATTTGCAAGATCGTTGGAGATCCAGGAGTTGGGTCTGAGAATTTACAGATGTCTACCTGAGTAATTAACACTTCACACCAGGGACAATGGAACTACAGAATTTCATGAAAAATAATAGATAGAAGGGAAACATTACACTTTTCCCTGAAAATTTATCGGCTCTAAAAAATATGAATTTGTCTGCCTTACTTCTCGTGGAAACGTCTCCATATCTTCCGTGATTATTGGAATATCATTCTGTGACATTCGAAAGCATCAGAGAATCAGGAGGTGAATCTATGATGACCTGAGTAATATACCCATTTTATGTCAGGGACGATGAAAATGAGGATTTTTTCAAAAAATAATAGGTGGTGAGAATAAACTCATTTCAGATTCGCGATCAGGACTTGAATTTTATAACGAGTAAGTACATCTTTTCCTGAAAAAATGTTTCTGAAAAATACAAAATTGTCTCACTACCCATTGTGACATCCGCGTATCTTTATAAATTATCCGAATATAAATCTGAGATCGAATAAGATTCCGAAGATCAATCTATTCACTGGATCCAGATTCTTGGAAGATTCAGAATTCCACTTCAATAATAATTAGACAAATTAGAATGTTGCAGAACTGAAATGAGCAACTCTTTCCCTTGGAGGTAAACATCCTGTCTACGGGAACGTATTCTCATTGGGATGGTATCAAGTTACCTGACATTAGTCTCATATTGCACTTCAAGTTATGAAGGAACCCTCATCTTCACCAACAAATAATCCATTCAGCACTTTTGTTTGCGATTGAAAATTAAAATTCCACTTGAGATTCATGTGAGAACACATTCAAAACGATTTATCGAGAAGATTATTTGGTGATTAATATTTACTTTTCCACATTAAAAAAACAGAAACGATATAGCTTGATATTATTCTATAATATACTAGGGTAGGCCGTTAAAAACGCGACTTTTGTTTTTTTGTGGTCTGCCCTCCATATTTATTATGGTCACAAAATGGTCCAATTTCGAAAGGTATTGAACTATCTGTGCTAACGAGTCATGGAAAAAATTAAAAACCTAAATAATTTGATTTTTTTCATTCAGAACTTGGGATACCTCTCCGATAGTCCGCAAAAAATAAACTAGCGTTAGTGATATTATATAGATTATGTTGATTTTCTTGACCCTTACCTCCTATTTATGTTGCTAATATTATATATTATTAATATACTAATAATTGTAATAATTATCATTGATATTAATTATCGAATAAAATTAATTTATGATGTTGAAATATTCTCAATTAGATATATAAAACTGCATTGAAAATGTTTTTGCATTTTGAAATAATAATTCAATTATAAATAATGATCCACACAACATCTCTCGTCTGCCATGCTTTTTTCCATATTTCTGGGGTAATTCATGTTTTTTTAAGTTTGTACACGCACTTTATGTTGGATATCGAAATAATCAAATGTATTAAGTTTTGAGTCCAATTTTTCAATTTCATTTTGATGATAAAAATCAAATATATTTCATGGAATTAAAAAATCCTTGAGAAATAACTGAATACATAAATGCGTCACGTAGTTTATATTCTTGGAAAAAAATTGTTCTATTTTAAGATTTTTATGCCAGATGCTCCCCTGAATATGGTAATCAGTGTTGTGTATAAAAGCGAGTAAATAAAAATTGAGATAGATAACACCCTAATAAACAGTGTGAAGACCCAAACAACTTTATAGTCATGAATGCCTTGAGTTACTTTTTCTCTGTTCGGTGAGTGTCTTCAAAGGAATTTTTTCATGGAATTGTTTTTTGGTGGAAGCATGTTAACTACGGAATCTTTGATCGATTTTCTGATGTGTTTCAATGGGAAAATGTAAAAATTGAACTACTTTGCTTTTGCTTTTTATGAAAAAAAATTAATAATAACAAGTTCATAGATTTCCTCTTGTGAATAACAAGTTGGTCAAATTGCTGCTATATGGGTCCAAAAAGAAATTTTTTCAAAATCGAGGAATTATAATAAACTTTTTCATTTTGTTATCAAAAGCTATTTTTTTCGTTATGTATTATTATGTGGCAGCCGTTAGCGTTGGCCAAACTTATAAAATGTTAATAAATTTTCAGTGTTAAAATAAATATTTGATATATGATTCATGAGAGAAAATGTAGACAAACTTCTTTGTAACGATTTCTATTTTTATATATACATCATAATTATCCCTTAGATAAGCACTTTTTACTTGCAATCGTCGTATACAAGAGTTTCAACAATTTTTATGCCAACTGTGGTATCGTTCACAATAATATTAATACAAAATATAGATGAATTTCAAAAAGAGCTTCACTTTTCTAAGTACCTTGTATATTTGAAAATAAGTTTCTGTACTGTAGCTTCGCTAATAGTTCAAAGGTCCTATGTAAGTATGATGCAGTGAAGTAGTACTCTGTATATTCAAATACAGGAAAATGTATCTCACTGAATGTAATCAAATGTCAAATTCTTCCAGTTACTTTCATGAAAGACTGAAACAAAAACGGTCACTGGAGACAGCAGTCTGCCACCCACACACACGTGTATGTTAATCCATCGCAGCTCGAAACCAGTTTTACCAGCCTTCAAAAACAAAAGACTGCTATTGCCGAGAGAACAACGTTAAAGAGACTGCGAATGTTACAGGACGGTCAAGCGAAGTCATCCGACCTGCGGATTTTTTTTAATGCTTTTTAAATTTTCACAATCATTAAAAGCCTGAACGATATGAAATCCTTTTTTGTCGACGTGTATCCAAAGATAAGACATTTTGTATAGAACATTGAAAACATTGAAAAACAAACAAAATAATTCCTGGGTTGAAACAAATATATGGTGATTTATTTGAAAATATGAACAGGATTTTCATAAAATCATCTGCCACTGAAAGATAAACTTTAGTGACTATCTTCCATCGTTCAAGATAACCTCTTGTGGGGTATTTATGTTGAAAAGGAAGACATTCTCAATTGAATATTGAATAGAAAGATTTTTCTGTGAATTGAAAAATCCACGATAAAAATGAAGTTAGGGTCCTTTCAGAATATCTATCAGATGTAGTTCAATGTCCAGCGTGGCTTTATCCGGGAAAGTTGTTTTCTGTTAGACGCATTTACGAAAAAAAAAATATCGTGGATTTTTCAATTTACAGAAAAAAAATCTATTCAACATTCGATTGAGAATGCTTCCCTTTTCAATATATATGGTGCTTATCTACAAAAAATTGTAGTCTCCAATTAATTGTTTTTGATTTCGTATGGTGGTGCCTGAGTATTCTAATAAACGATTTCTTAAAAAAAACTCCTATGAAAATAAGTCCGAAACGGTTTCGAATATATTGGGTGTTATCTTTGAAAGCATACGTTTTGTCAAAGAGCGATTGCTTGAATCATATGAACCAAGAACTACTTTATGGCTGCATTTTCAGATTATTTTTGGGAAGAAGTAACTCTATTGAATCCTTGTCTTTCGTCAAGGACATATATTGAAAAATGTCAGAGGTTTTTATTTTCTAAATCTGGATTTTCTGTTCAACCTGATATTCTTTATGTCTGACTCAATATTTACCCCATTCTGTAGGGATAGTAAAAAATTTACTTGAACCATTTTCAGTGACAGGAGTCATGATTCATTTATTTATATGAATATCGATATATATATATATATATATATATATATATATATATATGAAAAGCATCAAATTATAGATAGTGACACCTATAATCTGGGTGTTGAAGCTTAGACCTGTTATCGTGGAATTTTAATGACACGAAATTTCGTGCACATTAATAGGTCACCAACAGATGTCAGCATAGGCCAATCCACGACACCAATAGTCGTACTCCCAGTGCGTTCTCAGTAACGCAAAACGAATAACGAGAGAAAGAGAAATTTGTTACGAATCCAAGAGAGCCCACCATCCGCCAACAGCTGTTTCATGGTTTCCCAATCATCAGGACGGCTTGTGTTCTCTTTCAAATTCGTATCAAATATCTCATAGTGCTAATACCTACCGGCAAGTACGAAAATGTGAAAAGCATCAAATTATAGATAGTGACACCTATAATCTGTGTGTTGGAGCTTAGACCTGTTATCGTGGAATTTTAATGACACAAAACTTCGTGCACATTAATAGGTCACCAACAGATGTCAGCATAAGCCAATCCACGACACCAATAGTCGTACTCCTAGTGCGTTCTGAGTAACGCAAAACAAATAACGAGAGGAAGAGAAATTTGTTACGAATCCAAGAGAGCCCACCATCCGCCAACTGTTTCATGGTTTCCCAATCATATATATATATATATATATATATATATATATATATATATATATATATATATATATATATATATATTAGGGTGTGCCAAGAAACGACGATATTTTTTTTTTTTTGCTCTCAGTCCAAAATATCTTAGAATATGTCCCAACGAAGCTGCTCCTGTTGAAAGCGGAGCTCAAAATTCCAATTCTAAGAGGTCCTCCATCGAACTTAAAGTTTTTCCGTTTAAATAACATGGGAAACATGATTTTTTATTAGTTTTTTGTCCTGCAAACTGTGATGGAATTATTTAAAAAAAAAACGAATGAATGGACCTTGTTTATTATTAAATTTGGTACAAAAAATTCTATTGGCTCGAATTTCTATCTTCAATATTTGATTTGTTATATAGCTTTAAAATTAAAATTTCCGGTTTTTTGCATTTTTTAGCTAAACTGTAAGAGTTAGACAAATTAGACAAATTTGTAGTACTTTTGATATTCTATAAAAAAGTTCCCGTCAATTTTTTTATATCATCAATAACAACAAAGTTACAGGCTCATGTATATTTATTTTTTCAAATTTTTGCTTTTACGAACTGAAATATCGATAATTAAACAAAAAATTTGGTGCAAATTTGTTAACACATCAAACTTGCAACAAAATTAGGTGAGTAAGTTGTTTCGTAGTATCAAACCATAATATTTACAGACTGAGTCAGTCATATTTTTATGATTTTTCAACTATTTTATGAAATATATTGATAAAGGACATAAAATATATGTCAAGGCCAAGATTATTTTCTATTTCTTTCCATTATATTTTGAATTAAAAAGGGAAACATTCTCAATTGAATATTGATAGAAAGATTTTATGAACATCCTGTTTATATTTTCAACAAATCAATTTTGGATTAATTGTTCAAACCGGCAACCTTGCGCAGTGTCTTGAAGTGGATGGCGGTTACCATAGCAACAATGTAAATTAAACAAAATATATAGAAATAACTTTTGCAAACAAGCAGCATTATTTAATGAAATAAATACTATTCAAACTGATAATAATAATAAAAATTATAATATACAGTGCATTTCGAACAATACATAACAATATCATTAAGATATCAAAAGCAAATACAATTCACAATATAATTGCAGTTATTTTTAGTTCAATAATTTTTAATATTAGCTTAAAATGTGAAAAAACTCTTATTTTTACACTTCAATTGATATTTTACTCACTATTTCAATATTCTGAAAATGATTTGTTCTGATTGAAAATTTTTAATAAAATTAAGCTTATTGGACTATTGAAGATTTGAATTTAAATTTTTTTGAGAACTTGCTTTCAGCGCCCTCTGTACATTTATCGATATCCGCGCCATTGATCACTTACCGCTTGATTGATTCAATTAGTAGATTCTATTGTCTTTTGATTTAATTGGTTCGGTTTTTAGGTTAGTCTTAGGTAGTTATTGCCACAACAGCAACGCGTGTATCTTTTTGATAGAAAAAAACAATGTCTGAAAAAACAAACCAACGGAACTACATGAATTTAGTTGGCTTTGAGTAAAAAAATTCAAATAGTTCAAAATTACCTGTGAAGCGCGATGTTTTATCTTTGTTTTTTTTTATATACGTCGAACAAAAAAGCTTGGAATTCGCGAGAGTTCCACATTCGTTCTTTGTGAAGTTGTTAAAGTATGGCATACATTTTTGCTCTGTGTAAACAATTCACATCACTCCATTGTGAGAATCGAAAAATTGTACAAAGACTGGCAAAAAACGCAAGTTCACAAAGCTAGAAAAAAATCTCCTGCACAAAAATTACTTGAGAAGAATTTCAGTTATTCTCTCGATTGCTTATTTGAAAGTGATCAATCGAACTTCAAAAAGTTTACTGTCACAGATATAAGCTTATTATTATCGATGAACATCAGCGATTTCGCGAGCCAGCGGTCGTTATTTTTATTTGAACAGTTTCAACTGGAGCATGATTTTATGGACAAGGATCCAGAGATCTGGACTTTCGATCAAAATTATCAACAGTGCAAATTTGTCCTGTCAAACTTAAAAGTTGTTAATGATCTCGCTGAAAGAGGCGTTGCATTGATCCAGGAGTACAATGTTTGTTTGACACAAAGTGAGGAACAGAAGCAATATTTACTGCAAGTGGTCGAGGAGCATCGTAAAAGACTTCCTAACTTTAACAAAAATACACTTGTAACTGCTTACTATAAGAAATAAAAAGAAAATATTTTCATGCGTTTAAAACTATATAATTATCATTTGATTGGTTAGTAAAAAAAATTTCTAATTTCTACCCTTACTACTGAAGCAAGTAAGTGATTCTCAGATTAATTTCTAATAGTTTGTAATTAATTGATACGTTTTTATTCTGTAATTTCGATATTTATTTCGATAATGTTTTCATTTGTATCTATTTAACATTTATGCAAGGAATAATCGTAAAATTAACAATAATATTGTTAACATTTTTTAGCCACAGGTTAAATAAAAAATTTACAAAGGTAAATTTTGCCGTAAATTGACTAAGGTTTTTATATTTTAATCATATTTAATATCCTTTATCAATATATTTTATAAAATAGTTGAAAAATCATAAAAATATGACTGAATTTTATGGTTTGATACTACGAAACATCATACTCACCTAATTTTGTTTCAAGTTTGATGTGTTAACAAATTTGCACCAAATTTTTTGTTTAATTATCGATATTTCAGTTCGTAAAAGCAAAAATTTAAAAAAATAAATATACATGAGCCTGTAACTTTGTTGTTATTGATGATATTAAAAAATTGACGGGAAATTTGTCATTTAACATTTCTGTCTAACTCTTACAGTTTAGCTAAAAAATGCAAAAAACCAGAAATTTAAATTTTAAAGCTATATAACAAATCAAATATTGAACATAGAAATTCGACTCAATAAAATTTTTTGTACCAAATTTAATGATAAACAAGGTCCATTCATTCGTTTTTCTTTAAAATAATTTCATCACAGTTTGCAGGACAAAAAACTAATAAAAAATCCTGTTTCCCATGTCATTTAAACGGAAAAACTTCAAGTTCGATGGAGGACCTCTTAGAATTGGAATTTTGTGCTCCGCTTTTAACAGGAGCTCTGTTGGGACATCTCCAAAGATATTTTGGACTGAGAGCAAAAAAAAAAATATCGTCGTTTTTTGGCACACCCTAATATATATATATATATATATACATATATATATATATATATATATATATATATATATATATATATATATAGAGAGAGTAGAAAATAGATAGACTCTTTTTCTTTTCCTATCGAACTAAAATCTCAATTTTCACGTATACTAATAAAAAAATTACAATTTTGAATTAACTGTGAACGTTGTGTAAAGTTTTGACGAAATACATTCAATTTCTTGTGAAAAATTAAGGGGTTATTTTTTTATTATACAGGACTTTTTCATAAAATCTTTCATTTTTCAATGAAGATTTAATTTTTTTTCCACCATAAACAACATAAAAAATCGCAGAAATGGATAAACGACTTCTTATATGTGTTTTAAATTCGAGTGTTTCACAAATAATATTCCCGAGTATAAATCTAAGGGAATATATTTATATAATTGGGCAGAAATCTAACAACAATAATTGAGATAATACCAATCTCGGTCATAAAATTTGTTGAAAACGATCACCTACTTCAAAAATTTTCAACTGCTTCAATTATTTAGGAAGAAAAGTTCTCAACTGAATATTGAATAGAATTTTTTCTGAAAATTGAAAAATCTTAGACAATAAACAAGTAATTTTTTTTTATATCTAACAAAAAACAACTACTTTCCCGGCTAAAGCCACGCTGGACATCGAATTATATACTAGATATTTTGAAAGGACGCCAACTCCAAATATAAAATTTGAACGAGGAAATTTGCATTTTCCGAGGCATTTTCATTCAGATAGTTATTAGATTTTCTATTCCAGTCTTAAATAAGAACTCATATAGATGAGAGAGGGAGAGAAGAATGTTTTCCAAAAAGGAGTTCACTAGGTCTTCAATACATTGCAATGATGGAAAAATGTTTAACGGCTATTGCTATTCATATATATTAATATTATTGATTTGACGTTGTTATACCGAACCCTAATCTGTATTCGACAGACTATTGTTTTACAGCAACACAACAGCGTGTTAGTTATTGATGTAGAAAGTTACGTAACAATATTAATTAGTTTGGCAAAATGGATCTTGCGTTGATGATATTGAAATTTCTGGTTTAATAATTATTAAACACGACAATTACTGTATGAATGAGGGTTGCTCTCATTCTAAGAGAAGTACTAAAAGTCCATGACCCATTTAAACAAAAACCATAAGCTTGTGCTATGGATAATCTAGAGATGAACGCTAGGCGTGAGCATATTATGTCGACTAGGAATCTGATTAAAGATTCAAGGAAACCCCAAATTGTATTTTTGTTTTTTGCATTAACTGATTTTGTAATGTGAGTGTTCATTTCTACAAAAGTAAAAAGTTATATATGATAATCTGCGCCAAATATAAAAAGATTAAAATAATATAATTTGGTTGTTTATTAGAAAGCTCACATTATTTTTTTCTGATAAAGAGGTCTAGTTACATATCTCCGCACTGTGAACAAAATAAATTGAATAAGAAGATCAAGGAAGATATTCTTCGTAATATGATTTTCGATTTTTATTTCCAATGTCGTAAAAAGTGGGTTTCACGAAGTTTATATACAGGGTGTAACCTAAAGTACGGTTGAAAGTTAACACCATATTCTTTGTTAAAAAAACGATTTTTTATCATATAAACATACCCTAAACTGTTTCGTTTCCTATTCACAGGGTGCTGAACAAATAGAGTGTATTCAAAAACACCTGAAAGAGTTGATATATTGTGATATTTTTTACAGACTCATAAATTTTGCAGAAAACCAGTGGCGGAGAAACATGATACCACTGAGGCAATTAAAACTTATTCCTAAATAAATGATCGACTTTCGACATTTTTCCATATTCATTCCTCTCTTTCTTAATTTCGAAATTTTCAATTGCTTGTTTACCTCTGGACGAACCCTTTATTCACTACATCATTAAATTTTCAGAGTTAAAAACTCATCTCAGATATTATTTTTAGTGAATAAATTTCGCATCATTGTATGACTTATGAAGAATAATCTGTTCATCTCCAATGGAAACAGGGTAAACATGAGGTGACTTCACGAATAAAAATCCAGTGGATTGAGTTATGGTAAACGAGAAGTCAAGTTATAGCCCTTGCACGGCCAATCCATATTTCTAGATATATATGTATATATATATATATATATATATATATATATATATGATACAATCTTCTGACTCCACAATGACTTCCATTTGCCTGCCCATAAAAAAGTGTAAATCTCTCATTTCGATATTGGTAGCATATAAGTTTTTTAATAATGAAATATTTAAACAACAAGGACATAATTGTTCATTTCGTGGGGGGATAATTCAGTAACGAGCAGGGCCAACTAGGACGAAACTCTATTTAAGTCACAAAGATCAGTGTGGTCAGTTTTTCAAATATAAATGTCCAAGTGACATCTGTGACAGAATAGCAATGAGAGTGAAAAGCTGAAGAACGCAGAGAGGATGCTCAATAAATTGTGCATGGGGTTATAGAACATTTTTGGAATTTTTACAAATTGAGAGATACTGTTGGAAAACAAAAACAATTTGCAAGAGGACATTTTTGTTTTAAATTGATTCAGGAATTGATTCGAAATTTCAATTATTTTTGTAGCCTACCCCTATTTCTATCCGCCACTGGTTGAAAATTAGTTTTCTGCACTATTGATGGCTTTCCAATACCCCCAAATTCTGTAACAAATCTTGTTACAATGCATTTACTTTTATATAAGTTATCGAATAAAAATTCCTTATTCCAACTACTACAACGTCCGAATGATTTTATGCTAGAATTTTGTTATTGTTGTAACAAAGACTATGGGGTTCACGTAATATACTCTAAAAATCTAGCGAAATCCGTAGACAAACTAGAAGCCGAAAAAAAAAAACATTTTGGGAATATTGGCAAACAAAACGTTGATCGAGAGCTTTTTGAGATTCACAACTTTCATTTGAAATTGATGGGGGGATTGCCGAAATTGCTTACTAATTCTCAAAAAAAGATTTGGCATAGGTTCAAAGCAGTAGTCTTGGGATTTTTAGGGAAAAACACAGCCAAAAATTACCAAAAATTGTTGAAAATATGTTAAAGAACTTTAAGACCATGGGTTACAGGATGTCTCTGAAAATGCATACCCAAAAACGGAATATCGCTGTTGATTATTGCTGATATTTTTCAATGAATTCACAATTTTTGTTTACCCTGTATACTTCTTTATCATTAGATTTGGTTGTTCGTATTGACTGAATGCTGTTTGACGACACTTTCTTCTTCGGTGACAAACGAACAAGTCATGTATGTCAGGTCAAAAGTTACCCATTTTGAATTGATGGACCATCGTATATTCGTGAAACATCTTTTCAAAATAATGTTTTATGTTTTACCGCATTTTTGTTTATGTCGGTATATCCGCTAATATGTATTTCAATGTACCTATCGAGCTCTCTACCCTAACTAATCTCTATACATACATGTGATAACTGATTGAAAGCAAAAAAATTCACTCATTGGAAATACCTTCTACATATTTCAGTAAAATATTCCACGAATCCACTGCTTTCATTCCAGAGCGCATACCAACAAATGGAAGGTCGGACTGTCTGGATATGAATTTCAAATCCGCTTTTCCCCATCGGATATGAAATTCCTATTAATACGAGCGGAAAAAGTGTTCGGAAACAATCCTTTCAACGAAAAAACTGTCACTGTTTTCCTATTTGTATTCATTAGGAAAGTATTAGCAACGGGGCCATGCGCATCCATATTCTGATATATGTTCACTCTTTATTTTTTATCAGCGTTATAGTAGGAGAGCCGGGCGTAAAATTTCAAGTCTGATAAACTTCTCGAGATCATGATTCGTCACTTCGATGTTAGTGCAACACAAAATGACACTGCTGCCATTTTACAGTGACGAAGCATGGAAATAAACTTAATTTTGATTGTCAAGAATCATAAAACTAGCAAATGCAGTGCTGCCAGTCCTAATTGCTGCCCTTATCAGTGACAGCAGCGTGATAAGTGATAACCGCAATTTAACTTTCGAGTATCATAAACTTTGTTAGTTCAGTTGGCTTTAGATTTGACATAAAGGTATTTTAGAAGTCGCTGATCACAGTTTAGGCGTCAGAATTGCAAAATTTGAAATGACTGATCTAATATGGCGACTATTTTTATCTGAATTCGGAGTGCCCTGAGCCCAAGACCGATTTCTTGCGCGCAGGTTTTGGACCTTATAAGAAGAATGAGTTTTATCGTATTTTGCACCACAAAAGTTAGCAAAAAATTCCAATGGAAATAAAAATTGTCCAATATCCTCTTGCCCCTGCGTCTCCCACTTTTTGCAACTACACCGATGCCATGAATAAAACCGAACCTGTACCACCCGTTTCTTGCACACCATCGCACAGTGGTTCCGATAGTCAATCTGACGGGACAAAATTATTTCTCTGAATATTTGTACAAATAAGTGGCAGTATCAGCTTGAATTCGTGTCAGAATCATAAGGATATTGAGTATTCTCAAAATCAATCTGCAGGTGTTTTTTTTATACTGCACACCTTTGTATTATAGGAATTTGAAATGGACATATCACTTTTCTTATGGAAATTGGCAAGCGGTCAGATTTTGATGAAAGTTCAGTTCAAATTATTTCTGGGGTCAAATTTGTATCATTACGCTGAACTAGTATCTATACAGGAATACAGCAGTCTCATTTGAAAGAAAAACGAAAGTTCAGAAGAATCTGACATTTTTCTGGCAGAAAACAATGTATATTATAGACTGATAATGTATGTTTTTTTTACAAATATTTTTTTTTGCTCCCAACCGGAAATTTTGTTAGAACTGTCCAAAAAACAATGCCCTGAAATTTTGAGCCCTTAATATTAACATTATGTACTTTCCCAGAGCGTGGAAAGATTTCCCATTTAAAATACACGTAAACTTTGATTTATTTTCTTTAAATATCTAACTCACCGGCATATCATGCTATCATTTCGTACTGAAGCGAGTTTCACTCAAAATTACATGCTCTACTAAAGTGCCTATTGCGACGTAACTGTAATCTGCACCTGTAAGATGGTATGGGTCACTAAATCTGATTTTTGTATTATTTTGACGTTACTTCATAAATGACTGGATTTATGGAAAAATTTAAATGGATTTAT
Organism: Gonioctena quinquepunctata; assembly: GCA_018342105.1. NCBI lineage: Eukaryota > Metazoa > Arthropoda > Insecta > Coleoptera > Chrysomelidae > Gonioctena > Gonioctena quinquepunctata. The sequence continues at coordinate 199,173 of JAFIRS010000885.1, read as the reverse complement.
GGAAAAATGAAATTTAATTTCCTACAAAAAAAGTCCTATAAACCGAATCGCTAAAATTGATATTTCTCGAGATATAAAGCGTTAACTTCGTTGTAATGTGGAATTTTTGAGAATTATTGAATCAAACTTTTTATATTACGACAAAGTTCATGTTTTATATCTCGAGAAATATCAATCTTAGCGATTCGGTTCATAGGACTTTTTTGCAGGAAATTAAATTTGCTACATATTTTCCATAAATTCAGTCATTTATGGAGTAACGTCAAAAAAAATAAGAATTATCTACAAAAATCAGATTTAGTGACCAGTACAATCTCAAAGGAGCAGATTACAGCTACGTCGCAATAGGCCCTTCTGTAGAGCACGTAATCCTGAGTAAATCGCGCTTTGGTACGATATGATATCATGAAATGCCGCCGACTTATAGATATTCAAAAAAAAAAGAATAAAGTTTACGTGTATTTTAAATGGGAAATCTTTCCACGCTCTGGGAAAGTACTTGATGTTAATATTGAGAGCTCAAATTTTCAGAGGTTTTTTTTTTAATTCAAAATTTTCGGTTGGGAGCGAAAAAAAAAGTCATAAAAAACACCCTAATATGTATATATATATTAATATATATTGGTATGCATCACGTCTGCCTGTAGCTCGTAGACTTATTTCAGCTGCAAGAACAATCTCACCACCAACTGTATTACTTTCGAGCAAGGGCTTCAGTTGTGATTTCAGTCAGTGATTTACCACTACATTCATTGAACGACTTCCTTGGTCGATCTGCAATATTTCTTCTTTGGGTGTTGTCAGTAATCATTATATGACCATTCAACCAATCGGTATTTATGTCCAAATAAATGATAGTTTAAAAACTAAAGAACACGCTTTTATAGAAAACTAAACTAAAAAGTAGAAAATAATTTTAAATGAGTTTGGAATAAGAATACAGTGATTAACAACAAATTTATTTCATCCTAAAAAAGCGTGGGGTGCTTGATGTCAATTGTTGTTAATATTTCATGGACAGATATTGGTAAAAGTAGAATCATTATGAAAATATCTTAAAAAGCACCCCACGCTTTTTTACGATGAAATAAATTTGTTGTTAATCACTGTATTCTTATTTCAAACTAATTTAAAATTATTTTCTGCTTTTCAGTTTTGTTTTCTATTAAAGCGTGTTCTTTAGTTTTTAAACTATCATTTATTTTCAACTTTTTAGTTTTGTTTTCTATTAGAGCGTTTTTTTTTAGTTTTTCAAACTATTATTATTATTATTTAATTTTTTTAACTATTATTCTCCAATTTTGAATAGAATCGGACCATAATCACAAAACTTGTCCGCCATTTTAGAGCCGCCATCTTGAATCCTTCAATTTTGACAAAATAATAATAATCTCCGACCCCAAAAACCCCCACATACCACTTTTAAATAGAATTGGACCATAATCTCAAAACCGTCCGCCATTTTGGAGCCGCCATCTAGAATTTTTCAATTTTTACAAAAGAATCATAATATTGGACCCCAAAAACCCCCACATACCAATTTTGAATAGAATCGGACCACAATCACAAAACTCGTCCACCATTTTGGATCCGCCATCTTGAATTTTTCAGTTTTGACAAGAGAATCATAATCTCTGACCACGAAACCTCTCAGATACCAATTTTGAAGCAAATCGGACCATAATCACAAAACTCGTACGCCATATTGGAACCACCATTTTGTTTTTTTTTAAAACAAAGATTTCTTAATGCATTGTTACCGGAATCATGTACACCTGCCAAATTTCAAATCATTCTTACGTCTGGAAGTGGGTCAAAATCGCGCCCAAAAGAGTCGGTTACAAACAAACATACGGTTACAAACATACAAGTGAAGCTAATATAAAGCGTGTAAAAATGCTCTAAAATTTAATGACATTACATCATCTCCATCTTTCTTTAATTTTTCTGCAATATTATGTAGATTTTTCATGTAATTGTGCACTGATAAGTTCATCACTGCCTTATATAGCATTTCTGTTCGTAATATGTCGTATTTGACCTGTGACAAACGTTGAGGAGGACTCTTCTTTTGATTTCGATCATTATTACTGACAACTTATTAAAGACAAAACTTGGTAAATCTAGGCTAAGAAACTCTGTTAATGTATTCCTAGATAGCCAACTCACCTGTCAAGTTTAATATTTCCATGGACTTTGACGGCCTCTTTTAATGCTAGTTCAGTATTTTCATAAACATGCGAGAACTCGAACAAAACGCGACAAGAACAATAATTCTTCCATAAAAATCAGAATGACAGCGTATAAATAATTTAAATGTCATGGAGATGGATGCGGATAAAAACTCCAATATTTGGGTATTACAGTTGGACTTGAATTTCCACCGATAACAACGCGAGCAAAGCAAAATTCTTAAAAGATCATTTTCCACCCTGTTTTTGAGGAGAGTTTGAATGACTATCAAAAATTTATTATAACCCGTGAGATAAGCAATCATTTATGATTATATTGCTGAATTATTTATGTTTTTTGCGCCCTTTCATTTTTTCACTTTTGTCCAGTGAGATTGAATATCGGAACCACTGTGCATCGGTGCATCCTTACCGCAAACTTTTGAAAAAGTCCCAGAGACAATCTTTGCCAGAAAAACTTCATAGTATTCGACCGATATTTCTCTCCTTCCATCTAAGATTGCGAAAGTGAAAAACGCGACGAACAAGATATCCCGTACAATATTCGTAGACCTCAACAGACGAGGCCGAATGATTTCCTCAGAAGCTTGAGAAATCGAAAATTCAAGGAAGCTATCGTAAGCTTCATATCAGAGCACTGGGCAAAAAATCACTCTGCGTCAATCCTGCAAGTTAAAGTTTTTTTTGTTGAAGAGAATTGTTACAAAGTTTTTAATGATTGCGCTGTGAAGACGAATACACGTGCTTCCACGAAGAAGCAGACACGATAATTGTATTTCATGTTTCAAAAGCGGAGCCAAAGTCTAGAATCATTATCAAAGCGTCGGATACACATATTTTGCTAATTGTTTTGGATTTTGGGGATATGGATAATAAACCCTTTCGCAAAAGTGTCTGGTGCCTTCATCGATTGCTCAAAACTAGCTAAGAAATTGGGAAAATAATTATGTAAAGCTTTGCCCGGATTCCACGATTTTTCCGCAAAGGAAAAATTAGGCCGTTCAAAATTCTGCAGACAAACCTTTATTTTGAACAGGTACTCGCGGCTCTTACGGATATTATGTCCATGAGAAAATGTTTCCCGTAAAAAAATTGTGGATGCTGCCCGATTTGAAATTTTTCAAAATGTATGTTCTCCAAAATACACAAGCAACCGATTTTTGGAAAAAGTTAAAATTTTCGATTCGAGTCTTATCTCACCGTGATACAGATCTCTAGAGAAAAAATCTTGCGAACTATTTATGTAACCAGTATGAGGCAAAATGCGAAGGAAAACGATGAGTGATCGGTTAAAACCTCGTTGGTACAAAGGTCGATGACAAAGTCTCATTTCAAATAACGATAATGATGAAAATGGAGAGGAATACGACGCCAGTTCTCATTCTGAAGATGAATATAAATAAGTTTTCTTTTTACTTGTAATGAAAAATGTATTATATAGTTAAATTATTAAATGAATCCGAATTTGAATAATAATTCATTTCCAATTATCATCCCAAATTCAGCAAAATATAGTCGCCATATTGGATAAGCAATTTTGACGTTGGAACTGCAGTCAGTGACCTCGAAAATCTCTTATCAAATCTAGAGCCAATTGAACTAATAACCGCAAATTTTAGCTGCGAATGGAAACGCGAAATTGGGGAGCAACGAGCGCAACCTTGAAATGCTGCTGCCGTTATTTTCCTTAATGTGCAGAAAAGACAGCAGTGGTTTTCCTTACACAAAAATTAACGATATCAACTCGATGGAGGCAGCAATAACTGAGGTAAAAATCAAGCAAGCGTCTTTAAGAGCTGCTGCGAAAAAATATAGTGTGCCGAAGTCGATCTTAGAATTATAAATGAAGAATCCATGTCACAAGGATATACAGTGCTTCTCAAAAGTCCGCTCCCCCCCTATTATTTTTGGAACGATTATACATAAACAAGTGAAATTTGGAAACTGAATATTAAAGGTTGTAAACTTCCCTACTAGTGATGATAGATGACGAAATCGTCAAACATGACGTCACAAGGCCATTGTGACCAATAATTTTAAATGGAACCCTACGGCAAGCGACACCCCTTTCAAAAGATATCGAAAAAACCTATTAAATGATACTAATTTTGTGCAAAGCTGTGATGAATTAAATCAGTTAATACTAAAATTCCAAATTCAAGCTCCGCCTCTGGATAGTTGTCAAATAAGCTGACGTTTTGTTAGTCTCCCTGATTCGACGTTTTTGTATTGTCCAAGTTTTTGTACATTTAATAATTTGTGTATTGTTGATCGAACGTTTAACTGTTTTAGCAGCTTTTGGTACTTTTAATATTTTTGCACATTTTAATAATTTGTTAAACTGTTGTGAGTCGAACGTTTAAGTGCTTCAAGAAGCGAAATGGTATGTGCTTTAGGTGATAAAGTAGCTGCGATCCTAATTCTTGGTGAAACTGGACAAAATATTCATGCAGCAGAACGCATTTTTAATAAGAGGTTTCCCGATCGCCCCGTTTCGAGGACTTATTCAAGGGAGCTTCTTCGTGAATTCGAAACAACGGGTAGTATCAATGATGCGAAACGAACTGGCAGACCACACATTTCTGATGAGAAAAAAATTGATATACTGGCAGAAGTAATAGTTAATCCTACTTCTTCAACAACTCACGTTGCATCTACCTGTGAAGTCAGTCGAAGTACAGTACACAGGGTGTTGAAAAAAAAGAAATTTCATCCATACAAATTAAAAATGGTTCATCAACTCTCAGACGACGACCCAGACCGAAGACTAGAATTTTGTGAAAATATGGAAACTGAAATTAACCAACAGCCATACTATGTCAAAACAATTTGTTTCAGTGACGAAAGTAGCTTCTATCTAAATGGAAATATAAATACACAGAATGTGAGGTATTGGAGTGACGCAAATCCTCACCTGTTTCGTGAAACACATACCCAATTTCCCCAGAAGGTGAATGTTTGGGCAGGTATCCTGGGAAACCACATCGTTGGGACTCTTTTTTTGAATACTAATTTAACTGGTGAGGTTTATCTGGAGCTGTTGCAAAACGCAATAGAACCGTTAATCCTTGAAATTTTAGAAGATAATCCAGATGAATTCGGCAATTTGGAAATAACATTCCGACAGGATGGTGCTCCTCCACACTATTACGGTGCAGTAAAACGGTATTTGGATGAGGAGTATCGTGGTAGATGGATTGGACGACGAAGTTTAACGGAATGGCCAGCTCGATCACCGGACCTCACACCTTTGTATTTTGTTCTGTGGGGGTACCTTAAATCGTAGGATTACGCCACTGAACCTGACAATATTGACGTTTTAAAACAACGTATTGTTGCAGAATGTGAGGCTGTTTCCGCAGACACATTTGCAAAAGTACGAGAAGAGTTTAAAAATAAGATATTTCACTGTCAGGAAGTAAATGGAGGTCACTTTGAGCAATTTCTTCAAGTAGATACTGATTCTTAAATCTGTAATTAATATCATACTGAATGGAATTTAAATTTTAATTTTTACTAATGAGCCATTAAAACTGCCATTAACACAAACAAAATTAGTATCATTGAATAGGTTTTTTCGATACCTTTTAAGAGAGGTGTCGCTTGCCGTTGGGTTCCATTTAAAATTATTGGTCACAATGGCCTTGTGACGTCATCTTTGACGATTTCGTTATCTATCATCACTAGTAGGGAAGTTCACAACCTTCAATATTCATTTTCCAAATTTCACTTGTTTTTGTATAATCGTTCCAAAAAGAAGAGAAGGGGAGGGGACTTTTGAGAAGCACTGTATGTGGACCATCACCCATAATTACTGCGAGAAGAGGAGAATGTAGTAAAGTAATGTTGTATACTACAATGTTGAATACCTACATTTTTTTATTAACCCTATATTTCAGATGGGTAGATGAACTAGAACTAGAAATATCAAGTAGTGTTCAAAAACCCTTTCAATAAGAACAGACCGGCAATCGTTGGTTTACGGTATTTTTTACGAAAATAATGATTAGCGAACCTACATTAGTATTTTATTTATTTCAGGCATTCCTTAGAAGACATCCAATAATCGTACAACGAACTAGTGAAGCTGTTAGTGCACAATTAACTTTGACTTCAAGCGCCAAAAGTATTAGTGACTATCTGGAATCACCAGAAAAATCAAAAAAAGGAATTTAAAACCAAAAAAAAAAAACTTAAAAAAAGACAAAATAAATTGGGAAAGAGAACGAAAAAGAGAGGAAGCAGCGGTAGCAAAAACGAATAAAAAACAGAGAGGAAAGGAAAATTCTATCGAAGTGAAATATTTTGTCTGTGAAAAACTCATACTCAATGGTCAATATTCAACTTGTGATAATTAATAAAGTTAAACAAAGTATCATCGTCGATGCATTCCCAAAAAACATAAATAACACATACCTAATGCAGACGATAACGATCTTTTCATGTGCTATAAAGAAGAAAGTGAAGAAGTGAACCACAGAAAATGTGGACAATGACAGATCCGGAACAGATACAGAGACAAGGGAACAATATATTGATGATATGTGTAGTAGGACTAAGGGCCATGAGAATAATACAAATAATATCGAAAATGATATAAATAAAATTCAGAAAGTTATTAGTCATGAAAAGAACAACAGAGGTAGAGAAGCTACGGTTGATGATATTGAAATCGACGTTGCCGAAAGGGAAATCGATGATGTCTCTTCAACAATTATAAGCGGGAATACAAATCAATGTTCAATTAAGTTATTCACCTATGTGTCATAATATTAAAATACAATATTTCTAGCTTTGACATTTCTTTATTTATTTATAAGTATAAGTACTCTTTTGACTCTCTCTCTTTTCTGTTATCTTGGTTGTAATAATTTCTTCGATTCGATTCGAAATTCACATTGATGAATTTCGTTCAGAAGTGACCAGCTCTCATTCATAAAAGCTCTTTCTATTCCGGCTATGGTTATTGCATGGCTCCTCATCGTCAGAAAACATGTCAAGTTCAAGTAATATACTTCTGTGGCCAGAAAACGTGTTGTCTTCAACACAACATATGCCGTTATTATTGAGATTAAAAACAAAATCAATTATTGTGGATGTATCTTTCGTGACATTACACAATTGGTGAAACAGTTGAAATTCGACATGACATTACATAAATTATTAAAATAATCATTCTTAACAACATTGAAGTTAAAATCTCCACAGATGATAAATTCAACATTGGGTTTATATAAATAATTCAAGACAGCTGTTAAATTATTCAAAAGTACTTCCGGGTCTCCGCATGGAGATCGGTAACAGTTCAGTATTCAGAGAGCCCTTGTTTTTGAAACTGACGGCACATATTTCGAAATGTTGCTGTATTTACTCCCATTGATACATTTTTAGCCCATATGGCGACTCCACCGCATGACATATTCGTTCTGCAAAAGTAGCTGACCAAACCATATCCCTTCAATGATCACGTTCTTTATAGAATCCTCATCGCCAGATATTGGGTCGGAATCAAAGTTCCAAGAGAATTCATCTCACCGATAATTTTCCAGATTTTTTTATTTATTTGAACTTGTAAGTTCCTCATTCACAAGTAAACAACAAATGGGTAACTAGGATACTGTAACTTTTCCAATAAATGTACAAGCACGAAACACTGAAGACTGACCGGACTGATCTTTAGGTGCATTATAGGTTATGGAATGGTAGGAAAGGGTGGGCCATTCCTTTGACATTACTGTTGTCTCCGAAAGAGATGGCTTATTATATACAATTTAGACTCTGTCAAAAGCAAAAAGATAAGGAAGGTGGTCATTTGGTAGCAATGTGCTGAAGTGTAACTAATAATTCATAATCTTATATTTTCCATAGCCACTTTGTATGTCAGTCCTTGTTAGAGGTCGTCTTGAACAAAAAATTGGTTAGTACAAAACTGACCTGTCATAAAGAATCATCATGCTCTTTTCGGTAAAGACGCTTTCAGGGTTGGACATATTCTTTTTTTTCAAATAATCAAAAATAAAAAAATTACCTTTTCACAAGCTTTTATTTAGTTTCACCTGTTTCGATGACTGTCTGTGAGTTTGTAATCAAAACCAACAAGTTAAATTTGACCCACTTCTAGTTGTCCAATTAACGTGAAATTTAGCAGGTGTTCATAATTCCGGTAACAATGCATTATGGAATTTTTGCTAAAAAAAACAAAATGGCGGCTCCAATATGATTATGGTTTGATTCTATTCAAAAGTGGTATGTGGGGTCGGACATCATGAGGCTTTTGTCGAAATTCATGAATTCAAGATGGCGGCTCCAAGATGGCGACGTGTTTTGTTATTATGGCCCGATTCCATACAAAATTGTTTTTTTGGGGGCGGAGATTATAAATTTTTGTCAGAATTCAATAAAATGACGGATTTCATGAATGACTGAAAATAATTGAATAAAAATTATTTTAAAAAAATTAGGAAAAGCTTTCATACAAATGCACTTGAAAGGAAAAAATAATTCATTTAATTGTTTGAACTAGGTTATTCTGTAAGTAGCAGATTCAAAAGCTTGCCGCGAATATAAAATAGGTATTTTTGCGCGGAAATATTTCGAATCTGTTCTCTAAGAACCTAGGTCAAAAAACTAAAGAAATTATTTTTTCCTTTTTAGTGCATTTGTATGAAAGCTTGTCTTACATTTGTTTTCAATAATTTTTATTTCTCGCTAAACACATAGTATTTTAGTTGAATATTTCTCCTTCTAGCCCAATGTTCACTAACCAATCTTCAAATTTTGAAAATTCTCAATCAATTTTCACTAAGATAAAGGGTGCATAATGTAATGTATTTTCCAAATCATTCATCGTTCACAACCTTGATTTTTATGCTTCAGCAAATTAGATTTTTGTCATTCGACGACTGTCGAATACATTTTTGAATCTAAAAAATATTCGACTCACACAGTGTGCATTCTGTATTTTCATCATTCACAAAAAAGTGTTTTCAATTGCTTGGCACAAGAGGCATGATGGAAATCTCTTTGGATTCTCAATCAGAACAACAATTCAATCGATACATTAAAAAATCGGTTTTGGACAGTCCATGTTTTTACTATTTATCGAAATTTCTGAGTGATGACCACTTATTCCATTGTTTACAAAGATTTATTTGAACTCTTGGTATACATTGTTATTAGTCCCCGAACTTTCCATTTACTACAGCACGCCAACAGTATGGCAACCCACGAAACATGCGAATATGTAATGAAAAGCGGAACTGACCGTGAAAATAAAATGGTATTCCATTCATCCCTTTGTGAAGTAGATTTCTAGCAATGAGAAGCCAAAGGGTTCGTTTGCTTTGGAGTCATTTGCCTCTTCGACCTCGAATACTTACAACAGCGCGTGTACTAGACGACCAATTATCTCTATCCCTGGATTTCAGAATTACTGGAGCCTGTAGGCCATTTTTGATTATTTGTTCTGCTTTTGTCAGGTAGATTTGGCTCCTAACTCAGTAAAATTCAACAACTATATGATGAAAGTTAGTAAACTGAAGTGCTCAGGGCAATTTCGAATAAATGTACCAACCAAATTACAGGAACGAATTCTTGAACCTGCATATTCAGGCAGTTTGGTTATTTGTGGATTTTGTCGGTTCATGCGAATTTTTAATAAAAATATTATTTTGTGATTATTCATTAACCACCTTAGTCGAGAAAATTTATCGTAGTATGATGTGATTCAACTCAAAACTAACTATTCCAAAACGGTAATTGCAACTTACAAATCAGCAAATACTCCACCATCATCGAACTCGTTCTCTAAGCCCCAAAAATACAACAGATACCTAACTGCACAAGGCTTATCCTCCCTATATAAAAATTCGTAATTCCTCAAATCTCAAGACACCGCCATCAATGAGTTTCAAGGAGAATACGAATTATCATGCTTTGAATGTCCTATGATATACATAGGACAAATTAACAGGTGAGTAACCAGCAGAATATACGAACATTTTGCTGTCTGATGTTTAAACCCTTCCTCGGCAATTTACGAACACCGTGAAGAACGGGCCCCATAATAAACTTTAAGAACATAAAAACTATTGCCACCAAGAAAACACTGCAATTGGCAAAGCCCTTGGGATCGAAAAGCGCCCCAAATGCCTCACTAAACACGAAATCCTTTTCTCACTCAATCTGAACCATCATGACTTCAAAATCGATTGTGTTCATAATTTTTTTTTAATTAGATTTTGTTTAAAAATCTAGCTGATTATAGAATTTATGAGGAATGTATTTTCACAATTAAAGGTTACACGGGAAAAAGAAGAGACTGTTTTTTTCTATTTCGAGATTAGCAGTGCTGCACCTTGAATTTGAACTTTTTTGCTGTGAGTTTAATCGCAGTAAAGCGGATGATCTAGATTTTATTATGGTTTCAAAATGTACCATTTACAGGAAAATGGAGAATGTCAAAACGACCCATCGAAAGAAGGGGGGCTGTATTAGTTGAATATTTCTCCTTCTAGCCCAATGTTCACTAACCAATCTTCAAATTTTGAAAATTCTCAATCAATTTTCACTAAGATAAAGGGTGCATAATGTAATGTATTTTCCAAATCATTCATCGTTCACAACCTTGATTTTTATGCTTCAGCAAATTAGATTTTTGTCATTCGACGACTGTCGAATACATTTTTGAATCTAAAAAATATTCGACTCACACAGTGTGCATTCTGTATTTTCATCATTCACAAAAAAGTGTTTTCAATTGCTTGGCACAAGAGGCATGATGGAAATCTCTTTGGATTCTCAATCAGAACAACAATTCAATCGATACATTAAAAAATCGGTTTTGGACAGTCCATGTTTTTACTATTTATCGAAATTTCTGAGTGATGACCACTTATTCCATTGTTTACAAAGATTTATTTGAACTCTTGGTATACATTGTTATTAGTCCCCGAACTTTCCATTTACTACAGCACGCCAACAGTATGGCAACCCACGAAACATGCGAATATGTAATGAAAAGCGGAACTGACCGTGAAAATAAAATGGTATTCCATTCATCCCTTTGTGAAGTAGATTTCTAGCAATGAGAAGCCAAAGGGTTCGTTTGCTTTGGAGTCATTTGCCTCTTCGACCTCGAATACTTACCACAGCGGGTGTACTAGTCGTCCTCTTATCTCTCTTCCTGGTTTTTATAATTACTGGAGCCTGTAGGCCATTTTTGATTATTTGTTCTGCTTTTGTCAGGTAGATTTGGCTCCTAACTCAGTAAAATTCAACAACTATATGATGAAAGTTAGTAAACTGAAGTGCTCAGGGCAATTTCGAATAAATGTACCAACCAAATTACAGGAACGAATTCTTGAACCTGCATATTCAGGCAGTTTGGTTATTTGTGGATTTTGTCGGTTCATGCGAATTTTTAATAAAAATATTATTTTGTGATTATTCATTAACCACCTTAGTCGAGAAAATTTATCGTAGTATGATGTGATTCAACTCAAAACTAACTATTCCAAAACGGTAATTGCAACTTACAAATCAGCAAATACTCCACCATCATCGAACTCGTTCTCTAAGCCCCAAAAATACAACAGATACCTAACTGCACAAGGCTTATCCTCCCTATATAAAAATTCGTAATTCCTCAAATCTCAAGACACCGCCATCAATGAGTTTCAAGGAGAATACGAATTATCATGCTTTGAATGTCCTATGATATACATAGGACAAATTAACAGGTGAGTAACCAGCAGAATATACGAACATTTTGCTGTCTGATGTTTAAACCCTTCCTCGGCAATTTACGAACACCGTGAAGAACGGGCCCCATAATAAACTTTAAGAACATAAAAACTATTGCCACCAAGAAAACACTGCAATTGGCAAAGCCCTTGGGATCGAAAAGCGCCCCAAATGCCTCACTAAACACGAAATCCTTTTCTCACTCAATCTGAACCATCATGACTTCAAAATCGATTGTGTTCATAATTTTTTTTTAATTAGATTTTGTTTAAAAATCTAGCTGATTATAGAATTTATGAGGAATGTATTTTCACAATTAAAGATTACACGGGAAAAAGAAGAGACTGTTTTTTTCTATTTCGAGATTAGCAGTGCTGCACCTTGAATTTGAACTTTTTTGCTGTGAGTTTAATCGCAGTAAAGCGGATGATCTAGATTTTATTATGGTTTCAAAATGTACCATTTACAGGAAAATGGAGAATGTCAAAACGACCCATCGAAAGAAGGGGGGCTGTGAAAATATTTGAAAAGATTAGGATGCTCTTTCCAATGCGTGGCACTCATACTTGGAATGTGGTAGAAACATGGGTTGAGTTACCAATGTATTGAAGAATTCAAAGTGGAGTTACTAGAGAGTTTGTTGACGATTGTACTTCGTTTCTTGATCAACGCTACGCAAAGAAATGTCCATTTCAATGAAGGCCTGTAAGAGGGAGGATCCAAAACGGAAAGCTATGAAGCAGCAACTTAAATATAGGGCGCCTTCAGAAAAAACTAAAAAACTAAAAAGAAACTAAAAAACAGAAGCCTGAACTGAAACAACGATTTAAAAAAAAGTTAAATATTACAGTTACAGTTAATATGTGAAGTGATATGTTTTTTTATCGCACTTTATTTCCTATGAAATACAATACATTTTCCAAGAAGGCATCTTGCATTGCATCAGTATATTGTTCGATTCACAAAGAACATGAAATATGAATAATACCGTATTATTTAATTTTTGACCTTTTCGCTTTTCTATAAAATAAATAGAGAATTTTTAAAAATATTAAAATACAAAATGCTTATAGAAGTACCATATCATAGTGACAAAACAACAAAAAACATGATTTTTTTGGTACCATTAAATTGAAAGTTCTCGAATAAATAAAAATTTAATTATCCCCCCCTTTTTTCGTGTACCCTTCAAATGAGTTTGTAGACACTATTTATGGCAATAGTGCACCCTGAAGAATTGATATTATGTTCTATTAATTTTGTTGTTGCCAAAACTTAAGTTCCAAGCGTTCAATCATTTATATTTTTTGCGTTCCCTTTTGTCTTTCCAGGAAAAACAGAAAACAATAGAATTGATTACTATTGCTTATCGTGCTGTCTATCATCACAGAGTTCACAGAACAAAGGCTATGGAAACAATCAAACATCGTTTAATCAACATCGAACTATACGCTCATATACTATCGAATCTAATTTTTGGTACGCTTGGGCATTGGCGAGAGAGCTCCTCGCATCAGTTGTGTGAGTTTAGTTCGGATGATGCTGGATGTTTTGGCTGAGGTATGATAATTCGGTCATCATCAAGAGAAGATATTCGTATCCCATTGAAAGTTCCCAAACATTGTTTTATAGTATATAACGAAAATATAAATTCGAATTGATCAACACAATAAACACTTTATTAGATTAACAAAACCACGACATATTTTGTAATACGATGACTTTACGTGATGATAAACTCTACCTTCTTCAGGATATAGATTCCATCTTGTATAGCGGTACACACAAGTGTTGTGGTTTTGTAAATTTCAATTCAGTAAATTTCATGTAGTGTTTTTTGCCTACATTCGAATCGATTTTCATCAACTATCGGCATTGAAAAAATATATTATTATTTCATTTGAAATATCAAATAATTTTCCGGCGCTGTTATAATTTGTATTTTGATTATTTTCTAGCAAAATTGTACTATTTCTGAAGTATAAATAAAAAACTATATGGAGTTATGGAATGGTAATGTTACGAAAGCATTGACTACTCCAAATCTTATTCAGAACAAACGTATTATTTCTGAAGAACGAAACAATGAGCCCCTTTCCTTTCATCTAAAGTGATAGTTCTAGGATTAGTAAATATTACGGTAACGCATTTGTTTCAACATAATGCTTGCTACCTGATACAAATATTGCTGTTTTACAATTTTAAATATCAAGTTAGTAAGTAACTACACATCATTTAAATATGAACATAATAATTGTAATTTTATCTTACAGGTATATTGTTTTGCCTTGAGAAAGAAATAAAAATAATTGCAAAAGACTGACAAATAACAATGAGTTGTCTGTCTTTCAATCATTGTGGCCTGAGAAAAGATTATCATGACTGCAAACCCAATACAGTTAAATTCTCCTATATCTATACAGGGTGTATCAACGATGCGTGGGTGGACGATAGCTGCTTACCTATTTGAGTTAGAAAAAAAATGCGTGAAGATTCTCAACAGCTTATGACATAATCTCTAATTTTTATTCTCTTCCTTACACGTTTTGTTTACTTCTTGTGCTTTACAATTCCTGTTTCCACAAATCTCTCCTTCGAGAACTCTCGGGTCGTACATTCCATATTGAACTGCATACATTTTACTGGCTGAGAGCAGCTTCTGTAACATCTACACGGAAATGTAGATCATATTATCAATGATATCAAATCACATTTGGATGTTAAGGTACGTTCAAACTTGCGAGCCGCGAACTTCGCGCAGCGCGCGCGCTGCGCGTAGACTGCTCCTCCTATGTTCATTGAAATTATAAATTTTAACGAACTTGCGCGATCCATAGAAAATCCATGAACATTCAGCTGTTATTTTTGCATAGCTTTCAATGGTTTTTCAAAGTGATCCTCATGTTGAGGATACCACAGAAGAGATTTGTCACGATAAGTATTAATAAGATTTATCGAATTTTCTTCTGACCATTCCATAATTATCACTCAAAAGGCACAAAACAGTAATCACATACACACGAAAAACAACGATCCTCTCATGCCCCCCGTCCAGATCTGAACTGCGAACACACCGAAAAAACCGACAGGAGATGGATCGTGGCGTAACGTTCGCGCGCCGCGCGCGCGCATTTCCCGAACCCCGTACTAATCTAGAGAACATGCTGAGCACGCTCGGAGCGCGCGCCGAGCAGCTCGCAAGTTTTTTCGTTCCTTTATAGGAATTGTCAACAAACTTGACATTTGATTATCGAGGAAGTGAATTTAGATTGAAATATATTTTTGCGCTTCAAAAAAAATTATCCACCGAAGAAATGATAAACATGATCTACATTTTGGCTGAATGTGACAAATTGTTCATTAGCCAGTAATGTATGCAGTTCGATATCCTGATTCAAGTTCTATACGATCAGATAGTTTTCAGAGGAAGGCAAGTAGTAAATAAAATTGCAACAATGAAGAAAATGAATTAGCGGTAATGCTTTCAACAGTTGAGAATCCTGATGTTAGTTCGAATGAAATTGTAAGAGAGCTGGATATAAGTCATACTTCCGTGAACAGAATATTGATAAAAAATTCTAGTTTTAAAAAACTAAAATACACGCTTATATAGCAATAAGGACTAAAAAGTTGAAAATATTAAGACCAAAAATTTTTCTCGTAGGTACAAAAAGCGTGGGGTGTCCTTTACTCTCCTCTCATAATGATATTAAGATATCAGCACCCCACGCTTTTTTTGGTCAATGACTTTATTCTTATTATTTTCATCTTTTTTGTCCTTATTAAGGGAGAAAAACTCGATCAATTAATCCACATGAGATGGAAGTTAATACTTAATTGTGGCGAATGTGCTGAGAAGGACCAGTGCAGTCGCCATATCTTTGAAATATAAAAATGCGGAAGGAGGAATAGCTGGGTTTGAGTTACTTTTAGACACTGGGAGTGTAGGGAATATCTCCTTTTTCTGCCATTTGGCAGGAGCATGCTCATTTGAGCCATCATTCTCTTTAGTTCTAGCTTACAGCTGGGATTTTGATCAGGTCATCTCTACTAGGTTGTTTGTAGGTTTAATATTCAATTGGGTATGCACAGAGGGAGTTCGTTCTCCACTCTTCGGGGGTACAAGACTTATTTTGAACTGGATAACTCTTTTAAATCACTAATTAACTTTGGGGCAATTATTCACACAGCTACCCAGGCAGGACCGGACTTTCATATCTTTGAAATGTAAATAATTTTTTTCTGATGATCTTGGTGAGAATACTAGGTCATCAGTTTTCAATACGTCTGCAAAATTGGAAGCGGGTGAAAATTAATTTCAAAGATTCCATTACCTACATTCATACATACATACATACAGATACAGCTAATAAAGCGTGTATAATAAAAATAAACTTCATCCATACCGAATTGAATTACATCAAGAACTCATATGATAATAGGGATGTATGCTGCCAAAATTCGCTATTGCAAAAATATATCAAATTCCATTCGCGAGCAACCAAATTTTTTTAAATACATTTTGTTTAGTGACAAGTCTACATTTGAAAGTAATGCGATAATAAATAGACACAATTGCCACTCCTACTCGACAGATAATCCCTATTGGGTCAGAGGAGTTGATTACCAGAATAGATGGTCGTTAAATGTTTGAGGGACATAATTGGGGATCAGGTCATCAGACCGTATTTCTTTGATGGGCCACTGAATGGAGAAATTCACAGAGATTTTCTTCCAAATAATTTACTAAATTTGTTGGGGGGGTGTACCGATAGACACCTCCTCTCCACAATCGAAATCCGGTGAGAAGATTTTTGAACAGATGGCGCAGAAATAAATGGATAGGAAGAAACGGACCCATTCAATGATGAGTGTTCTTTTGTTAATATTTTACTACTTGATAATAAAACATCATTGTTTCTTATCTTTCACATTGCAAAAAACCTCTATTCCCACCTATTGACACTGCATCTTTTGATTATATACAGGGTGTCCCACACTCGATGACCTATTAGACGTTTCTGGAGAACGGGAAGCAAGATAATTTTGAAAATTTGGTTTCTTGGGTAATTAGTTCTGCTCTATTGATCTGAAATATTTTCAGCGCTGCGACGTTGCCGCTCATATTGAAAAGTAGTAATAACTTTGATTTTTTAAATGAGACACCCTGTATATTATTGCATTTTTGCTTTGCTTTACGATTATTTTTGTATAATACTTCCCTATACCTATCTCGAGCGATTTTCGAGAAATTATTTGATCCCCTTATTTTTTGTGCAAAACATAGGTTCAATTAAATGTTTATTACTGCGGTATTTGGACTCGAACAAAGCTGAAATTTCGGGTGTAGTTTACCAATGTTCTGTGCATCAGTTGTGTTCAAGGGAATTCGTTCTCCATTAACACCCTGTATATTATCGAATAACCTGAAAGACAATTAAAGTTCTTTCCAAATGATGTATAATGTTCCTATACCTAAATAATCTGGTTTGCGAAATAAAAGCAAGTTTCTATAAAAATTTAAAATATGTGCATTTGAATATGTATTATTATCCATTTCGACAGAAACACCATGAAAATCACTGCTTGTCAAACTAATAGATTGTCTTGCTCTTTTCTGGTCACGGCACACCACTACCATTTCCATTTTCTGGTATAACAAATCGAAATCGGTAATATTACCCAATTGAAATGATTTGATTAGGAAATCAAATCTGCAGCGCTGAAAATATTTTAGATCGATAGAGCAGAACTAATTACCCAAGATACAATTTTCCAAATTATCCTCTTTCCCGTTTTCCAGAAACGTCTAATAGGCGATGGGGGTATTTCCGTCCAATTGGAAAATTGCAAGAGTACAGCCAGTCCCTAAAAAAGGCAAAAAGGCCCTACCTAGCAACTACAGACCTATCGCACTGCTATCTATTATTTCAAAGGTCATGGAAAAAGCCATCAACATCGAGCTCATGAAATATCTGGAAGACTCAGGAATTGTCAACGATAGGCAATATGGCTTCCGCCATCAGAGATCAACTGGTGACCTGCTCGCTTACGTCTCACATATATGGCAGCTACCTATTGAAAAGTATGGAGAAACTTTAGCTGTGGCATTAGATATCTCCAAGGCGTTCGATCGAGTTTGGCACCAGGGACTCCTCGCCAAGCTTCCGTCTTATGGCTTGCCCCCTCAGCTGTGTTCTCTGCTTGCTAGTTTTCTCTCAAACAGGTCTCTCCATGTAGTGGTCGATGGAGTTTCATCTGACACTCTACTCATAAATGCTGGTGTTCCGCAAGGATCTATTCTCGCACCAACACTATTTCTACTTCACATCAACGACCTGTTGAAAGCAACTTCATGTCCAGTACACAGCTTTGCCGATGATAGTACCCTCCATACCGCTTTCTCTTCCAGGGCCCCTATATCAGCCCGTGAAACCAGAAATGAACGAGGAAGAAATGTTAATAATATAAATATGGACTTAGCAACAATTCTCGAGTGGGGATCTAATAACTTGGTAGAATTCAATGCAAACAAAACACAAGCATGTCTTTTCTCTAGAAAAGCCGATCTCACTATGCCTAACATAACTTTGTCAGGAGTAACCATACCACTGAAGTCATCCATATCGATGCTTGGTATTACTATCAGCAATAACCTTTCCTGGGAAAATCACGTGAGGTCCATTGCCAAAAGTGCATCCCAAAAACTTGGTTTTTTGTTTCGTGCCAAGAGCTATTTCACCCCCACTCAGCTGCTTATGATCTATAAGGCACAGATCCGACCTGTCTTGGAATACTGTTCCCATATTTGGAGCGCGGCACCTAAACATATCCTGAGGCTATTGGATTCTGTCCAAAGAAGGGCAATTCGTCTCGTCGGTGATGCCTCGCTTACAAACTCGCTCACTTGTCTGGAACACCGTAGAAAAGTTGGCGATTTGTCTCTATTTTATAGATATTTTCATGGGCGATGCTCTTCTGAAATATCAACAATCGTTCCTGCTTTGGCAGTCTCTTCGAGACTAACCCGTCAAGTTCAGTCATCACACCCCTTCGTGGTCACTTTGGAGACCCGCAGAACATCACTTTCCAAAGACTCGTTCATCCAACGAACAGCGAGGCTTTGGAACTCATTGCCTAGGGAGGTGTTCCCCGAGGCATACAACCTCCAGAAATTTAAGAAGAACACCAACTCCTACCTTCTTTCCCTTGGTTCCCACGATGTTCTCTGAACATTACAGGATATCCCTTTTCGGGGGAACCAGAACATAAAACAAAATAAAAAAAAAAGAGTGTGGGACATCCTGTATGTGTGTATATATATTTGTATGTCGGTACACATATGTTTATGCATATGTATATAAACGTATTTTTATCTATATCACATATATTACGTGTTATATTGATATATTGAATCTATTTTTTTGTATATGTGTTTAATACTCACTATCAATAATGAGGGTTCCCTCCCACATAGACATACAAGGAAGCGAGAAAGCAGACGCCGCCGCACGCATAGCGGTACTAAGCCCACAGTCTCTTCCAATAGCACACACAACACCCTCGGATACAAAGAACTTCATGAAACGCACAATCCTAAACGAATGGCAGAACAAATGGAATCAATCTGAATCAAAACTCGCCGAAATAAAAAAATCTGTAAAACCCTGGCAACGCACCCCAAGCTCCAGAAGACACCAAACAATACTCTCTAGACTTCGAATCAGTCATACAAGATTCTCCCACGAATACCTCATGCTCCGCATCGAACAACCGAAGTACGACAACTGCGAAACAACTCTCACTGTAAAACATGTCCTCACAGAATCCCCAAGAGAAGCTTTCCACATACCCAGAGATCTACGCAACCTACTAGTTTCTCTTATACATAAACAATATTGATAGGGAAATATCATACTCATTATTTACTGCATATGCGGACGATATTAGTATATTGATCTCGAATAAGCAAACTGATATTTTAACACACAAATGTACAGATATCCTGAACTTAACATCTGAATACTTCAACAGACAGGATCTATTTTTTAATGCTAAAAAAACTCAAGTTATTCGTTTTCATAACTATCAGAATAAAACCGAAGCACTCCAACTGAAGGTTAATATACTACCTCACAAAGCTCTCATAATGCAGTTAAATTCTTGGGTCTGCAAATGGATGAATATCTGAACTGGATTCCACACTGTGAACAGCTGGTTTCTAAATTGTGCTCACTCCTATATCTCTTTTTAGGAATCTGAGAGTCGTTTTGAATAAAAAGCAACTCATCAGTGTATATTATGCTCAGGTTGAGTCTAGTCTGCGTTATGGTGTTTGCTTGTGGGGCAACTCAACAATGAGTAGAAACGTCTTCATTGATCAAAAGGCTGTTTTACGTTGTATATTTAACACCCCTAAACGAAGCTCCTGTAGAACCCTTTTTATTAATCAGAATATTCTAACTCTGACAAGTCTATTCATATATGAACTTTCAGTTTATGTATTCACCAATAAAACCGTCTTCATTCTGAACAGTGATATTCATGATAAGAACACTCGTCAGAAACGAATGATACATGTCAAAAGTGCCAAATACAAGATTACTCAAAATGCTCCTAAATGCATTGGACCTAAAATTTTCAACCACCCTCCAGAGAGCTGAAACTGCAACGATTTTTAAAAAACGTCTGAAGTCGTTTTTGTTGATCAATTGTTTTTATACACTCGATGAGTTTTTATCTAGTCCTATGTGATCCACTCTACTGTGTTTGTGTAATATTGTTCAGACCCGTAAATCTGTTTGCTTGTTTTTTAGTACTAGTTGTAAGTTAGATATAAGTACTGACTATTACTATACAAAACGAAATTTTTTGTCATTTTAAGGAAAATAAAGAATTTGATTTTGATTTGAGAAGACCATTACATAGAAAATCTTTTGTCCTATCTCACCAACGTAAACCTATACAATATAATTTGATCCATCATATTATAAGCATCAGCATATGTTGTAGCTAGAACAAACACATACAATGTAACCTATTCCTCGCTATAACCTCAAAGGTTAATGCGCTATTTCTCTTTGTAAATAAAAATTAAATAAAATATTGAGTGTTCATTGTTAATTGCTATTTACACAATAACCTGTAATTTATTCGATTTTCACAGTGAATATTATAAGAAGCATCATTGTTTTAGCTAATGTGTTTGTGGCTATTAGATTCCGGACTACGCTCTTCGCATCAGTTGTGAAATTAGTTTGTAATTCTAGTTATGGATTTCCGGTGTAAATCTTCGTTATTCTGGCGATTTGCAGGTGGTGTAATATGCCGGCTCGCGGCCGTATTGTCATTTTCTTTATCCTTGTTTATACTGCCGTTGTCACTTCTGCCGACGCTAAACCTATTTTAGGCTTCAGATTAAATATGTGTTTTGCACGGATTACTCTAATAGAAAGGTAAATAACTAGGAAATTGCGTTAAATACGGACTTTGTGTGTACCTTGATAGGTGTTTCTGTGGACAAATGTTATTACTTAGTTTGAAAAACAGTCGAAAGCTCAGCGGGCTGCGGAGATAAAGTTGGTTAGGGATTGCATGTAAGCCTTTGTTTTCCTTCAACTTCGAATTGAAATTGAACAAGCTGTTGCACACCTTCACAAAATAACGAGAAGGAGAAGGAAACGAGAACGCCTCACATATTTTTTTTTAACATACGACAGTTTTTATTTTTTTTCACGGAGGACATGAGTGACGGCATATATTCGGGGATAATATAACAAGATTTAGTTTGTGAGTAAAAACATTTTTCAATATTCACGAAAGTAGTTCATTTCTTTTTTTTTTAGTTTGCTATTCCCAATAAAGTGTCAAGAATAAACGAGTTGAATTTGGATTTTAATACCTTGAAAATAAATCTCCGAATTTAACGTGCTAAATTTTCTAAATTAAAAATGTTTGACGGAAAATATTCGATCTAATAAACAACGGTCGAGTTATATCCAATCTGATTATTTTCCAGATATTTTAAACGTAAACATTCATTTCAAATCATAAAACATTGCTATTAATTGAAATTACAATTATTAATACATAAGATTTATACACAATATTAATAGGTTTTGGCTTAATTTTATGAGAAATATTGAAAAGGGAAACATTATCAATTGAACATTAAATAGAAATATTTTTATGAAAATTGAAAAATACAATCCTAAAATGTCATTAAGGTTATTTTTGTGAATATCTAACAGAAAATAACTGCTTCCCCGGCTAAAACTACGCTGGACGTTGAACTACATCTACGCTTAAAAATAGATCTTTTTATATGAATAAAATTTTCAAATAAATTGCACTCGATTTGAATAGCAATGTTTCCAAGAATTTTTCAATAATCGCTACATTTGCAGCCTACAATCAAAGAAACCCTAAAAATGAATAATGTATGTGATGAAAAGTATAACTATAAATAGTTATTTAATAAACTAGTGTATTAATGGTGGCGATTAATGATCGATATATTTTAACGCGAGAGCGAAGCGAGCGCGTTAATGTTCGAGATCATAAATCACCATTTTAATATACGAGTTGATTACAAAAAATTTCAGTCGATCTCGTTCCGGGGGTCAACGTGACATTTTCATGAATTATTGCGGGAAATTTTTTGAGTACATGAATTTTTTGAAAATTATACGAGTCGCGAAGCGACGAGGGATACTTTTATTTAAAAATTCATGTACGAGACAAATTTCCCGCAATCAATTCAAGCACGTGGGGGATTCGGTAAGAAAATTTTATACCGGATTTATATTTAAATAGAAAACATTAAGTAAATATTTATTTTGACGTTATTCACAAATAAATAGAAGGCTGTGTGTAATGGGAGTTTTGAAGGAGATTTTTTTCTGATTAAATTAAATTATTTCGTCCTATTTTATATTCGGACTGTAAAATAAATATCAGATAAAATTTTATATAAAATTGATTGTTTTCATACAATTTTCTTACTGGGTTTCAGAGAAATGTCAATATTGATTAAAAATAAAAGTGGATGTTCGTATTGCGGTATATTTTTTTTTATTTTTCCCGTGCCCTGGTAAAATAAAATTTATAATATCAGATACCTTATTATATAAAAATAATTGATTTCATATAATTTTCTGATTATATATGTAATTTTTTTTTTTCAGATTAATAGTCAATAAATAACATTTAAAATAGGTATATCCTAATATACAACAAAGATAATATATAATGTAAATGAGTAAAATGCTCCTTTCAAAGTTGTGATTCGGTGTCCTCTTGATCATAGAAGAGGACGTATGGTCCTCCACTCACAATGGATTTTGGTGATAGCGGTGATACTCTGGAGTCATTGCCATGTGCCTGCATAAGGGTGCCTACAGTAAGCCGTGTAGTGTCCGTTAAGAGTTGTTCCGCTATGGTTGGATACAGCATACAAGTTGTAGCGACACGGAGCTGCGTTATCTACTGCATAAATATTCATATCTAATCCATCGAGAGGAAAGTCAATGAAGACATTTAATTTTCCTCTGAATCTATCCTTCTGCGAAAATCTTTTCAAGTGAATTACTAAAATTTTGGGGAATTTAAGTATAGATAATGACTTCGTGCATTTTCTCCTTTTCTTACATTTAGAACAATTTTCTTACTAGGTTTCAGGGAAATGTCAATATTGACTACAAACAAAGGTGATATACAGCAAAAAATATATAACTATACCTATACATATATATACTTAAATATTTTTCATATTCTTTTAGGTTTAATTCTAAGAAAAATTAATATTAGCGATAATAATTTGTTTTTCAAATAATTCAGGAAATCGGGATATTTTATTCTTTATTCTAAATAGAATGTTGTTGGCGTATGTTGCCGGTTAAAAAAATATTTTGTAAAGTTAGCCATGGATTTGACATTCACTACTCCTGTCACTCAATATTTTATTTGTGGCATTATAAGTTCCTCATAACTGAAAAGGGAAACAGTCGCAGATGATTCCACATCTGATTTTATGAACATCCTGTTTATAATTTCAACAAATCAATTCCTCATAACATTGTATACAATCATAAGTCAGTAAAAAAGTGATAATAAAATGAACTTTCAATCGTATGAATTGTGTTCCTTTTGCAAAGAATCACAGCAAATTAAAATGTGCCATAAAAATGTAAAATATCCAACATACCTAGTGGAAGAATCAGGATTAAATCCTGAGCAAGAAAACTTATTTAAAGAGATTGGCAACATTCTGCGTGATATTGTGCCTTCTTTTGGACACAAATCTAATACTCAAAGAAATAAACTGGAGTCTAAGTATTATTTTTATTTTATGAAACACAGGCATATTGTTGAAAAAAACACCGGTTCTGTGTTTTATTCACCACTTAGGAAAGAGGAGGTAGAAGTGGAGTTTTTGAGGAATTTAAAATTAATTAAGGATTTTTTACAAGTGTAGAAAGTGTATAGATTTTCCTGATTATATTTTCATTCTCAGACTGTGGAAGGTTACCCAAAAAACATGTCAAGAAACGTTGTTCCTCCACAAAAAACCACATTCATTGATATTATAGAATGTACACCTTAATAAATTGTTGTAATATTTCCAACTTATAAAGTAAGTAAATAAAAAATATTGTCAATATTATTTCAAAATTATTTCAATATTATTTTTGTCTAATTAAATGATAGCTGTCATGTGCCGGGAAATTTCCACCTATTAATTTTACGTCTACATGTTAATGTAAATGAAAAATATTCAGAAAATTTGCTGTTTACCATGGGAACAATGTCGAAATAAAGCATCTGATTGGTTGAAAATGACTGATATAAATTTTTTGACATCTGAATAATATTCGAATTCGTGTATGTTTAGTTGACTATACCACAATTATACATTAATGGACGAAATAGACCATTTACAGGTTATTAATGGTCGATTTCAGTGTATGTTTGGTTGCATATATCACAATTATGCATTGAAAGATAAATTGAAAGTTAATACGGGTCATTAACGATCGATTTCATGTAGATTAAGCACACTCTAATACTGAATTATTGAGAGGAGTTTTTTTGGGTAACCTTCCACAGACTGAAAATGAAAATATAATCAGAAAATCTATACAAGTAGAAAGGGCAAACTAATTAGTTCACCCCGATAAATTACTGCGTTCACCAAATTATATTTCTGTTGAAATGGACCATACATGGTCTCTACTCAGAGAGGAAGTGAGATATGGTAGAATGCTAATGAACTGATCTGAACAACACCCCATATATCAAATGAGCAATATGTCACTCTCAAATTTTTTGGCAGATCTCAATTGACATTTGTCATTTGAAAAAGCGAAAAAGACTGCAAGAAAAATACAAATTATTGAAACAATTAAAGGAGATTTAGAAGATTTTGAGAACGGGGGCAGATATAGTCCCCAAAACGTCAAAAAGTTTATAGAGAAGTATCTTTTGAATTTTTACTATTTTTTATAGGCATATCCAGGGGACGACAAGTTACTGACAAATCGAATCATTTTTCTATAGGAAATATAATTTGGTGAACGCAGTAACTTATCGGGGTGAACTAATTAGTTTGCCCTTTCTACACTTGTATAGATTTTCCTGATTATATTTTCATTTTCAGACTGTGGAAGGTTACCCAAAAAAACATGTCAAGAAACGTTGTTCCTCCACGAAAACTCACATTCATTCAATATTGAGAGGACTTTTCAGTAATTTCACTTATCTGATCTTGACCAAATGTACACGATTTTCCATCGATAGCGTAATAGACATCAAAACAGCATTACCCAATTTGATTTGAGTAGGTTTGCAAATATTTTGTTCATAATCATGTTGAATGTGAAAGGACTAATGAATCGTCTGTATGCATTCGTACTTTTATGTCCTTTTCAAACAATTTGATGCAATTTTGGTTACTTTCCGATGCAATCTAGCAATCACCAAATTCTAAAAAATAGTTTTGGAATCCTTATAATTGTTTATATTAAATTGTTTTGACCGACTATAAAGAAAAAAAAACAGCATTACCCAATTTGATTTGAGTAGGTTTGCAAATATTTTGTTCATAATCATGTTGAATGTGAAAGGACTAATGAATCGTCTGTATGCATTCGTACTTTCATGTCCTTTTCAAAAAATTTGATGCAATTTTGGTTACTTTCCGATGCAATCTAGCAATCACCAAATTCTAAAAAATAGTTTTGGAATCCTTATAATTGTTTATATTAAATTGTTTTGACCGACTATAAAGAAAAAAAACCTGTACCAAATATTCCTACTCCAGAATTAAAAAAAAAATATGTTTTTGGTTCCTACTATTTGGAAACATGCACGTCAACAATATTTATTATATTACGGGTGTGAAAACAGCCACGGTTTTTCAGCCACGGTTTTTGATCTGGCAACACCGCACGGCGCTATCGTATCCAGGCTTAAACTGCTGACGTTCGGAGATTTCAATCACTTTGCTCATCTCTTCAGCGTCTTATTCTTCAAATGAAGTAGGTAGTGGGTAAACAAATGATCGCACAATAGAAAAATGATATATGAGGTGAAAATTATTTTTCTAAATTAGGAGATTATTCGTATTTTGAAAGGCATTCTTGGTGAGAAGAGAATTATAATAATCTTTTTAGTTTCTGAGCGCACAATCGTTTGTAGGGCCGTAGGAAAAAGTTAGGAATTTTTGAAAAAAAAAATTCATATTTTTTCAAAGAGAGCGGTGTATCGCACTTTGAATTGCTAGAGAGTGTTTATATAACCTTTTCTCTTCAGATTCTGGAGACAGAATCGTTTGTAGGGCCGTAGGAAAAAAGTTGGGAATTTTCGAAAAAAATAAAAATTCATATTTTTCAAACGGAGCGGTGTATCGCACTTTGAGTGGGTAGAGAGTGTTTGTACAACCTTTCTCCTTCAGCTTATGGAGACAGAATTGTTTGTAGGGCCGTAGGAAAAAAGTTGGGAATTTTCGAAAAAATAAAAATTCATATTTTTCAAACTGAGCGCTGTATCGCTTTGAGTGTTTATACAACCTTTCTTCTTCAGCTTCTGGAGACAGAATCGTTTGTAGGGCCGTAGGAAAAAAGTTGTGAATTTTCCAAAAAAATAAAAATTCATATTTTTCAAACGGAGCGGTGTATCGCACTTTGAGTGGGTAGAGAGTGTTTGTACAACCTTTCTTCTCCAGCTTATGGAGACAGAATCGTTTGTAGGGGCGTTGGAAAAAAGTTGGGTATTTTCGAAAAAAATAAAATTCATATTTTTCAAACGTAGCGGTGTATCGCACTTTGAGTGGGTAGAGAGTGTTTGTACAACCTTTCTTCTCCAGCTTGTGGAGACAGAATCGTTTGTAGGGCCGTAGGAAAAAAGTTGGGAATTTTCGAAAAAATAAAAATTCATATTTTTTAAAGAGAGCGGTGTATCGCACTTTGAATTGCTAGAGAGTGTTTATACAACCTTTCCTCTTCAGCTTCTGGAGCAGAATCGTTTCCAGGGCCGTAGCAAAACAATTGGGACTTTTCGAAATAAATAAAAATTCATATTTTCCAAACGAGAGGTGTATCGCACTTTGAGTGGGTAGAGAGTGTTAATACACCTTTCTCCTTCAGCTTATGGAGACAGAATCGTTTGTAGGGCCGTAGGAAAAAAGTTGGGAATTTTCGAAAAAAATAAAAATTCATATTTTTCAAACGGAGCGGTGTATCGCACTTTGAGTGGGTAGAGAGTGTTTGTACAACCTTTCTTCTTCAGCTTATGGAGACAGAATCGTTTGTAGGGCCGTAGGAAAAAAGTTGGGAATTTTCGAAAAAAATAAAAATTCATATTTTTCAAACGGAGCGGTGTATCGCACTTTGAATTGCTAGAGTGTGTTTATACAACCTTGCCTCTTCAGATTCTGGAGACAGAATCGTTTGTAGGGCCGTAGGAAGCTGAAGAAGAAAAGTTATATAAACACTCTCTACCCACTCAAAGAGCGATACACCGCTCTGTTTGAAAAATATGATTATATTATTTCGAAAATTCCCTTTTCCTACGGCCTACAAACAATTCTGTCTTCAGAAGCTGAAGGAGAAAGGTAAAACCTCTCTACCCATCTGCGATACACGCCTGTTTGGAAAATATGAATTTTATTATTTCGAAAATTCCCAACTTTCTACGGCCTACAAGATTCTGTCTCCAGAAGCTGAAGAAGAAAGGTTGTATAAACACTTCTATCCACTCAAAGTGCGATACACCTCGGATTGAAAATATGAATTTTATTTTCGAAAAGTCAATGTTTTGCTAGGCCCTAAACGATTCTGTCTCCAGAAGCTGACGAAAAAGGTTATATAAACATCTCTATCCACTCAAAGTCGATACACCTCGGTTTAAAAATATTGTAACGTAAATAAACTTAACTTGGTTTAACTAATTTATTTAACACTTAAATCTACAACTTAATTTATATTACGCCACTCTATAGCTCGATCGTATAGGCTCGTTCAGACTGTCTTTGCCATCTGGAGGGGCTACCTATTTATCTCCGTCACAGGATTCCCGATCTTTCGAATTCCGGCAGTTGGCGACGGCATGTTCCAATTGTTTCCAATATTGACCGTTGTTTTCCGCGGAAGAGCGACTGGATGGTTCTCGAATATCTCCGGGGATGATCTCATCGCTGTCGATGGCAACGTGTGAGGCGACAGGTCCGGCCTAGGTTCGTTACAATATGAATTTTTATTTATTTCGAAAAGTCCCAATTTTTTTGCTACGGCCCTACAAACGATTCTGTCTCCAGAAGCTGAAGCACAAAGGTTATATAAACACTCTCTACCCAGGCAACGTGTGAGGCGACAGGTCCGGCCTAGGTTCGTTACAATATGAATTTTTATTTATTTCGAAAAGTCCCAATTTTTTTGCTACGGCCCTACAAACGATTCTGTCTCCAGAAGCTGAAGCACAAAGGTTATATAAACACTCTCTACCCATTCAAAGTGCGATACACCGCTCGGTTTGGAAAATATGAATTTTTTATTTCGAAAATTCCCAATGTTTCTGCTACGGCCTTACAAACGAATCTGTCTCAGAAGCTGAAGAAGAAGGTTGTATAAACACTCTCTACCCACTCAAAGTGCGATACACCGCTCTGTTTGGAAAATATGAATTTTTATTTATTTCGAAAATTCCCAATTTTTTTCCTACGGCCCTACAAACGATTCTGTCTCCAGAAGCTGAAGAAGAAAGGTTGTATAAACACTCTCTACCCACTCAAAGAGCGATACACCGCTCTGTTTGAAAAATATTAATTTTTATTTATTTCGAAAATTCCCAATTTTTTCCTACGGCCCTACAAACGATTCTGTCTCCAGATGCTGAAGGAGAAAGGTTGTATAAACACTCTCTACCCAATCAAAGTGCGATACACCGCTCTGTTTGGAAAATATGAATTTTTATTTATTTCGAAAATTCCCAATTTTTTTGCTACGGCCCTACAAACGATTCTGTAGCCACAAGCTGAAGAAGAAAGGTTGTATAAACACTCTCTACCCACTCAAAGTGCGATACACCGCTCTGTTTGGAAAATATGAATTTTTATTTGTTTCGAATATGCCCAACTTTTTTCCTATTGCCTTACAAACGATTGTGCGCTCAGAAATTAAAAAAGATGACTTTAATTATCTTCCCATCCAGAATGCCTTTCAAAATACGAATGATCTCCTAATTTAGAAAAATAATTTTCACCCCATATACTCAATATCATTTTTCTATTGCGCGATCATTTGTTTACCTACTCCCTACTTAGTTTGAAGAATAAGCGCTGAAGAGATGAGCAAACTGATTGAAAACTCCGAACGCCTGCAATTCAGGTGTAGATACGATAGGGACGAGCGGTGTTGCCAGATCGAAAACCGTGGATGAGAAAACCGTGGCTGTTTTCACACCCGTTATTATATTGCCAAATTTCTACTATCTACTTCAACAATTTCTGAAAAGAATGACTGTGGCCGAGAAACAGTAGACACCTCAAAAATTACACATTTATTCCCCTTCAGTTGGAGAAAAATAACTATTGAGTAAATTGCAAAGAGATCACATTTTTCTGATTGCGTATTTCTCAAGTAGTTTTTTCAAGATTCATAACTTGTGAGAATTTTTTCACACTGTGCGACATCCATGTGACACAATGTATGATTAATTGGATTATATCCTTAATAAGGCAGAATTGTGAAACTTTCAATTTCATTAATCGTTGCTGCACAATTCATATAAATGAAATGCGTGTTTAAACACCAAAAATTAGCGATATTTGTAAAATATTTGCCTGGAGCAGTGAAATTTTGAACTAGTTGTAATCGTGATTTATAAAACATTGGAATTACCTCCTGTCAAATATTGTACGTTAATCTAAATGAAAAACCGTTCTGTTTCGATGCATTTTTAATCGACCATGTTATTGCTTTGATATGGATCTCGAAATATCCCGTGTGTGCTGGCAATACACTGTTAATTTGAATTTTTATTTACTCTGTACAGTGTTTGGATTTTATCTTTATTTCAGACCACCCATATATTACCGTTAAAGGGATATGAATCTCCTGAGTCCGCTTGAAAATTATGAATTTATAGGTTTTAAGAAAAGTGTAAATTCATATTTATTTTTGGTTTAATAACCTTAATAAATAATAAACTTGAAAATGAGAGTAATTCATCTGAAAAAATCTATACAAGTGTAAATTGTTGTGGAATCAGTTTGCTCGCTCCTATAAATTTCTACGTTCATCACAATAGTTTTTCTTCTTGAAGAAAAAATATTCAAACCCCTAGTAATATTCCTATTTGACTTGACCTAGTGAAACATATATAACGAATGAATAAATGAGACTTATCTGCTTGCTGATATTTCGGGGACTTCATCTCCACCAGTTTTGATAAAGTTTGAGATTGTTTTGGACGACATTTCTCTTCTTATTGGTCTTCCTGCTGACCCGGCAGTGTGATGACTGGTTTGAGTTCTGTCCCTTGCATATGCTTTCTCAGGAGACAGTGTCCTGTTAGCTGCCTTGGAAAATGCGCAGATTGTTTCTGTTCCTTTCCAAAATTTGCACTGTCTTTCTCTTCGACAGATTCAATAGGAAAGCAAGATGATTCTATTCGCCTATTTGGAGATTATGCCCTCATGCCAAATACCGGATAATAAAATCTGAGCCGGATCCTTTCTTCGCAGTGCATCGTCGACTTTTTTGTTGCCCTTCGCTATATCCTAGTACTTACTACCCAAAGTAGCGTTAATATATTGGTTTCTCCAAATAACTCTATTTTATGTCTTTTTTCGTCTCTTATTCCTATAACTTGTCTGGCACTTTCATTATATGAAAGCCTTGGCCTTGGTGATGATGGGACCTACTGGAAAATTCTTCTGGACCATCTTTTTGGCAATCTTACTATTGTGACATTGTTTACGTTGCTCCATTGGACCCTCAATTTTAGCATTGATCGTCCATATCTTTTCAAAGCTTTGTATCTCAGTTGAGGTACCAATTCTCAGAAGTTTTGATGAAAACTTGTACAAATTAGGATACCTTTCATAGTGGGATCCAAAACCTTGTCTTGGGACCTTGAATTTTTTGCAGATAGTGGGGCTTGAATCCACGTCGAGTGCGTTGCAGTGATACGAAGACGGACGCTTCTACCACTGAGCTAGTGGCCTCGGTTCCTCTTTCACCCACGGTACTTGAATTCGTTTACTTATGTCGTTATTGATTACCAAGACTGTCTTTCTAAGGCTAACTTGTTGGATCCATTTTCCCTAGTTGCCCTATATTTGTTCGAATGACTACAATGACTACTCGAATACCTTTTGATCCTTCGATCCTCTTCAATAATAATAATAAACTTCATTGAATCCTTCACGATCATAAAAATGACATAGGATACATCAGACAACAATTAACTCACAGACAGTCAACATCAATACATAAAACTATAACAATTTCACAAGTTAGATGGAGATACATATTATGGATTAAAATACTCATCAGTACTCTAAAAGCAACCGTTAATCAAGTACTCGTTGAGTTTCGCTTTGAAATGATTTTCCCTATTTAGGTAAGTGATTATGAAATTTTGTCCTCTTGTTAGACGGACAATTTTCATACAGACGAGTTGAATGTTTCTGAAGTCTTATTAATTCGCCTTCTCTGGTAGGATATGCATGGAAATCACAGTTCCGATTGTAATTCTGTATCTGTTTTTGGAATAACAGAGTGCATTTGTAAATATAAATGCACGGTACACACATAACTTTATGCCTAATAAAGCGAGGTCTACCTGATTCTCTGTAATCTATTTTATATATTAGTCACATAACCCTCTTCTGGGAGACAAATAGTTCATATAGTTTTGTGGTACAACCCCAAACAGCAACTTCGTAAGAAATTTGGCAATATACAAGAACAAAATAAACATTTAAAAGTTGGGCTCTATTGAAATTGGACCTCAATTGTCTAATTGCGTAGTACCCGCTGTTAACTTCCTCACTGACATGATTTATACCCGACTCCCAGGTCCCATGTTACCATCGATATGTGTACCAAGGAATTTGGTGTTATCTGATGATTCTATTATTTCATTACCTACTCTGCATACAAAACAACATAGTCTGTGGTTATATGATTAGGCATATCGTTGAAGAAAAGAAGAAAAATGAGAGGACCAACATGAAAGTCATTACAAATATAATAATAAAATTTATTTATCCGTAATGTTTACCATTAATAAAATCTCATCTTCAGTAGTGATTGCAATTGATGTTCTAATTTAATTTGAACAGCTAAGACCAAATGTCTCTTCTTCTTAAAAATTATTACAAATTGACGTTGACATTTTAGGTTATGTTAATTTCCAACCTGTTGATTTTCCCACACTTTCACATTCATAACCAAAGAATGTTTGCCACAATTGTTCTCGGCTTTTAGTAAATTTACCAGTAATTATTTTGTTACAAATATTGTTCCATATAAATCTAATTTGTTGCTCCATGTTCTTTACATGTTTTTAATGCTGTCTTTTACATCTTTGTATATTTCACCAAAAAACGACCATTCTCACTAACATTGTAAGTAAGGTTACTTTTTATATTTATCAACATACTATAGTATTTTCACGTTTGTAGCTCCCTGATAATGACAATATTCATTGTCGAAATATTGGAAATATAATGTTATAAGAGTACATTTGCGTTTGCTGCTGTCCGAAAGAATTTCTCAGATTTTTTCCTAACTAGTCAGCAAAGACCATCTCTCCTCTATATACAGGTGTAACTGAATAAGTGTAAAACATTTAAGGAGGTGATTCCTCATCGAAAAAAAGATAGGATCTTTCATATAAAGAAACTTCATTGGAGCATCCCTTGTTAAGATACAGCCCCTTAAAGGGGGTACATAAAATTTGTATAACAATTTTTTTCACAAGCACTGAAAAAGTTACAATATTGAAATTAACCTGACGTTTTGTACTACCAAAAAGACACTTAGCCAGTAATTTATTTGGTTTACCCCATGGTTGTAAGGGTGAAAAACGCAACCCTAAAATTTATTTCCAATGTAACTTTTTTGTCTTATTATTTGATTTACCATTTAAAATTTATTTCCGATAGCCTGTTTCATTCTAAACAAAAAATGTCTCTTGGGTTTTTTGCCCAAAATAAACCAGTAAGCAGCAAAACATTATTTTACGAACAACTACAGAGATACATCGTCATAAATGCGAACTGGATTTATTGTTATTTTGTAGTTAGTACCTGCATTAAACGATTAAAGGGTAATAAACAAAACTAAGTTATTAATAACAAAACACACAACATGTAGAAATCATAGTGAATGTTCAATATGTCTACCTTCAAACATTACGCATGCGTCTAGACGTCGGCGCATTGAGCCACGTATTCGCTCAAATATTCCTGGAGTCTCTCTGATTACCCTGCACGCATCGATGATGCGGTTTCTTAAGTCCTCTACATCGCGAACAGGAGTACGATATACCAAATGCTGTGAATGGCCCCAAATAGAGAAATCGAGAGGATTGAGATCCGGGGATCCACGTATTCGCTCAAATATTCCTGGAGTCTCTCTGATTACCCTGCCGGATCGAGCGGCCATTTATGTGGTCCTCCTCGACCTATCCACTGATTTGCATATGTTTCAGTTAAATGCTGACGTGCTACTTGACTAAAATGGGCGGGAGCCCCATCATGCATAAAAACATATCCCTTCTGACGCCCAAAGGAACTTCCTCCAGCAGTACTGGATGCACTTCTCTTAAAAATTGAACGTATGCCTCACCATTTAATCGAGGAGGTAGAAAATGAGGCCCAATTAAATCATCCCCAATAACTCCGAGCCACACGTTGAGAGAAAACTGTTCTTGATGGCTAGTTTCGACAATAGCGTGAGGGTTTTCATCAGCCCATATGTGGTAATTATGAAAATTAATAATCTTGTCCCGAGAAAAACTACATTCGTCTGTGAATTCTATCGTCTTCAGAAAGTCACAATTTCTTCTAATCATTTCCAGCATCCAATTGCAAAATTCAAGACGGTTCGGAAAGTCTCGCGGTAACAGTGCCTGTACTCGTTGCAGATGGTAAGGGTATAAGAGTTGTTCCTTTAAAATTCGAAATACCGTCATATGATCAACATTTTTTAGCTGGAAAGCAATCTTTCTAGTGCTGGTAGTAGGTTGTTCTTCAATCAAATTAAGTACTGCTTCCTCAAGCGGTGGTGTTCGTATTTCTCGATGGCGACCACAATCCTGCGTTCTTTTGTCGAATGAACCATATTCTCGTAATCGTTGATGAAGTCGAGCAAATATTCTATGTGAAGGATGCTGCCGTTGAGGATACATTTCAGCATATCTTCTAGAAGCTTCTAACCCATTCCCCTGCGACAGACCGTAAACGTAATGCATATCAGCCATTTCCTCATTTGTGTATGCCATTTTATTAACAAGTGAATTATTAAAGTAACAAATTAAGAACAGAACAACAACACATAATTAGTATTAATTCAATTTCGAAAATTCCCAAACTGACAGCGTCATACCAATTTAATTGTCACTATCGCTAATAGCGACCTACTAGATAGATTAGTTTCGTATTTTCGCATTTATGACGATGTATCTCTGTAGTTGTTCGTAAAATAATGTTTTGCTGCTCACTGGTTTATTTTGGGCAAAAAACCCAAGAGACATTTTTTGTTTAGAATGAAACAGGCTATCGGAAATAAATTTTTAAATGGTAAACAAATGATAAGACAAAAAGTTACATTGGAAATAAATTTCAGGGGTTGCGTTTTTCACCCCTTACAACCATGGGGTAAACCAAATAAATTACTGGCTAAGTGTCTTTTTGGTAGTACAAAACGTCAGGTTAATTTCAATATTGTAACTTTTTCAGTGCTTGTGAGAAAAATTGTTATACAAATTTTATGTACCCCCTTTAAGGGGCTGTATCTTAACAAGGGATGCTCCAATGAAGTTTCTTTATATGAAAGATCCTATCTTTTTTTCGATGAGGAATCACCTCCTTAAATGTTTTACACTTATTCAGTTACACCCTGTATATATATATATATATATATATATATATATATATATATATATATATATATATAGATATATATATATATATATGGAAGTCAGGGTCTGCTGACCGAAATCACAAATGAGCGGCTGCCTTCTGTTTGTTGACTCCGTTGATTTGTCGTTTTCTACCAAGTGCTGTTCATCCTTGCACTTCTCCACCGTACTGATGAGGGCCGAGAGCCCGAAACACGTGTCTACGGTTAGCACTTTTCTGTGAGGGCTATGTCCATTGAATTCCTTCCATTTCATATATATATATATATAGATATGTATATATATATATATATATATATATATATATATATATATATATATATATATATATTAGGGTGCTTCATTTTTGGGAAACATTTTTTTTCTTCAAGTCCCGCCTGAAAATCTTGTAATTTATAGAAAAACAAAATTTTTGATCATATTGCGAACCCTTAATTCGAATTTTGAATTTTATCCATTAAAATAACATTAAACAATGATTTTTTATCCGTTTTTCCTTCCGCTCACCAGGAAAAATTTTTTTTTGGGGATTTTGACTCATGGATTCTTGTTATAGGTATAATTTCCTACAAAAAAGCCCATTGCGTCGAGTTTGTAACTCCAACGGGTTCGACGAAAAATGTCATTTAAGCTGAATTTTCATAAAAATACCAATAAATCGCGTTTACTTGCTAAACTATTTTTGACGTTGATAATGAGAAATAAATTAGGTGTGCAAATATTTCATAAATACAAATGGAAGAAAACTACTGGCAAACTAACGAAACCGTACATATTGTGCATAACTTTGAAGTCTGACATAAATAATCTATCTGTGAAAATCGTATAATTTTTTTAAAAATATTCTGAACTCCAAAAAGTAGTAATCGTTGTGGAATTACCGATTTGAAACATTTTTGCTGCCATAAAATTCTAGAAATACGACAAACAAATTTTTCATTGAATTTTTTAACTTGGATTTCATAAATTAGTTTTTATTGACAAAAATAGATTTTTTCGTTAATTTTAAGTTTCAAGTGGCTTTAACAGCTAAACTATTGTAACGAACCTAGGCCGGACCTGTCGCCTCACATGTTGCCGTCGACAGCGATGAGATCATCCCCGGAGATGTTCGAGAACCATCCAGTCCCTCTTCCGCGTAATGCAACGGTCAATATTGGAAACAATTGGAACATGCCGTCGCCAACTGGAAGAATTCGAAACATCGAGAATGCTGTATCGGAGATAAATAGAGAGCCCTCAAGAGGGAGTGGACAGTCTGAACGAGCCCATACCATCGAGCTACACAGTGGCGTAGTAATATAAATTAAGTTGTAGATTAAGTGTTAAATAAATTAGTTAAACCAAGTTAAGTTTATTTACGTTACAATTGGTGTCGGAAGTGAGATTTTGAAAATAGACAGTGGCCCGGTTTTCGCGAAGTGGACAATTGTGCGTGGGAATATAAACTGATACACTGTTCGCGTGAAACAGAAAATAGACAGTGGCCCGGTTTTCGCGAAGTGGACAATTGTGCGTGGGAATATAAACTGATACACTCTTCGCGTGAAACAGACAATAGACTGGTGGCCCGTGGAAAAGAATTCGCGAAGTGAATTTTTAACAAACTGATAAACTTTTCGTGTAAAACAGACTGATACCTCGTCAAAGACAAAATGTGTTCAAGAAAAGTGCGCCTTACGGATTTGAAGGTAGCGGAATTGAAACAGGAATTGGAGGAAAGGGAACTGGAAACAACAGGTAAAAAGCAAGTACTCCAGGAAAGACTTGCAGAAGGACTTATACAAGAAGGTGAGGACCCCGAAACATTTTTATTCGAAGTTCCCGGAGGTGATTTAAGTTTGGTAATGAATAAACTCGAAGAAAATTCAAGAAGCCTGGAAGAATATGCTAGAAATCTGGAAGAGAAGCTAGAAGAAAATTCTAGAAACTGGAAGAGAAGCTTCAAGAAAATTCTAGAAATCTGTAAGAGAAGCTTCTAGAAAATTCAAGTAGCCTGGAAGAGAATGCTAGAAATCTGGAAGAGAAGCTTCAAGAAAATTCTAGAAATCTGAAGAAAAGCTTCTAGAAAATTCAAGAAGCCTGGAAGAGAAGTTCCTGGAAAACACAGAAGGTCTAAAAAGAATTGTGTGGTGTGGCTAATTTTCTAGAAGGAAGAATGGGAACCGTTGAGACAGAGATAGATAAAATGAGGGAGCAAATGAACACGGAGGTAGATAAAATAAAGGAAACGATCAGTAAGCTGGAAAAACGAATTAATAGTGCGCCCTCCACAGAGATGGTTAACGAAAATGCAATGCTGGACTTGAGTTTGAACTTGGATAAAGTTCAAGAGGGTATAAAAGATGTCAAGGTCATTTCTGAAATAGGAAGCTTTCCATGAAGCCGCCTCAATTCGACGGAAAACTCCATGGGAAAATTACCGCCGACA
Organism: Gonioctena quinquepunctata; assembly: GCA_018342105.1. NCBI lineage: Eukaryota > Metazoa > Arthropoda > Insecta > Coleoptera > Chrysomelidae > Gonioctena > Gonioctena quinquepunctata. Next base: position 161,157 of record JAFIRS010000885.1, on the reverse strand, counting down.
GTTTGAAGCAGCGGCCAAAGCAAATGGATGGAATGCAGGGGAAAGAGCTGTAGCACTAACACTTGCATTACGTGGAGAAGCGACGAATATTCTACAAACTCTTACCGCCCAAGAACAGGAGGACTATGATCAGCTGATTAAACATCTAGAATTACGATATGGCCAGGCCCATTTGGAACACGTATACCACTCCCAACTGAAAAATCGCTGCCAGAAATCGGGCGAATCCTTACAAGAATTCGAAGCTGACATTGCACGCTTGGTTCGTCTCGCATATCCAGCCACACCGGAAAATGTAATGGAGCGATTAGCGGTTCAGGCATTCTTGGATGGACTCCGTGACCAAGAAACCAGACAAGCGTTGATATTAGCTCGTCCAACACATCTCGTAGACGCACTGGCACGAGCTTTGGAATTTGAGGCAGCAAAACAATGCTGCAAAAGCCAAAGTAAAGTTCAAACGATTGAGGAAGACTCACAGGAGCCTGCTAACTTGGAAGCTGCCATAAGAAACGTGATGAAGGAAGTGTTGCCTGAGAAAAGACATATAAGATGCCGGAATTGTCGCAAAATTGGACATGTCGAGCAAATGCCCAACATTCATCGACTCCGATGCAGGAAAACTAAGAAAGGTCGATGAGAAGGGGCAATCGTCGGCATGTGTCCGGCAAGCCCCGGTTAACAACGCATATGTCGCTATGCTTCAACGACAGAACAAGGGTGTCTTTCGTAGACGGTCTCATCAATAACGAGCCTTGCACTATGCTGCTAGATACAGGTGCGACTAGGACAATTCTCGGGCCTTCCTTTGCCAGAACACCGGAACGGATTGAACCGACAACTTGGAAGCTACGCACAGCAACAGGGAGCCAGCTACTGTATCTGGCGAGCTACCGATTGTAATAATTTTGGGCAACACTAAAGTGAAACATAGGCACTTGTAGCGGACATCGAAGACGATGCAATCATCGGAATGGACATCATGAATTCCAGAGGGTTTGAATTGGATTTCAAAGACGGCGTCCTACGTGTCAACGGAGAAGAGCTGGTACTTCATGGGAGAAGTGAAGAGTTGATCCGTGTGCTGTTGGCTGAAGATGTAAGCGTACCTGAGAGGGCTGAAACCATCCTGGAGGCTCGCCTGGACGGGAGTGCGAGCAGTGGAGACGTGATGATGTTCGAGCCCAAACTTCATGATGAGAAAATTGGACGAGGGTTGCCCTAGGGAAAACCCTGTTACGTGCTGAAAATTTGTACCGGTAAGGGTCATGAATGTCAATTACTTTCCAGTGACCTTAAAGAAAGGAACAATTTTGGGGCACTGCTCGTCAGTTTCATCTGTGATCCGGGGCGTACGAGGTACGATTAGCCAACCCAACAACTTGCCCACAGAACTAGAAAATTAGTTGCCATCTCTTCCAAAGACATAAAACCAGCTCAACAGCCCAAACTAAGAGATTTAGTCAAAAAGTACCATGACATCTTCGATACCGGACAAGGAAAAGGGGGTCGAACTAATGTGGTCCAGCACAAGATTGATACTGGGGGTGCCCGACCGATCCGGCAATCAGCAAGAAGACTTCCTCTTGCCAAGAAGGCAGAGGCTGACAAAATAGTCGGCGAGATGGGAAAAGAAGGAGTTATCGAACCGTCTGACAGTCCCTGGTCCTCTCAGTCGTACTGGTGAAGAAAAAGGATGGATCGACACGCTTTTGTGTAGACTATCGCCAACTTAATAATGTCACGAAGAAGGACAGTTACCCTCTCCGAGAATAGATGACACCCTAGACACGTTGGCTGGTTCCACGATTTTCTCGACCCTTGATCTGAAGAGTGGATACTGGCAAGTAGAACTTGCTCAGGAAGATCGAGAAAAGACTGCTTTTACCATCGGCTCAGGATTGTGGCAGTTCACCGTTATGCCATTCGGGCTCTGTAATGCTCCCGCCACATTCGAAAGATTGATGGAGACAGTGCTGAAGGGACTCTCATGGAACACGTGTCTAGTGTATCTCGACGACATAATTGTGGTCGGCAGATCGTTTGAGGACCACGTGAAAAACTTGGAGGAAGTATTCCTGCGACTGAGGAACTCCGGATTGAAACTGAGCCCTAAGAAATGCCATCTGTTCCAAAAAGAAGTACGATACCTCGGCCACGTTGTCTCTGGGGAAGGAGTAGCAGTGGACGACCAGAAGATCAAAGCTGTTAAGGATTGGCCCATCCCAAAGACATTCACCAACTTCGAAGTTTCCTTGGTTTATGCACATACTATCGCCGATATGTGCTGGGGTTCGCAAACATCGCTAAACCACTGACCAGGCTCACGGAAGGTCAAACAAAGTTCCAGTGGTCCGAAGAATGCCAAGACTCGTTCAGGAAGCTGAAGGGAGCTTTGATTAACGCACCTGTTCTGAGCTATCCCTTACCCAACGGGAAGTTCATTTTGGATACGGACGCCAGCAACGTGGGACTTGGAGCTGTCCTATCTCAGATCCAGGAGGGGCAGGAGAAGGTCATTGGTTATTTCAGCAAGACGCTCAGCAAACCAGAGCGCAATTACTGTGTCACCAGGCGAGAGCTGTTAGCTGTTGTAAAGGGAGTGGAGCACTTCTACAAGTACGTGTATGGAAGAAGATTCCTGTTGAGAACTGACCATGCAGCTCTCAAATGGCTCTTACAGTTCAAAATCCTTAGGGTCAAGTAGCACGTTGGATCGAGAGACTCCAAGAATTCGATTTCGAGATCGAACATCGAGCCGGAACTAGCCATAAGAATGCAGATGCCTTGTCGCGAAGACCATGTCCAGATGATTGCTCACATTGCCGACGAGCAGAAGAGAACGAATCAACACTTTGTATGAACCGCGGCCATGGATGACACCTGGAATGACTGCAAGATCCAGAAAGGCCAGAAGAGAGACCCCGACCTTGGCTTAGTCGTCAGCTGGAAGAAGGGCAATCGAATTCGATCATGGCTGGAATTCGCAGGTTACTCGCCGGCTGTTAAGTCCTATTGGGCACAATGGAACTCTCTTATTCTGGACAATGGGATCCTGAAACGTGTGTTGGAGGCCGATATTGGTGGGAAGACAGACGCCAAATAATTGTTCCCAGGAACAGAAGAGAGGAAGTGCTGCGGAAATCCATGATGGAGTCGCCGGAGGACATCTGGGAGTGACGAAGACCCTGCAGAAAGTGAGGCAACGGTTTTACTGGGCCAATTGTCAAGCTGACGTCCAGGACTGGTGCAGGAAGTGCGCTGTATGCGCTGCTAGCAATGGACCTCGAATACGCCCCAAGGCCCCGATGCGTCAGTACAACGTAGGCAGCCCGTTCGAGAGAATCGCCATTGACATCGCCGGCCCGTTTCCCGTATCCGACCACGGAATAAATACATCCTTGTGGCAATGGACTACTTCAGTAAGTGGGCGGAAGCCTATGCCCTGCCCAACCAGGAAGCCATCACCGTCGCCGACGTCTTGGTGAAAGAGTGGATATGTCGATTCGGTATTCCAATGGAGCTGCACTCGGATCAAGGCAGAAATTTCGAATCCAACCTTTTCCAAGAAATATGTCTACTGCTGAACATCCGCAAGACAAGAACCACGGCCCTACATCCGCAGTCCGATGGAATGGTGGAACGGATGAACAGGACGATCAACCGCCACTTGTCCAAGGTTGTCTCTGACCATCAAAGAGACTGGGACCAGTATCTTCATTTGTTCCTGATGGCCTATCGATCCGCAGTACACGAGTCCACCGGTCAAACTCCTGCTAGTATTATAATGGGCCGAGAACTGCGACTGCCTTGTGACCTGAAGTTTGGGATACCGCCAGGACAAGACACTGCGGGAGAGGACTACGTCAGCAAACTTCGGCAGAGAATGGACGACATCCACGAACGAGTCCGGTTGAACATCCAGAGTGCCAGCGATAAAATGAAGAAGACCTATGACATCAAGGCCGACGCTGGAGGATTTAAGGTTGATGACCTGGTTTGGCTGTACAACCCCAAACGTCGTCGTGGACTATCACCAAAGTTGCGGAACTCGTGGGAAGGCCCGTATAAGATCGTGAAAAGGATAAACGACCTTGTGTACCGAATCCATAAGCCACCCGAGGGAAACCAAGGGTCGTCCATTTCAACAGGTTGGCCCTTACGCTGGAAACCATGACCAAGTTCGCACCCTCAAGCCACCGGAGGATGATATGACGTTCGAGAAGTTTATGTCCTTGTATTCAGACGGGCAGAAAGTTCTACATGGGGTTACTAGAGAGGAGTCACGAGACCTTTACGAGGTGCCTGCTGACTACGTACTAGCGCACTGTGTGGCAGCAGATCTTCGAATGTCCAGGGGCATCGCCGTAGTGTTCTCCAAGAAATTTGGTCAACTCCAAACACTGCGGGGCAGAATCCAGAAGTTGGTGGGTGCTACAGTTGAAGAAAGGCCAGAGAAACATCTACTACCTAGTTACCAAAAGGCATTCCCAAGATAAACCGTCCTATGAAGATGTCTGGAAGAGTCTCACCAAACTGAGAGATACTATGGTGGACCAGAATCTGGTGGATCTAGCAATTCCAAAATTGTCCTGTGGTATTGATGGGTTGGACTGGAGAGTCATAAGAAGTATGCTGGAGGCGATATTCAGATCCAGCGGCGTCAAGATTTTGGTTTGCTGTAACCCTCTTCCACGACCGATCATGAAGACCGTGGAGTGTTACTTCCATCGAACTTCACGGTGCAGATATGGGGAGTCATGCAGATATCGTCACACTCCAAGGATGAAATTTCGGGACGAAATGTCTTTAAGAAGGGGGCAATGTAACGAACCTAGGCCGGACCTGTCGCCTCACATGTTGCCGTCGACAGCGATGAGATCATCCCCGGAGATGTTCGAGAACCATCCAGTCCCTCTTCCGCGTAATGCAACGGTCAATATTGGAAACAATTGGAACATGCCGTCGCCAACTGGAAGAATTCGAAACATCGAGAATGCTGTATCGGAGATAAATAGAGAGCCCTCAAGAGGGAGTGGACAGTCTGAACGAGCCCATACCATCGAGCTACACAGTGGCGTAGTAATATAAATTAAGTTGTAGATTAAGTGTTAAATAAATTAGTTAAACCAAGTTAAGTTTATTTACGTTACACTATGAGAGCTACGTGAAAATATTTTGAAGCAAAATTGTAGGGCATAAACCCCCTACAAATTTGTCATTTACATTTCCTTTCTATCTTCAATAGTTTAGCAAATAAACGCGATTTACTGCTATTTTTATGAAAATTCAGCTTAAATGACATTTTTCGTCGAACCCGTTGGAGTTACAAACTCGACGCAATGGGATTTTTTGTAGGAAATTATACCTCTAACAAGAATCCATGAGTTAAAATCCCCAAAAATTTTTTTTTTAAAAAAAAAAATTTAATTTTTTAAAAAAAATTCTCTAGAATGGGTAAAAATTCATTAAGTGTCGCATTTAAAAATTTTGTTTTTCTATAAATTACAAGATTTTCAGGCGGGACTTGAAGAAAAAAAATGTTGCCCAAAAATGAAGCACCCTAATATATATATATATATATATATATATATATATATATATATATATATATATATATATATATATATATATATATATATATATATATATATATATATATATATATATATATATATATATATATATGTATATATATATATATATATACCCACCTTCTCAATCGATCGATATTGTTAAAGTGTCACTTACCTTAATCTACCTCATCAATCTTTCATCTTGCATCTTTCAACTTTCCGCTCCCAACTTTTTTCAAAGTTTCGTCCCATGCCCTCTTCCTTGTTTTTTATTATTTATTTTTGTTACTTTTTTATGTAAATTGTATTAGTTGTAATTTCAGTTTATAATTTAGGATTGTAATAATTTCACATATCTATAGCCTTCTATTTTATGGTTTTATGAATTATTCCAAAGTGTTTCTGATCAGTCAATTCATAATGAAAAATACAACCCTTTTAGAATAACTACTAGGGATCACGTATGAGACTACTTGTGATATACCAAGTTATCATGAATGCAAAAATTTTTATAGTTTGTTTTATAAACACAAAGTCCTCAACAAGTACTAAGTACTTAGAGGTATTCCTCATTTATTGCTGTTCCCTTGCTATAATACTGTTTGTAACATTCTATTTTATTTCATGCAATAAATATTATTATTATTACTTCTCGGATCATCTGCAATATTCAAGGTGAATAATGGTTTTTTCCTACAGATACCTTCATATTTTTTGCAGCTTTTTTTCATCTGCTCAAATTCACCTCATTTGCTCAAAATCACTACAAACTTGTTATGTGTATGAGAATGTTTGAGAAAGTGTATGATTTGGTATGTTGTCGTATGCCTTGCCTAGATCGTTACTTCTTCCCCAACAGATATTTGTTTATCCCCTAATTGATGGGTTAGAAACCGAAGCATTTTTCCTCCACAAACTAGCTATTTGTATACATCTCACAGTTGGAGGGAGGCGATGAAAATTTACTCCCTGTCAATACAACTAATTCATTTTCGACCTATCTTATACAGGGTGTTTCTTGATAATATTCAAGGAGGTTATCCTTGGGTCCATTTTGAGAAAAAAACTTCAAATGAACATATGTCCTAAAGGTCTTAGCTTTTGAACTACAGGGTGCTGAAGTTTTTTTTTATGATAACTTTGGTATGACCCCAGATATATTTGTGAAACGTAGTACGTATCTTCTATGCATCAAAAGGCATTTTCTGCTGTGGGATTTGCACTGAATTATTTTGAAGAGAAAAGTGATACGCCACTGCTTATTCTCAGAGTAAATTTTTGAAATCATCATTTTTTTCTGAGCAGATCTGGTCTTCTAATTTCTTTTCGTTTGACGTACGATTTTCGCTTAAAAAAAATTCATTCATTTGCACGTTGTTATGAAATTGGGTATCATCAAGGATTAAAAACGTATCTAGTAGGTAAGAAGCAGATTTTGTTTTTAAACATAAACAGTTTTGACAGTTGTCTACCTAGTCTAGTTGTCACGTATATAAGTCATCAAAATTAACAATATTATTAAAAAACATGGTCCATTTTACGAATTCTGAGTTTGCAGATATGCATTACATGTATAAGCATGTTGATGGAAGCCAGGCGGTTGTATGAGAACCGCTTTCCAAATAGAAATATTCCGGATGCACGACCATTTTCAAACATTCATAGAAGGTTGTGCGAAAAAGGAAGTTTTGAACCAGACAATCGTCTAAAAGGAGTACCATGTACTGTACACGAAAAATTAGGAACAATTGGAATATCTCACATATTCTTGTTTGAAAAGTTCTCCATCTTTTTATTATATCCCTACCATATCCAAAGGATTCAGGCGCTACTCCCTCGTGACTTTCCATTACGGATGAACTTTTGCCAATGGTATCTTCAAAAAGTGCATAAAAATCCATTATTTGATGAAACCAATTTTTCCAGAAACGTCATCCAAAGCTTTCACATTAATCATTTTTGGGCTGAAGAAAACCCACATGCAATCTTGGAATCCTGTCACCAGGAGCGGTTTCCAGTTAACATGTGGGCTGGAATATGCGGTGATTATTTAATTGGACCCTATTTTCTAAATGCGAAGTTGAATGGGCATAATTACCGGCAGGTTCTCGAAGAAGAATTGCCAGCTTTGATGTTTGATGTTTCCATTTCAGTAAGAAATCGACTGTGGTTTATGCATGACGGGACGCCAGCACACTTCAGTGCTCTGGGGCGCGAATATTCAAACCAAAATTACAATAATCGCTGTATAGGTCGCGGAGGATCACAGGCATGGCCACCTAGGTCCCCGGACCTCAATAGTTTGATTATTTCCTGTGGGGTCATCTCAAAACATTGGTTCACAGCACACCAATTCATACTGAAGAGCAGCTGAGAAATCGCATCATAGTTTCTTGCGAAACTATTAGAAACAGTCCCGGCATTTTCCAAAGAGTACGTGAGTCCTTGAGAAAAAAAGCAGAGGCATGCATATTTGCAGGAGGTTCACATTTTCAACATCTGGTTTGAGGTATTTCTTTGTGCATTCAGGGTAATTTTGTGTTAGTATTCCAAAATGTATTCAGATTACTTTAATTTTATAATTTTACCGTTTAAAAATTATTCTCTTGAAGACATGTTTGTTTGGAGTTACTTAAAAGTGGTCTAGCAAATGAATTAATTTTCTTTTTTATGCAAAAACCGTACGCCAATCGAGAGAAAATCAGGAGAGCAAATTTGCTTGATTAGAATGAGGATTTCAAAAATAATTTTTACTTTGAGAAAAAGCAGACAATAGTATATTAGAAGTATAAGTGGATGAAAAGGGCTTTAAAACGCGCGATTTTTCGAGCACGACGGTGCACAGTGGTTTCAAATCCCAAATGGCTGGCCAAAAATCGAAAAATAAAGTTTATATTCAAGGAATTCTAACTGTTGGGCTAGGTAGATGGGTATTTCCCACATCCCTTCTTGATTCGGGAAGTGGCAGGTGTAATATATAGCCGTTCGGATACCATTCTGGCCGGAACGCTCGTGCAGTACGATCTAAAAATTACGTTGTGTTTGAAGTGAAGTAACTTGTAGTAGAATTGAGCAATTTGAATTCTTCAAAATGGAATCTCTTCCTGGAAGTTAGTACGTTTATTATATCATTGGGATTTTTCATATAAACCACACACCGAGCAACAAAAAATATAAACATCTACTGTAAATTCTCGTGCCCGCGGCGAAAATAAGTTATGTTTACATTGAGTAAAAGTTAATAATTCTACATAATTCAGCGACCAATCAAGGGTCACGTTATTCTTTATACTCTTGAGTAATACACCACCAAAAATCAGTTGCTCCAATTTGCCCCTTTGGTTACGGTGAATTTTCTTTCTTCGAAAAATCACATTTTTTTTTTAAATTCGGATGTACGCACGCTCTAACTTTCGCAAATTTCCATATATCGGGCTAATTTTTCTTGTACAAATAGGCTAGGGGATAAGGACGGTTGGTATTGAATTTGAAAAGAATCGCTTAAGGGGTTTGAATTTGAATGGTCCGTCATTTTTGGGCCGTTATCTTGTTTTTGAGAAATTTTACTTCAGATTCGTGTTGAGCGACTCCAAATACCCCCGAGTACCAAATTTCGTAGCAAATGATTCAAATTTGGAGGAAATGGTGCGCCATTTTTAGGCCGCCATCTTGTTTTTGAAAAATTTGTCTTCAGATTCGTGTTCTGCGACTTCAAAACCCCATAAGTACCAAATTTCGTAGCGATTCAACAATACCTTCTAAATTCCAGCCATTTGGGATTTGGAACCACTGTGCGGCGCAGCCGGAGTGCTCGAAATAGAGCAAGTGTTTTTAAGACCAGTTATCCACGAATACTTTACGCTATTTTTTTTTATTGGTGCACTTTGAAATCATATATACTGGTATTATTACTACAAAAAATAGAAATAAGAACTAATAATGCAAAATGGTTGAATTCGTGATGTGACATCAGTATACCTTTCTTGTCATGAAATGAGAAAAACAGATATTCATTGCAATTTGTTATCAAAGATCAATATTTGTTGTCACCAGAGCTCAAAAATGAATTATTCTAATATGATTTTTTGAATAGTGAGGCAGAATCGCGGTTAATACCGCGAAAATCCAGTGATATTATATAAAAAAGAATATAAAAAGTTCATCAAATGGATGGAGGAGCAAGAGGTATCACATATAAATGAACGAGTTGTTAGTAATATTTTATTTGACGTTACAAGGTACTCCTGTCAGATCAATAATCAAAAATTTGTCATTTAGACTTCACGTTTCTCGATTTGTTGATGTTGCCATGGTAACTTAAAAAAACGCGCCGTTTTTTAAAGTTCGATTTAAACACGCTGAGGCGTGCTTCAAATGGGTAAAAAGGGACACTAATAAAAAAAACTGTAGAATAACGTTTATATCTTGACACATCCTCAATATTGATAAGACATCATCGAAAATTGCAGTGGGACGGTTTTTTTATAATGGAATGGGGAATTTTTATCATATTATATTCATTTGCATTTTCAAATTTTATGAGCTCAGCAAATCGAACATGAGAGAAATTGAAAATTCAGTCTCGATTGTTTTGTTCAAATACAAAAAAACACGAATTTTCGATAAAAATTAGCAATTGTCAATTCTACAAATTTTAATAAAAATATCAGAACGGACTTGGGTTAATTGGGAACGTTTTGATATCACTGAAATTATTTGGCATGGTATTGTTTTAATTAAAATTCAACAATCGTGAAATTGGTTTTAACTTGATTGCCATTGTATCGAAATGAATGTGGTTGATTAAAAAAACGCAGAACACACAATTTATATATATATATTTTTTTAATACATTTTCTATCAAGTTATTGACAATGAATATAAAAAGTTCATTGAAGGATGTACCCCCAAGTACTGCTCAAACTCAAATGGCAAAATCAAATAACTGAGTCTATGGGGTCTAAAGGACATCTTAGCAATTCTTGTCACTGTATCATACTCAAGATGTGATCCTTTTTTTTTCTTCCCTTTTTGGCTATGGACGTTAGTCCTCCAGTCACACACAGTTTGCTATATTACCACATTATCTAGTTAGACTGGATCGATTTTTAACTGGATTTTGTTTTTAGTAACATGATTAACTATAACGTTTGTTTTAAGGTTCTAGACGATGTGGTAACTTGATTACTCTCGTTTCGGACGTTCATCGTCTTAATGGATTTAAAAGGTTTTCACGACGTTTCGAATGCTTGTATCTGCAATCGTCTTCAGGTGAATACTGTATTCACCTGAAGACGATTGCAGATACAGATGAATGTATCTATGTGGCTTCTCTTATTACAGCAAACAAATTTATGGTTCAGATCATTGTCATACGGACAGAGTGGGGAATACAAGATTTCTATCTTGTGTAAGTGTGACGGGAACCGTCCATGATTGAGTTTCAACCGGGTGATAATGCTACTGAAGTTTTTATTCACCTCGAATTCGAATATATGTGCTACTTTATAAGGTAGTTCGGGGTGGATCTGGAAATAAGGGTTGTCGGACTGGTGTGCTATTTCAGACCATTTACGTTTCCACTCGTTAAGTACATTTTGTTTGTATTGGCTAATAATATCTGATAACGGTACATTTAAAATTAGTACATATGCGTGCCTCCTTTGTATCTACTTTTCATTACTGGGACACCACAGTGACCCTTAGTCCAGATTATCAAATTTTGCAGAAGTTAATCAAAGTTGGTATATCAAATTTTGTATCCTTCATATGATTGGTTTCTTTGAATAGTTTTGCTGTGTATTACCAATGCTTTCTGACACTGATTTGGAATCAGAAAAAAATACGGTGTTCACATTAAGATTTGGTACTTGGTAGTGGGATAACTCCCGAAATCTTCCCTTTTGGAACCCCATTCACAGCTTGTATCTAACTAGGAGATTATGACCAAATTAAAAAGTAAAAAAGTAAAGCCACTTGTTCGAGAATCGATCAAAGCTAAACCAATATTTGTTGAGTAATATTCGTAAATTTGTCGTAAATACAAAAAAATTGTCGCGCTTTTAGTTTTTTTATATGGGGTGGCTGGCTAACTTGATATCAAGTTGGCACTGCCACTACATTAAATTTCAAAAATATTGCTAGTTAAATTTGTCGTTTAATTGTCGAAATCAATTGAACATATTAAAAATTCACTAAAATAAATTTAGAAAAAATATACGCTTTTTTATGGATATTTCCTGGTGTCCTTAAAAAATTCGAGTTCTTGGCAATATCGCATTGATGTGATTTATACATTTCACATGGAAAGGCAAAATATATTTGAATTCGAATTTTCAGAAGTTATTTTGTAAACGATGATTAATTCTATAATTCCATTTTTTCAACAGTGCTCACTGTGAATCACTTGAACAACCGACAACTCATCTAACTTATCGAATGACCAACACATAATTATTGTCGTGCAGTTTTTTCTGAGAAAAGAGAAAAGAACGTCACACATTTTTTTCTAACGGGTGGTTGTGCCAACTTTATAACAAGAGGCTGAAGAGCCATATCGACCTCCACCCTCCCCCCCTAGAATCTACTTTCACCAAAAGTTAGTGAAAACTTCTCATGCGGATGAATTAATCGATAAGTTTTCTCCCGTAGTTGGAAAGTTTCAAAACACGTTTTTCCGGCAATATGTACAGAATAGTTAAAAATGAAATTATGGTTTGAAAAAACTTAAAAAACATGCTTTTGTAGCAATGTGAACTAAAAAAGTAAAAAATATAAGAATAAAGTCTTTGACCAAAAAATTTACTCTCTACTCACGGATAGATATCGATAACAATTTCAAGACAACTGATATCAAGCACCCTATGCTTTTTTAGAGTCAATTTTTTGTTCAATGACTTTATTCTTATAATTTTTAAACTTTTTATTTGCTACAAAAGCGTATTTTTTTAGTTTTTTAAACTAAAAATTAAATTTTTATCATAGACAAATGCCCAGATTTTTTTGATCATCTTTCAACTTGATATCAACATTTTGTAAATACATTGCAAATGTTTCTTTAAGTTTATGTTTAATATATGATGATGTTGTGACCTTCTATATTTATATTGAAAAGAAGTTGTTGGGGTTAGGTATCTTATAGAAAACCAATATTTCTCAGTTGGCCAACGTTTCGGCAATATATTTCGCCATCCTCAGGGCTCTAAAATATAAAATTATGGACCATTACAGAAGAAAAATTGCACAAGAACAATTTTTATGAAAGTAAAAGTAAAAATAAGAACGTGTAAATGTTTAAAGTTGAAATTATAATTCTTGAATATTGATACCAGCTCAAATTCCGAAACCAGTCTTAAGAAATAATTTTATTGTAGACTTACATGAGTGATTTTGGTTTTTCTTCGTCAAAAATACAACACAGCATAAAAACAACATAGATGTAACGAGAAACTGGATAAAATTGAGTAAGTTTTCTCTTTATGGTTTTGTTCACCATCTAATTCGACACTCGAATGACTACTGAAGTGAATCGGGTGTATTGTTTGATGGGCACAAAAACTAACAGGTGCGCCTCATTTCTTTCTATCAGTAGATTAACTGAGAAATATTGGTTTTCTATAAGAGACCTAACCTCAAAAACTTCTTTTCAATATTTATGTTTAATGTTTACTCCAAGTCTACCAAATTCTTGATAACAACTTATACTACTTTGGTTTCAAACTTTCTGGCTTTTTCTTCAATAAGTTTCATTACCCGACTGAATATTTATATGTGGATTCATAGCGACCAATTTGAGCTGAGGATTTGAAGAGGTATGTTCCATGTTCCAAACCACCGTATCAATCAAACACTTGCAAACGTGTGGTTTCTGAAGAGGAATAATAAAACTTCTCCATGAATAATGCACTTTTTTTTGATCTTCATATAAAATAGTTATCAGTACTGAATCCTTGGTGTGTGAGTCACCACATTTTATAAATAACAATTTGTCACTCACTACTACTTGGATAATTTTTCTACTCCGAACATCTATCGTGGTGATTTTTTATTTTATTACGATATAATAACGATATAACCTGCAGAAAAACTGGCGAAAATCCCAAATATCGTTGGTGATTTATGGAAGAAGCATGTCTATGGTTATGAGTAAGTTTATGATACATCGTCACGCTATTCTTTTTGTTGTTTGATTTAATCATGAAAGAAAGAAACTGCAAAAAATTTATGTAGTTTGTAGCAGAGACTGGTTCATTACATTGTTGTTTATTTTATGGCCACACGAATTAATTCCTATCTGGCGGCGTGGTTATAATCTACAGGGCGTTAACAACGTCATGAATTTTACCGCAATATGCAAAAAGGTCTCGTTAATGATATCGCGACTTTTTTATGCCACAAAGTTATAATACACCACTTTATACCTATGTCAGGCAGTCTTACAATCTCCAAGAAAGTTGATGTATCCGGCGGTTTGGACCTGCGCGGATAGAACATTATTTTTCATCGATTAGTGGGTGTAAAAACGGTTTCAAAGGTGATAAATGGTTTCGAAAGTGAAAAAGAAATAGCGCCCATAAAAGTGACTTTGTACCGTTTTCAACATTGACTTTGCAATGCTAGTTTATTGTTTCGTCTATTGAACACGTGTGCTTCATTGTCGATCAATATGTTTTCCTAGCGAACATACACTCCAGGAAAAAAATTACGCAACAACATATTAAATCATACAAATCGCCGTAATGAATTTATTTCGATAATTTTTCATGAACATTGGTAATATTAAAAGTTAGAAAAACATTTTCGGATACTTTGAAAGTTACAATATGTCTGTATAAGATTTGAATTGAAATGAAGACCTAATAACAAAATCGTTGAAATTATGAAATGATGAAAGAAATGAAATAAATGGTTAATCTGGAACACTAGAAGTGTGTGTTGCCTCCTCTACTTCGTATTACAGCATTTATGCGCCTAGGCGTGTTTCTAATGAAATTTTGGATAGAATCTTGAGGAATTTGTTCGCATTCTGTCATAACTGCATTTCAAAATGCCCTCGGGTTTCTAGGTGCAGGTATATGACGTTTCACATTTCTTTTGAGGTAATCCCATACATGTTTGATCGGATTCAGATCCGGGATTTTTGGTGGCCATTGCATATCAACTTGGTTAAGATAATCGAGCACCTCCCTAGCAACGTGAGGTCGATCGCTGTCTTGCATAAACCAGAAATTGAGTCCCACAAAATGGCCGATAGGCATGACGTGTTTTACTACAATATTCTCAAGATAGTAATCAGCATTCATGGATCTGGTACAGACAGGAATTAATTCTGTGCGAGCATCAATACAGATGCCACCCCAGAACATAGCAAACCTCTCTCCTGGTCTTCGCCATTCTCGCTCATGACCAGCTGGGTGTTTTAGGCTAACCCTAATTTCATCTATAAAGAAAACTTGTTTCATCCACAGACCAATTTTGATTATTTCGAGCAAAATGTAACCTGGCAACTCTGTGCTCCCTAGTAAGTAAGGGCGCAGTGGCTGGTCTCGTACTGTCTAATCCAGCTTCATTTAAGGGTATTTTCTAACTGTTCTAGAAGAAATTGCGACATTGTGGGTAGCTTTGAGTCGTTTCTCATCATTCAACTAGTGGCAGTCCTGTTTCTTAAGGCATATTGTCTAAGAAAACGTCCATCTCGGTCGTCAGTGAATCGTTTTCGCCGATGCCTTCTAGAATATAATAGTGTTTAATTGCAAAAAAAAACTCACAAAGTAAAAACAATATCAATAATTTTTTTGCAATGTAAACACATAAATATCTCACAGAAGATTTCACTTGGTTGTAAGATGGTCACTTATGTGAACCAGCTAAATATACTAAAAGTAAGTGTACAATATATACATATATACATATAAACGCATGAGGATACATATATACATATAAACGCATGAGGAGTACGACTATTGATATCGTGCATAGGCATATATATATATATATATATATATATATATATATATATATATATTGTTATGTTATGTTATGCCAGTTGTAAATTTTAAAAAAAAAAAAATTTAAGAGTTTGTTTGAAATAATTTTTAAAATTCAATTAATTTATAGCCTAGGTATGATATGGATAATAAAAATAAATATTAAAAAAGCATTTATATAATTTCAAATTTATCATAACTCATAATTGCTCAAAAGACAACTAAAAGTCAAGATTTACAAAATTATCATGAATAAAAAGTAATCAACACATTTATAAACTTGAAACACTCTGTACATGAAATTGTAGCAAACTAAAAGTTAGCCAATGAGAGAACAGCAAACGTCTTTATGAAAGATAGCCAATCAGAGAAGAGATGATCAGATGTAAAGTTGGAAATTGTGAGAGAATGGCAAAGAGAAGGTATCATAAGCAATTATCATTCAAACTTGTAAATAATGATAAGAATGGGAATTTAATTTTGTGTATAAATTGTGCAACATTAATATAAACAGTGCAAAGTGACAATTTGGTTCGCAAATTCGAAATTTCAAATGGAACAACAACAAGGGCAAGAGGTTGCGAAGCGACGGAAAAAACAAAGCTTCGTGGAGATCGAAAATATTTTACAAAAGCGAAAGCACGCACAAAATTTCACTAGAAGAAAATGGAATAATTCCATCATTTGCTGAACAGAACAAGATTACCTTGATGATATCGTATATCCACAATTCCAAAAGCTGAGTCCCGCATCGATACGTTCCTGACCCATAGTTTTGCAGTCCTAACGAAGGCTGGAGAGAGGAGACTTCCTGTTTTTATGGTATAGTTGTGAACACCAACAGTTCCAACCAGGTATAAAACCTTTAATAGTGCTTTCTTGGTCCTGAACTATTTCACAAATAACATTTTTCACATTCGATGAACTCTATATCACTTTTTATGAACAATAACAGAAAATTATACTCACAGAAAAAGCGAGGTTCTGTTTATCTATCCATGATATGCATTTCATGATTATCCGTGAATAATTGTTTGATTCACTCTAGCATAAGTTATTTCTCGTAGGCCAGGTATTTTTAAGTCTTCCTGAATGAAAGAGATAATTGTTTTTGATATTTGGTTTGTTTATTTTCTCACAATGATCAACTAACATAATGAAGATCATTCAATAAACTGAAGTTAGCCACCAGTGGCCAAATTCCTTTTGAACCGACTATATGAGATGAGGGCGTACCAACTGTTGTTAGCTGTGGCGAAGAAAATAATAATTGTTGGTAGCGTGACGAGAGAACAGTGACGTTCGCTGACAATTATTATTACAGGGTCAGAAATATCTATTTACATCATATCAAATTTGACTCTCAAAGAATAGTAAAAAAATTATATTAGCAATTTTCATTCAATAAAAACAATTTACATTTATCAATTTATCAAACCATAACAATTGGCGCCCAACGCGGTGCAAAAATTATATTCGAAAGCAAAATAAATTAAATAAAATAATATTATCAACATTCAATTAACAAAAACATTACAATATATATATAATATATATATATATATATTGTTATGATGTGGTGATTGTGTTTTTGTTTCACAACAAAAAAACTAATTTTCACTATTTTCAAATCCTTTAGCTAGTTGTCCTTTGAATTTTTTTTTATATTTTTTTTATGAACGTATCACGAGCAATTGATAACCGGTTTTCCTTGTACCAGAGTCCACTATCAGTTTTTGTCAGAGTTTTTAAAAATTTTCATTTTCTTAAAACTCTACCTGTATTTAACAAATCATTGCAATAATGCGTTTTCTTTGTTTGGATTAAAAAAAATGCATTTAGCACGCACGTTTTGCAGAATGCAGATTATATATTTATTTCTGTAATGTACAAATAACAGCAAAATGTTTTGAAATTTAGGTCTGTGAACTATTGGCGCATTTTGAATGAATTGACTA
Organism: Gonioctena quinquepunctata; assembly: GCA_018342105.1. Lineage (NCBI taxonomy): Eukaryota > Metazoa > Arthropoda > Insecta > Coleoptera > Chrysomelidae > Gonioctena > Gonioctena quinquepunctata. The sequence continues at coordinate 143,637 of JAFIRS010000885.1, read as the reverse complement.
CTTGTGAAACCTAAAGTGTACCATAATATAAAGTTTCGAGATCATTTCATAAAAATAAATCGACTTTATCACTTACAAATATGGAGCAAATTAGAAATTGTCGTGAATTCGAACAGAATAGTGCATAAACTCCGCTCATGGTTACATTGTGGAACGGCAGTCTTGTAATTTTTTTCCTGGAACATAATTACATCAGACTTTCTACCGATTCGTGTTCTTACAGTCTAACATCGTGTGAGGTTTATCAGAAATGTTCCAGCAATTATATTTTTTTTTATTACAACAAATAAATAAAGTAATTCTTTCTGTGGTCGTATTAAATTATAGTTTCAGAGTTATGGCATAATTTAATTTCGTGAATTGAATCTACTGGATTCACGCCAGGTCAACAAATTTTCATTCTCATTGTTCAGTTCATCTAATTAATATAATATAAAATGTGTTTCGTATTATAACCTACCACAATATGAAATATTCCAGCTGTTCGCGATTGTAACAATTTCTTTTGTGGTTTTATCCATTTCGTTGAACTATTGATATAAATAATTTATCACACAAATTCTCGTATAGCAGTTTGCTTAATTCATTCAGCTAGTTTGCCGAATTTTTCGGATCATACCGTTGTAGAATTTGGGCAATTTTTGACACACAAGTTCACTCAGATATTATTTAGGTGACTGGCGTACATATATTCTGTATCTTGTATATCAGGGTTTGGGTATTCAAAGGGCGAGGACACGAAATTTTCAAAATATTTTTAATGGATTCTACAGCTTGTAAAAAGTCTGTCGGTAATTTTCTTCCTTTTTTTTCAATTTCCTAAAACTTGAAAAAAAACGGCAAAATTCAAGTGGCTTCTTTCTAGCGTTATTGTGACGTAATCACCCGATCAACCAATCCCACAGTTGACAGCTTCAATCAATTTTGCAAAGTTGCCATATTTTCAAATCTTAGGCCGCGCCTCCATAACAAGGATAAATGATTGGCATTCTCTTAATCAGAAATCGTTTTGGTGGGCCACAATGATTTATAATATCAAAAATAACAAGGTTTATGTGCACTGTAAAATCAACAATATATTGTTTTATGACAGATCGAATGTTTTTACACGCTTCAAATCCACCATCGTCGCTTGACATTGCGAATAGTGTTCTAGTTCTGACATTTATAGTTTAAGAAACTTGGCAACATTGCCGTTTAACGTCACAATCAGCCCGATTACGCCTATTGGCTGCTCGGTCGTTTACGTCACAAAAAGAGCCATATTAGTAGCTTAAAAATTTGATGATTTTCAAAAATGAATGTAAACTGCTGTAATTGAAATTTGACTCAAAAACTATGTTCTTGGTACATTTATAAATGCGTTATGTATTTTAAAGCATATTTAAAGCCATAAAAATTTCTCGTGTCCTCGCCTATTATACAGTGCTTCTCAAAAGTCCCATGCCCCTCTCTTATTTTTGGAACGATTATACATAAACTAGTGAAATTTGGAAACTGAATATTAAAGGTTGTAAACTTCCCTACTAGTGATGATAGATGACGAAATCGTCAAAGATGACGTCACAAGGCCATTGTGACCAATAATTTTAAATAGAACCCTACGGCAAGCGACACCTCTTTTAAAAGGTATCGAAAAAACCTATTCAATGATACTAATTTTGTTCGTGTTTATGGCAGTTTGAACGGCTCATTAGTAAACATTAAAATTTAAATTCCATTTAGTATGATATTCATTACAGATTTAAGAATCAGTATCTACTTAAAGAAATTGCTCCATTCACTTCCTGACAGTGGAATATTCTATTTTTAAACTCTTCTCGTACTTTTGCAAATGTGTCTGCGGAAACAGCCTCACATTCTGCAACAATACGTTGTTTTAAAACGTCAATATTGTCAGGTTCAGTGGCGTAAACCTTCGAATTAAGGTACCCCCACAGAAAAAAATCCAAAGGTGTGAGGTCTGGTGATCGAGCTGGCCATTCTGTTGAACCTCGTCGTCCAATCCATCTACCACGATACTCCTCATCCAAATACCGTCTTACTGCACCGTAATAGTGTGGAGGAGCACCATCCTGTTGGAATGTTATTTCCAAATTGCCGAATTCATCTAGATTATCTTCCAAAATTTCAATGATTAACGGTTCTATTGCTTTTTGCAACAGCTCCAGATAAACCCCACCAGTTAAATTAGTATTTAAAAAAGAGGCCCAACGATGTGGTTTCCCAGGATACCTGCTCAAACATTCACCTTCTGGGGAAATTGGGTATGTGTTTCACGAAACAGGTGAGGATTTGCGTCACTCTAATCCCTCACATTCTGTGTTTTTACATTTCTATTTAGATAGAAAGTACTTTCGTCACTAAAACAAATTGTTTTGACATAGTCTGGGTGTTGGTTAATTTTAGTTTCCATATTTTCACAAAATTCTAATCTTCGGTCTGGGTCGTCGTCTGAGAGTTGATGAACCATTTTTAATTTGTATGGATGAAATTTGTTTTTTTTCAACACCCTGTACTTCGACCGACTTCACAGGTAGATGCAACGTGAATTGTTGAAGAAGTAGGATTAACTATTACTTCTGCCAGTATATCAATTTTTTTCTCATCAGAAATTTGTGGGATCGTTTCGCATCATTAATACTACCCGTTGTTTCAAACTTACGAAGAAGCTCCCTTAAATAAGTCCTCGAAACGGGGCGATCGGGAAACCTCTCATTAAAAATGCGTTCTGCTGCATGAATATTTTGTCCTGTTTCACCAAGACTTAGGATCGCTGCTACTTTATCACCTAAAGCATGTACCATTTCGCTTCTTGAAGCACTTAAACGTTCGGCTCACAACAGTTTAACAAATTATTAAAATGTACAAAAATATTAAAAGTACCAAAAGCTGCTAAGACAGTCAAACGTTTGATCAACAATACACAAATTATTAAATGTACAAAAACTTGGACAATTACAAAAACGTCGAATTAGGGAGACTAACAAAAACGTCAGCTTATTTGACAACTATCCAGAGGCGGAGCTTGAGTTTGGAATTTTAGTATTAACTGATTTAATTCATCACAGCTTTGCGTTTTTTAAAAGCGAGTTGCCAAAACTGCCATAAACACAAACTAAATTAGTATCATTGAATAGGTTTTTTCGATACCTTTTAAAAGAGGTGTCGCTTGCCGTAGGGTTCCATTTAAAATTATTGGTCACAATGGCCTTGTGAGGTCATCTTTGACGATTTCGTCATCTATCATCACTAGTAGGGAAGTTTACAACCGTTAATATTCAGTTTCCAAATTTCACTTGTTTATGTATAATCGTTCCAAAAATAAGAGTGGGGGAGGGGACTTTTGAGATGCACTGTATATTCTGTTTTTTGTTGTGTTGCTACATTGCATTGAATTGTTGCATTGTATTTTCTTCATCTACTTGTGAAAACTACTTGTGATATTACCAATGGAGAATTTTATAAAATTCACGAACGGTTCTGTGATGACGGATTTTAATGACAGCTTTTCGGGTGTGAGCTTACAGTGTGTTGCATTTTCTGATGGCTGAAAAAAACAATATGCCATAAGCGAGTAAGTTGTTTTGTGTTCTTTTTTTTTCTCTAAATTATCCACAATTTTTGGTTATGTGTACGACAAACAATAAGGAGTTCAAGCATTCCACCTCAATATTGTCCAGCAGTAGTTGAACATAGTTAATCTCTCCCAAATCAACATCATAACGACAACGATTTGGTTAGTCTCATCAATTATACTATTTTGGAAAAAGAAAAATGACTATCGGAATTCAAAAAATCAGTAAAAAGGCTGAACAAAATTATTCTAACTACAGGCCAATCTCACTTATTACAACATTTGCATATGTAAGCCTTGAAATCAAGATTAACAATTTTACTAGATTTGATTCAATATCGTATCGACAATTTGTATACCGTGAAGGACTAACGACGCCATTTCGGTTTTTCCCGGAAATATGTATTGGCTTATGATGGTAATCCCACACGATGTGTATTCCTGCATTTAGCCGTCATTCGAACTTTTCCAAGATCATTTACACAGGAGAGAACAAATGGTGCGCATTAATAATCACCAGATTTGATCAGGGAATATTGAATATGGGATACCTCAAGGAACCGTACTTGGCCCTCTCCTGTGCTCCTTCTATATCAATGATTTCGTTTCACTGGAAACGAATGGAAAAATACTAAATTGTGCAAATGACACGGCAATTTTATATTATGTCGAAACGTGGGATGATCCGAAGAGAAAAGCAGAAGAAGACCTTATCAAAATATTTGATTGGTTTCGACTTAAAAAAACTTACAAACCACTTCGAAAAAGCTGATTTTGTACCCTTTAATGTCTACAGAAATAATCTCACAAATTACCAAACCCTCTATTCGAGGCACAGGTGGAACCCTTTGTGTCTTCGATAGCTTTGTTGGTAGAGGGTATGACTAGGGATCTAGAGGACGCAGGTTCGAATCCTACTCGAAGATAGTTTTTTCTATAATTTGAAAATTCGTCTGAAATGCCACAATTTTCCATCACTCATATTTTATATATATTCACAGACGCCATTTCCACTTCTCGTAAAAATTCTCAAATTATTAAAATTCATACGATATTGAATATCTAGGGATAACTATCGATTCACATTTGTAATGGAATGTTTACAAAACTATTAGATTGTTATTATAAAAATTCAAATCACCTAAAAATAATTTACAATAAGGTATGTACCGAGTGGGCCAAATTGGAGACTTTTGAAGGGAAAGTCCTGTTTTCAAACTAGATAGATAGATAGATTGATAAAAACTGATGGCTGTGTCTGAGGGTCAATTTTTATGACAAACTCAATGGTGGAAACCGCAGATCGATATCTATCATCGTTTCTGAGTTATAGCATGTTTTTCGAAAATGTGCATTTTCGAAAAGTTGCTGTAACTTTTTTCCTGTCAAAAATTCTTTCCAAAGCAATTTTTTACGTAGAATTCAATGGTGTGAGTAATTTATTTTTTAAAATCATATATCTATAGATATTAATGGAAAAATATTTCAATACAGCTTGAAATTACCAATCCAAAAATGTAGCACACTGGATGTTTTGCTAGAGTCACCTTTGAAATGCAGAGCTTTTAGGTTTTTTCATGTAGACTTTGAAACGCACACTTTGAACAAGTAGGCTTTGGACGACGCGGCGATAAAACAGAAAGCAAGTGTTCACTAGTAGCTATCAAATGTTAAGAAAGCTGTTCACAGTAGTAATTAAAACTCATAGTTTCAATAAAACTGATAACAATTTATACTATATTTACTACTAATAAATGAAACTCCAACAATAATAATAATAATAAAAACAAACAATAACAAAATATTCCTTTAGAGGAGGTGTTCGAAATGAATACCAGCTTCTCCTACACACAGGCGGCACCTTTTTTGAACATTTCTTGCCGAATTAATTCGTTCAATGGGAGTGAGAGAAGCAAAACTTTGCATCACTGCCGCTTCCAATTCGTGTCTAGAGTTGGTCGGAAATTTAAAAATAAGATCTTTTAACCTTCCGCAGAGGTGAAAGTCCATAGGCGCTAGGTCCGGTGACCTAGCCGGCCAACGGTTAGGTCCTTGGTCGGCTATCCAATTATTGCCAAAATTTGCAGCAAAAAATTGTTGACAATTGCAGTGTTGTGAGGCGAAGCCTCGTCTTGCTGAAAATATATTCTCCTAAGCTCCATTAGCGGCAAGTCATCAACAAGGTGTTCCAATTTGTTGCCTTACAATTTCTAATTACCTCTGAGATGTCTACATGAAAAAACTTAAAAGCTCTGCATTAAGGTGACTCTAGCAAAACATCAAATGTGCTACATTTTTGGAATGGTGATTTCGAATTCTATTGAAATATGCAGGAATATACAGGTTGTCTCATTTAAAAAAAATGATTTTTCCATTAATAACTATTGATATATGAATTGAAAAAATAAATTACTTAAACCATTGAATTTTACGTAAAAATATGTTTCAGAAATGTTTTCATAGAAACAAAGAATTTTTCACAGGTAAAAAGTTACAGCAAATTTTGAAAATGCACATTTTCGAACAATATGCTGTAACTCAGAAACGATGATAGATATCGATATGCGGTTTTCACCATTAATAGTTTTTTAAGGCCGACATTCAGAAGACGCACCTTCGACATGGATGACAGATGTTCAAATTTGTTCGAAATTTTGATATTTTGAGTATTTCTTCAAGCTGAGGCATTAGCGACTACACAACTTTTACGAAATGCGGTAGGAGGAATAGCTGGGTTTAAGTTACCTTTAGGCACTGGAAATGTAGGGAATATATCCTTTTCCTACCATTTGGCAGGAGCATGCTCACTTGAGCGATCATTCTCTTTGGTTCTAGATGATAATAGAGAACTTATAGCTGTGATTTTGAAGAGGTCATCTCCAATGGAGGCAAGCAAAGTGTCCAGTACTTCCAGTAGATCGTCTCTCGAGAAAAAACCGATCCCTGGAAGCACCGAGTCCTTGCAGGCCAGATTGCAATTTCCAGCGAGTTGTCGATTTTAGGTTGTTTGTAGGTTCAATCTTCAATAGGGTATGCACATAGGGTTCGTTCTTCCCCCTTCGGGGGTAGAAGACCTATTCGGATTGAATAACGCTTTCAAATCACTAATGAACTTTGGAGCGATTTTTCACACTGAGTTCTAGGCAGGACCGGACTCTTTGAAATGTATTTTTTTTTTCTGGCGATCTTGGTGAGAACACCAGGTCATAGCTTTGAAATTAGTATATTGTCATCGGTTCTCAATACGTTTGCAAAATATCAAATAATTCGGAAGTCTGGAAGTGGGTGGAAATTAATTCCAAAAAATTCCATTAGCTACACTCATATATACATACAGGTGTTGCTAAAAATTAAGCATGTATAAATAAACTACTTTTACAACAGACAAACACACTCACAATACGCTTAGTAAATAGTAATAATAATGGTCTTTATTATTACTGACACTATTGGTTGACAACAATCTATGAAGTTTTTCTTTCACATAACCCCCTGGACGAACGAAATGGGATGATATTGTGGAAAAAAATCTCGCCAAAAAGCAAAATCAACTAACAATCATTTACTTACCTTTCCTCCAAAGTATTCAATGCATTACCTAAAAACTACAAATATTATAACTATTACACATTATCCTTTGATTTAATGAGAAAAATAATATTATTTACATGTGACTCTGCAAGTTTTTTTGAAACAGTATACGAATACGTAGTTTGCAATATAGTAATATTATTAGAGAATTTTTATAAATACTAATATTTCCGAATTATCTCTGAGAAAACATCAGAAGTATGTTTTAGTTGCCTGAAACTCCATACTACATTTAAAAAAGTTTTTTGCAAAAGCAAGCCTCCAAAGGGCCCCACTCACGATCCAACTACTATTTACGATTTTGTCGAAATCGAAATAATTGAACGCAATTTGGTCGTGTATTTTCGCCATCCAGTTATTATAGTGCCCTCGCAGTCCTTGGTCCGGAAACCACTATTCGTTGTTTGAAACCAATTTTGTGTTGAATAACTCTTTTTCAACGTTCACCTTTTTGCACAATTAAAGATTCACTTTACGCGATACTTCTAATGAAAATTGAAAATGCAGGTTATAAGTGACAAAAATGGAATGATCAAAATACATATCTCAGATAATTTATAACATAAACAAAGAATAAAACTATTATAGTTCTTTCGTTGATTTTTGGTTTACAAGATAATTCTCGGTGTGAGCTTATTCTGCAAAGATAAATCTCGGTAGGAGCTTGGTCTGCAATTTCTCTAGTCGCCATGAGGTCTAGGCAGCAGAGCCGGACTCAGGAACTGGGTGGCAGGCCGGACTCAGGAACGTAACTATCCAACCAAGTCGGCGCGACTTGATTGTATTGGATGGCAGCGGGTCCGGTCAGTCTGCAGCAGTACCGCATTGTTGGTTTGATGGTTTATTTGACAGTGTAGGGTGTCATGCGATTTTAATCTTACGATTTGAGTGCACAAATCATTTGCTGATGAATTTTATTTTTAATAATGGCAACATATAGCGAGAACTTTTTAAGATACGTCTTTGATTTGTATTGAGAACAAGAATGCCTCTGGAAAATAAAGTCGCCATTATATCATAATAAAGTCGCTAAAAAAAGAGCTATGGATATTTTGGTTTCCAAGTTTCAAGAGGAGAAAACAGATGCAAACGAAGATTTTGTAAAGAAGAAAATTAATAATTATATTATCGAACATCCTACAAAAGGAAATTGAATTTAGTTAAAAAATCAAACAAATCTGGTACAGGGTCGGAGGCAATGTATAAGCCAAAATTATGGTATTTTGACTTGCTGTCCTTTTTGGGAGATCAAGATTCACCACCACCTCCTTTTTTGAATTTTTTTCGTTTATTTTCGGTTATACAAAACGCAAGGGCTGCTAAAAGTATATTCTCAGTGGACATCTTCATCATTCGAAAATTAAACTAGTACTGCAAAATCGTAATGTGTATGTTCCTTTCCGATTTCCAACAAAATTGATTAATTGATGAATTGATTAATACGATTTCCAACAAAATTGTACTACTTCACAAACTGTCGAATTTCGGACTTACCCCTAATCTCACATCTTTATTTCAATCCTACCTTCATATTCGTAAGCAGTATGTCAGTTTCCATGGTCAAAAGTCTATTGAAGTCCTCCCCACGTCAGGTGTCCCCCAAGGGTCTAACCTAGGGCCTTTATTTTTCATAATGTTTATCAATGACATTGTAGCTACTCTCTCCGTCGCTCACTTACTGTATGCCGATGATATTAAGATATACCATGAAATTAACACCACAGAAGACTGTACTCTTCTCCAAAATAATCTGGATCGCCTCAATCTCTGGTGCATCGAGAATAGCTTATTCCTAAATGTTTCTAAATGCCAGGTTATGTCTTTCACCGCCAAGCGGAATCCAATTCTTCACAGTTATAAACTGGACAATGTCGTATTGAAAAGACCCGACACTTTCAAAGATCTAGGAGTAACATTCGACAAAAAACTCTCTTTCGCAAAACATATCGAGCTAGTCACCGAAAAAACTTATAGATCATTAGGATTCATAATCAGAGTTTCAAAAGATTTTGGAAGGAATGAGAAAACTCTTCTTCAATTATATTTTACATTTGTTAGATCAAATTCAGAGTATGCATCAATCGTTTGGGCACCATATTATCAGGTATATATATCTAATTTAGAAAATATCCAACAAAATTTTTTGAAGTATCTATGTTTCAAACTTGATGGCAACTACCCAGACGTAGGTTATCCACATGAACAACTAATTTCTAGATTTTCAATCGATTCACTTGAATCTCGTCGAAATAGGTCACATGTTATATTCCTTTTCAACCTTATTCACAACAATTTGGACTGCAGCTGCATTTTGGATATATTGAAGTTTCATATTCCCAGACTCACATCTCGGAGAAACATTACTTTCTACCTTCCACTTTGTCACACCAATGTTAAATTGAATGCACCTGTTTATAAGATATGCAATACATATAATAAGATGAATGAAACCATTGCCATTTTTTGTTGCAGTGTGGCATCCATAAAAAAACTGGACTATTTTTTTCCAATGATTTATATTAATGTATATAGCTAATAGTTCATACTGTATATTCCTATTCTGTAATTGGATCTTGTATCTGTTGAATAGTGTAATAAAAAAAAAATACAATCGCATACGATTAAAGCGTACTGCGGAATTTGATCGTGAGTGGGACCCTTAAAAGGCCAATATTATTCCGATAGCCGATATGTTGACAGCACACCCAAGCGCCCCGTGACAGACAGACCTTCACGTAAGATGCCTGTTTGGCTACATATATCGCACATAGCGCCATTGTCCTTGACTCTGAAATGTTGTTAATTTTATAATCTAATTGGAATATCTGTATTAATAATATTCATTTCAAAATGTGTTCTAGACTCATTGAAATTTGTGTCATTTTTAGTGAAGAATTCTGGTGATTATTCGTGAAGTGGATTTTATACCATTCGAATTCTAATTCACCAATATTAGAATCAATATTTCCATTTCATTGCATATGGTTCATAATTATATCGTATGTATCGTCGAATATTGGGAATTGGTGAATAATCAAACAATAACCTTATCAATGGCTGGCACTCATCGTCTACTCGATTTGATGTACCAGTTCCAGATTCATTTGTTTCCTTCGAACAATTGTTGAGATTTTCCCTTCATAATGCGAACAATGGTCGAGTGACGTGAAGCCATTATAGTCAGAATCAATATTGGAATTGCTCTGTTTCAACGAAAGGCGAAATTAACTTTCCAATAGCTTACACATAAAACTGGGCATTATATGAGCATATAGAAGATATTTCATGGGATTTTGCCGAGAATAATATAATAAAGCTAGGTATTTTCTCCTGAAAAGGGAAAGAAATTGAAAGAGTTTTCTGTGAATTGAAAAATCTACGGTAAAAATGAATAACTTTTTTGTGAATATCTAACAGAAAACCACTACTTCCTGGTCAAAAGCCACGCTGGATATTAAACTACATCTGATTTTATCCTGATGAATTTTTGAAATTTTTGCCCAAAAATTTGACTGAGTGCAATTTGAGTCTCTGCTCAAAAGTATGCAAGCATAATGTTTCACCCAACTGAACTTATACGGCCCAATGTCTCGATACCCCAATTATCAGTTTCTAATAATTTTTTCTATTTCAGGTAAATATGAACTCGACTTTCTTCCTAATGGCGCAGATCTTCGAAGGTTTACGTAAGTTTGATCGAAAAAGCAAAAAGTTAAAGTGATTTTTATAGTTTCTATATACAGGAAAAACATTCATCTAGATGTCTAAAAATCATACAGACGTCCATGGACGTACACTTTTCCATTGTAGATAAAAAAAACTTAATTATAAATGGAATAGATAAACAATCTAAACAACATTTTTATATATTTTCAGCAATGCTCATAAACATCAAATAAGCCCTCAATTTAGGAAAAGTCTTCTTGTAAAATGTTGTACATATTGCATTTCATGTCTTATTATCATTTAAAACAAAATAAATCGAATTCGTACATCCCATGAGCATCCAATCCACCATGGATATTTTTTGGCTATCTAGATTAATGGTTGTTATAAACATATTATTCCATGTACTATGAAAGATTCAGTTATTTGGTTCCTGATCTGTTTACCCTCCGTGGAATTGGGTAATCGTAAGTGCATAAGTTCTATTTCAATGTATTACTGAACTTACTCGTATGCTGGGGCCGGTGAGTTTCCGACTTCGCTTCTGTTTTCATCGTACAACGAAAAAAATATATCAAAACTCATTTATCCTCTCATATTTGTCCAGTTATTGTTCTAGAAACGTTTAAATGTTATTTTTATCCATCTTAACGCGAGGACAAATGGGAAAGAAAACAGAATTTCCCCGTATACTTCGGCAAACTCATTCCTATCATCTGCTTTCAAAACCTCTTTAGTTTTCCACAGATGTAGGCCGAATCCCTTAGACAATATTTCTTGCATGGCATGCAGACGAAAATAAGAAAAAGGAATTTCAGTTACAAAGGAATGAAATTTATCAAAAGAAACTTAAAGTGATTTGTTCGAACAATGGCTCTGTATAATTTCTTTTGAGGAATTCTTGTGAACGTTTCAGATTTTATTATGATCACTCCTCCAGTCATAAAAGTCTTTAATGAAAAATGGGTTCTGAATTGAAATAAAATGTTTTTCGGGAAAGTATATCTTTCACTATGTTCGGGAAAAGAAACGTTTATGTTATACATTGTGTTTTTACAAGCTTTTATTTAAGTTCACATTTGTATGTATGTATTTTTAGTTCAAATCTTGCAAGTGAATTTTGACCCACTTCTAGTTGTCCGATTAACGTGAAATTTGGCAGGTGTTCTTATTTCCGGTGACAACGCATTACGCAATTTTTGCTAGAGAAAAAACAAATTGTCGGCTCCGATATGGCGGACGAGTTTTGTGATCATGGTTAGATTCTATTCAAAATTGGTATGTGATGATTTTTGGGACAGAGATCACGAATTTTTTATTCATAAATTCAAGATGGCGACGAGTTTCGTTATTATAGCCCGATTCCATTCAAAATTGGTGTGTGGGGGTTTTTGGGGTCGGACATCATGATGTTTTTCATTCATTAAATCAAGATGGCGACGTGTTTTGTTATTATGGTTCGATTCCATTCCAAATTGGTTTTTTTGGAGTCAGATTATCAATTTTTGTCAGAATTCAATTTGACGGATTTCATGAATGACGAAAAGGAATTGATAAAAATTTAAGGCAAGTTTTTATACAAATGCATTAGAAAAGAAAAAATAATTTCTTTAATTGTTTGACCTAGGTTATTCTGTATATAGCAGATTCAGAAGCTGGCTGCGAATATTAAATAAGTATTTTTGTGCGGCAAGATTTTTAATCTGCTAGTCGCAGAATAACCTAGGTCAAACAGTTGAAGAAATTATTTTTAATTATTTTTTCCTTTCTAGTGCATTTGTATAAAAGCTTGCCTTTATTTTTTATGAACTATTCAATAAAAACAAATTATATTTGCTCGATTTGATATATAATACCTGTAAAACGAAAAGAGAAATCGATATACGACAAAAGCAAGTTGAAATTATACAAAATGAAATATTTTTTTGGAAAAGCTCCTGTTCAAAAACTTTGAACATGGGGTCAAGTGACATTCAAAGGTCTTTCTCAACTCTTTACACCAATAAATTTTTTCAAAATTCTAATGACTAATGAGGTTGTAATGAGAGTATATTTCATAAATCGATGAAAGAAAATTGTATTTCGTGCATAAAATAATTTATTCGTAGCAAAGCGCTTTCGACCGTTAGGTCATCATCAGTGCGTACCTGAAAGTAAGTAATATTGATAGAAAAAAGTTACTGAAAAGTTTTATTTTCGAGGTAAAGAAAATTGACATATTTTAAAAGTGAGGTTACTTACTCGTCAGGTGTACAAGAAGCCAAAAAGACCATAAAACATCTCATGATCAATGAAAATTGTATAGGTTTACATAACATACATGTTAAAATAAGTATTCTAGGCCAGGATGACACTAGAGACAAAAAAAAATCTCTTTTTTTTCTCATTTCTTGTAAGAAACCATTATTTTGGTGTGATAGCTGGACCCAAGTGACAAGTGAACGATGAAGTAGAAAGACATGGAGATATCAGAATCAAGAAAGGAATATCCCTGTCATACGAAAACACACTAGAAGATGATCAATCTAATGAGGACTGTCATCTGTCAAATATATTCCAGTATTCCAAGGAAGACATGACTCTTAATTCTCACATTTAAGTCATTGTAATTGAATATAAGTTCAAGGGAGAAGTCTAATTAGACCTGTCCCAATCAAAACAAACAATTGAATCATTATGGTAGTGTCCATAAACAATGAATTTAAATTTTTCTTGATAAAAATAAAAATCCTTGTCCACCATGGCTCAGTTGAACCGCAACTGGGGGATAAGAAGTGTGATACAAGTCTAATGGGAACTAGACCCAACTTCACAACTCCCACAGCTGGAGTAAAAGAAGAGTCACATGTCAGGTTCTGGATTATCACCTTTTAGAATCTCGTTTTACTCCAGCTGTGGGAGTTGTGAAGTTGGGTCTAGTTCCCATTAGACTTGTATCATCACACTTCTTATCCCCCAGTTGCGGTTCAACTGAGCCATGGTGGACAAGGATTTTTATTTTTATCAAGAAAAATTTAAATTCATTGTCCATGGACACTACCATAATGATTCAATTGTTTGTTTTGATTGGGACAGGTCTAATTAGACTTCTCCCTTGAACTTATATTCAATTACGATGACTTAAATGTGAGAATTAAGAGTCTTGTCTGGTCTTCCTTGGAATACTGGAACATATTTGACAGATGACAGTCCTCATTAGATTGATAATCTTCTAGTGTGTTTTCGTATGACAGGGATATTCCTTTCTTGATTCTGATATCTCCATGATTTTGTGTTCCATGTCTTTCTACTTCATCGTTCACTTGTCAATTGTCAATCTTGTCACTTGAGTCCAGCTATCACACCAAAATAATGGTTTCTTACAAGAAATGAGAAAAAAAAAAAGAAAGACAAATTTTAATCTCCAGTGTCATCCTGGCCTAGAATACTTATTTAAACATGTATGTTATGTAAACCTATACAATTTTCATTGATCATGAGATGTTTTATGGTCTTTTTGGCTTCTTGTACACCTGACGAATAAGTAACCTCACTTTTAAAATATGTCAATTTTCTTTCTCAAAAATAAAACTTTTCAGTAACTTTTTTCTATCAATATTACTTACTTTCAGGTACGCAGTGATGATGACCTAACGGTCGAAAGCGCTTTGCTACGAATACATTATTTTATGCACGAAATACAATTTTCTTTCATCGATTATATCGATACGTTCACACAGTCACACTTTTCATTTTATTTCATAAATATCTTATTTACAGTAAATGTTCGGAAGGAGCACAGCCAGTCGGTTATAAAATGTATTCCTTGCCTTCCGGAAAGTATCAATAGAAATGCTTCTATACGCCACCACCATTCTCTGCTGGATATATTCCAAAGATGTTGGTGGTGTTTTGTAATCGACAGGTAGAAAAAAACCGAGTGGCACCAAATCGGGTGAACGTACTGGTCACTCAATATATCATCTAAGTCTAATATATCTGCCAGCATACACATTGTTCAGATATTGTCGAAAAGCTGCGAAATATATATTGAAAAAATAATAATTCAAAACAAATTCAAAAACATGGTACTGGTATTTTTTACTCGAAATTGAGAGGTCACTGATCTAGTTCAGTGACTCCCCAAGACGTTCTTTTACAAAAGAGCTTTAGATGATATCTTGCAGATAATGATGGTGTTCTGATTTGTTGAAAATATGAACAGGATGTTCATAAAATTAGATGTGGAATCATCTGCGACTGAAAGATAAACTTTAGTCACTATCTTCCATCGTCAAGATAACCTCTTGTGGGGTATTCATGTTGAAAAGGGAAACATTCTCAATGGTGTTCTGTTGGAGTATTTCTTCTGAAAGCCACTGGACGGTGAAGAAATAATTTTGTAACCGGCTGACGTGTGAAGTTGTTTTTGGTGTTCATTTTTACTGTAATTAAGTTATTTTTGTAATTTACCTTCATTAAATCCCCCCTAAAAATATCTTAGTAGTGAAGAATATAAAGATATTCAGAATAATGTTTCTTGACCCCACGCTCTCTATTTTTTATGTTTTTGAACGTATAGGTGTGGTCACGACCCCCTTTAGACTTTCTTTCTCAATAATTCATTTTGTTTAATTTCGTTTTGATCGTAGTTTTTCAAACTACTTTCCCGGGCCGTTTTTTTCATCAACCGTTATAAAATTTGGAGAATTACCCACCTATTTGGGGTGTTGATAGCATTTTCGTGTCGAAGTTCTTATGTTTATAATTCATTTAATATATTATTTCGTTAAATGGTATGAATTTACAATGAACATAGCTTTAGACTAGCCAGTCTTCATAGATTTAGTTACAGAATGCTGCCCAAAATGTGGTCATCCAGAAAATGTTGTTCGTTCCACTGTATTTTTTCCTGGAATACAGTTGGGTGATGTAGTGGAGATAGCACTAGACTGCAACGCAGGAGACATGGACTCGATCCCGGGAGAGGGCACTGATTTTTTTTAGTGGATATCTCGTCTAATTATGGAGTAGTCTTTAGGCCAAGCGAGCCCTTATTGGGAACCTAACCCTCATCGGTTGGGAAAAAACCATGCGGTCGGTTGATGACAGATCCCCTGCTCGTGAATCATTGCACTCTATGAAGTACTGTCCGATTGGACAATTTTTTTGTGGTTTAGCTTCATCCGAATTGAAATCATTATCGAACACTTTGTCATTGGTGCGCATCAAATTGCTTCATTGCATTTCACATAACCGCTCTGTCTGTAGTGCAATCAAATCACATACCTCTGAGACGCAGAACTTAATTAGGACAAGATTAATATGGACCCGAACTGAAATGCTTGACCGTTCGCCATTAATATCGACTGTTCTTCTGTGAGCAATTAAAACTTTTGATGTTGTACTAATTGGATAAAATAATTTGTACGGTTATTGAAGCTTCCAGATTAGGAAGGATGGTATCGATTACGAAGGAAACAGTTTCACGCGAATATAGATCCTGAAATTTGCCGAGACAATTATGGACATCGAGTGTCTGGCAATTTGCCAATTATATTTGTGAAATGAGCATCGCAAAATCCGCTATTTGATTTCAGCAGTGTAATTCTTAATGATGTATTTCAAATTACTTGCAGATGAGCTATATTATATACATATATTGAAAACAGAAGTCCTGACTGACAGGAATTCGGCATCAGGGTAACATTTCAGGAGAAAGTACCTGAAAGGAACTTTATACTGCAAAAATGTTTTGAAAATTATTTTGTTCACTTCTTTCTAAGTTTTCTACATAGATTTTTTAAATTGTAAATAAATACGTTGTTTTGAATCAATGAGAGTTAGTGTTTTTTATTTCTTCCGTATTTCCATATTTACCGATAATAAAACCCTGAATTATAATCAATGTATTTAACTTAGTTCGAAATGATACAAAAACTGATCCCATGTTAATAATTCAAAAATTCGTTTTCGTGAGTCTTCTGAAAATGCTTCTTTGTTTATCAGTTCTCAGAAATAGTGTGATCGTGCTGGAAAAAATATCGAATAGAAACAAAGCCAGGAAATATTGATCAATACATTAAAATTATTTGCCGGTTACTATACTATTCATATAGATTTCAGCATGATCACTCAGAATGAACAGAAAATATTGATTTGGTTATACTTTTTCAGAAGAAGTGTGGTTATGTTGAAGCAAATCAGAATTATACATTTTAATATAAGTACAAAATGCAGAATAAAACATTGTTTTTTGTTCTTCATTTTTCAGAAAACGGTGCACTGAAAAATATTTTGAATAAAAATTTCAACACTGGCAGAAAATATATTCTATTTAAAAACTTCACATGAAATGAATGGAAATAGGTTTTTGTTTATAATTTAACAATAATAGTATAGTTGTGCCGAAGAACATCTGAATAATAAGTATAATGGAGATACATCAATATTCGTTTTCGTGGATCTACTATTATTTTTGACTATTTTCTATTCTTGTGATCAATGATATAAAAAAGAACTGATTGATCAAACAGTTGAAAATAGCTTTAGAGATCCTCACGTAGGTTAGCCTCTGTGGGTCTACTTTATGTTTATTATCCTCTGTACCAAATGGTGTCATTTTTGTTGTTAATTTTACAAATTTACCAGTTTATCAGATCGCTATAGTTATAGTTGTAATATTATGTGGTAGTTTGATATAATTATTATTTTCTGGCTGTATTTTGAATAATATTTGAAATATTTCACAACACCCTCTACTTTTCCAGAAAAATCACAAACAAAAATTTGGTTTTATTTATGTGATTGTGCTGGAGTATTCAAATAAAGGTGTTGAAATTGAATTTCGATGTGAAAATCTTTTCTGACTTTTTAATAATTTTTATAATAAATCCAACACAACCGTACTATTTTTGAAATGTTAATTTTTTATTCGAAATATTTTCCAGAACGGCCGTTCTATTATATCTCTAAATAATTTCAATCATACCCCTATTATATTAGATAATTTTCCAATTCAATACATTTGTTTCCTTTTTCGAAAATATGGTAACATTCAATAATGCTTTTTTGTTAATTTGGATAATATTCAAGGTATTCCTATATACTTTTAAAAGAAAGATCAACTATTGGCAATGAGTAACTGTCACTGAAAATAAATAATGTTATGAAGGAAAAATCTCGCAACATTGAATCCACCAAACATATTAGCCTTTGCATACAAACTCTGAAAACTATTCAAGTAGGAAACATCAGAAAATGAAATCATGGTCTCCTGGGATATAAACAAAATGTGAATGTAGTATACCGGGTGATTCTCCAAGGCGGCTCACCCCTATAACTTTTTTTATTATTGAACATAGAAAAACGGAATTTGGGGTTGTGTATTATAGTTCAATTTACATTTTTTGACATATTTACTTGCTTTGCCGTACTTCCGGTTTGACCGGAAATAACTTTCGATTTTAAAATGGGACATCCTATATATTTTTACTTATTTCGATCGAGAATGACATTCTAAATCCAACAACACCTCACTTGTCAATATTTGACAATTAAAGTCATTTTTATTCCAATTTTTATTTTCCATCTAGAATGCCATGGATCGTGTAAATCGCTTCATTCTTGATCAAGTAACATGGGAAAAATACGACTTTGAAGCTTATCATTTTAGAGTCGTTTTAAGAATTATTTGAAAGTCGCAAATTAGTCCATTATGGTTCTACATTTTCAAAATGACCTCCTCCTTGATCACGGCAAAGTTCAACTTTTTCAATTGTTGCGCGCAGCACATTGATTAGTTGTTCCCAGTGATGTTCTGGAATGCCACCCTTACTTTATACTTCAGTTCTTCACGAGTAGCTGACCCAACTAACATTATAGGAAAATTATACCAAGCAGTGGGGTAAAGCGGCTTCAAGAAGTCCGAATTTACCCATTTCTAACCAAATATTTCACCTTCAAGTACTAACTAACTCCAAAGTTATAATTGGAGTTATAAAAACCATAATTGAGAGCACCAAATCTCCTTCAAAACCAAAAATTTAATAGGCGTAGTGCGTAGTATGAAATTACTTGTTATGGACTTCAAATATACCTTCACAGCCTCATGGGTTAATAGAGTTATTTACTAGGTTAAATTTCACCTAAAGGTAACCAGCAAAATGTGTTCAAAATACTTGGAACTCTCAGGAAAAACCTTCTGGTGAATATTTACCTAATTATTACCTCATGTGTGTTCATATAGTCAGGGAATTGACAAGTCAGTAAACAGGTCTACTATATACTCTTTATTACCTATTTTGGCACCAATTAAGTTAAAGGAGTTGCCTGGACATTTCTTGACCTATTTTATACCTACTGCTCTACAATGAGGGCGAGATTACCACAATATTTGTCTAATCAGACTAAATGTCTACAACGAAGTCAAAGTTACCTAAAATAAAATCCTCAAAGTAACTTAGTCTATCATCAGATATTAAAGACCAAGTCGATTCAGATGAGGATGACATGATACAATTTACTTCCTTTAAATTTTCCCTATTCTAAAACTATTGAAATGCCTACAAAAATTCGAATAGAGTTAGTAAACCATACAGGTATACCACCAACTATTATCGATTAGCTGCCAGAATGAGAACAAATGAAAATATAATCCGAAACCATCCTATATTTTCCGATGTCCAGAGATCAGAGCCATCATCTTCCACTCAGTCATCATCAACTACAGAAATTAATATAGAGTAAGAAATTGCTTTTACCGATGATGATACCGGGGAAAAATATGGATCACAAGACGATGAGTTCAATGGGAATAAGGCACAAAGCTTGGAAGATAACCTCCATTGTTAGAGGAGTTCAGACATTGGGCCTTGTCGCATAAAGTCTCCATACAAGCAGTTGGTAGAACACTCTCCTTTTGTTCCCACTTATGGGGTACATAGGAGTATTCAACTATGGGTGTTGCTTCACGTCTTTTTATGACGGCAACTATTTTAAAACACTCATCCATTATTGAAATAAAAACATGAAAGCGTTAACCTTAAACTTTGGTTAGGTCTCAGGTCATGTCGGTAAGAGATACTGAACAATGAATGGGCTGCGTTCAGAAAGCTTCGTCTGTCGCCAGCGGTAAACTACAGCCGCGACGTTTTCAATGATGCAGCGACAAAATGGAATTCAATGAAGTTCATCCTTTTGAAGTGAATGGATGAAAAAATGGTATTGAATACGCAAAAAATCAAATCAAATAGAAAATTGATTTTAACAAAAATAAGAGATTGATGTGTTGAAATGATGAGTTTCCATGGCTTCGAGAATTTTAAAACCAATCATTGTGGTTTCCGGAAAAGTAAAAATCAAGCGAATCATAATTGGTCGATTTTTAATGGTATTTACAGTTGGCTGATAAATTGTATATTTCCGGGCACCGAATGCGGAACGCAGAAATGTCAAATCAAAATTATTCAGCCAATCACAGCACACCATTTTATATTTGAAAAGTTATGATTGGCTATTTCTCTTCGGAAAGAGATTCCCTCATTAGACAATAACATTAATCATGGTTTCTATTCTGGGAAGATGTGCACTGAAATATAAATATCGCGTACTATTATCAACATTACTGATGGATTTGATATTTAATTTCAGAATGAACACTCATTACAGGGTTTTCTAGTCAATATCCATTTCTCTGAGTAACAGTTTTCTAGTCAATATCCATTACCGGACCACAATGTGAAAGGGTCCGAAATCCCAAGATAAGGAAAATGGACTTCAAAGTCAGGAATAAAGGTTACTTTCGACTTTGAACAAAGTCTATGTGTTCTCATAGTCAAAATTTTAAGGAGTTTCGACATATAGGTCCCATATGGAATCTACGCCATTTTTTCGGTTTGAACCGTTTCCGCCATTGTAAAAATAATACATAATTTTCTCGAATCGACCACATTTCAATGAGTGGTAGTCAAAAAATAGGTGAATATGATATGTACACATACTTCATCTATAAAATCAGTTTTTGAAGTGTTTGATGGAAAAAGTTGTCAAAGTAGACATGAATTAATGTTTTTTTTTCATACAAATCTAATAATTTGATGGGCCCACTTGTTTTAGACGAGTAAAAATCAACATTATCACAGAAAAGTTTGTATCGCAAATGAAATCACAGCTAGGTGTGGATGCGAAACCATCACTTATTGCATTATCTGCTATACGTTTATTGACAATTTTTTCTTCATACGCCATGTTCATGTCAACTTCAACGCTTTCACGCATAAGCATGTAGGTTAAGATACACAATATACAGTAAACTTTTATCATCTTCTTCTAACCTGCCATTGTTTGTTGTTTGTTTCATTACAGTGTTTATAACCTGAAATTGGTAAAAATGACTACATTTTTACCATCAGTCGACTAGTCTGGAGGCAATTTTACCTATTTATGCCTTCAACTTATAAGGAGAAATGTCTTAATTTCCCAAATTTCGACTTCTGAATTACTTCCATTTTTTTCCCCATAATGGTAAATTTAAGGTAATTATAACGTAATAATTACCTTCGCCAATTAGGGCGCTGACCTATTCGAAGGTCGAAATGACGTAAATTTTACCTATAATGTTTGTTGGGGATGCTGTTTTATACACCTGATTTTCAATTGTTCCCTAGAAAAAAAATCTAGCACAGTAAGATCTGGTGATCTAGGATTTGAAACAGGAATAATAGGTACATTATGAAAAAATATGACAACTTAAGAATGTACCAGGCAACTGAATAGGTCTATAAGTGCCAATCCACTTTTGTGAGGTGTCATTTATATGTTCTAAGGAATTGTAGCTATTTTTCCGCAGTAAGTTGTCCGTCGAAAATTATTGTCCCCAAAAGTTTTTCTCCGATAATACCCATCCAGCTATTGAAACCAAATCGCTCTTGAAAATTTCCTTCTTGCATCAGATGTGAATTTGTTTGAGACCAGCACTTTTTATTATTCCGATTGGTGAATCGAGTTTCATCTGAATAAATAATTTCAAATGGAAAATGTACATCTTCTCTGTATTTAGTCAAATACCAGTTGCAATAAGTTAATCTTCAGTTGTGGTCGTTATCGTAAAGATGTTCGTGTAGTTGGTACTTGAATGATCGATAATTATATTTGTGGTGAAGAATTCTCCAAACGGACGAATAACTTATATCACACCCATAAACAATTTGGCGAATTGACGCCGTACAATTCACTTCAACATAGGCCAACACGTCTACTTCTTTTTCTTCAATGACGATGAATTTATTGGCATTTTCTTCTGGTTCATTTTGCCTTTTCCTTTCCAGTTTTGACAATAATGCCGAGTGGGATGGCGACGATTAGGGAATCTCTGAGCATAAATTCGAGCTGCATCAGTTGCATTGTTTTTTGCTTCTCCGTAAATTAGCAACATGTCAATTTTCTCGTTTCTAGTATAATTTTCCATATCAAATTATAAACTACGCCACAAATAATTTTTTAAAAGTGACAGCATATTCATTAGCCTATTTGTTTAGGTAGTCCTAGCAACAGCTTCAATTGTTTGTCACGGATTACTAGAATAACAGGACTTGGTGCATAAGTATACCGAATACGTATTATTTGTTATTAGGTATGATCGCTTTTTGCAATTATTCAGAAAAATAGTGAAATTGAAGTGAAAGTGTGTGGTATCAAATTATTCGTAAGAAAATGATCTTTCACAAAAAGCCGACAAACCACCCCTTTTCCATTTGAAAAAATCAAGTTACCTGGAAAAATTCATATTTGCGACTTTTAAATAATTCTCAAAACGTCTGTGAAGTCATAAGCCTCAAAGTCGTATTTTTCCATGTTACTTGATCAAGAATGAAGCGATTTACACGATCCATGGCATTCTAGATCGAAAAATATAAATTGGAATAAAAATGACTTTATTTGTCAAATATTGACAAGTGAGGGGGTGTTGGATTTAGAATATCATTCTCTAGGCCACACGCGCCTCACACATGAACACTTATTAACTAAGGACCCCCAACCGGAATGTTTCGCGTGTGAAGTGCCATTAACCATCAAACACATCCTAGTGGAATGACCGCGCTTTGTAGCCGAAAGACTAAAAAACAATATCCCCAGTGATTTGAGTGAAATTTTCAAAAACTGTTCCACAGAAAATGTCATTGCATCTCTTAAAGAAACAAATATTCTGTTCAAAATTTAACAATATGTTTATACAATAATAATGTAAGTCACTCATGTTTTAAGAACGTTTACCGCTAATAGCTGATTGGCTGATGCGGTTTTTTCTTTTCTCTAATAAAAAAATTGAGAAATAAGTAAAAATATATAGGATGTCGCATTTAAAAATCGTAAGTTGGGGTCATTTCCGGTAAAACTGAAAGTACGGCAAAGCAAGTAAATATGTCAAAAAATGTTAATTGAACCATAATACACAACTCCCAAATTTCGTTTTTCTATCTTCAATAATAAAAAAGTGAGCCACCTTAGAGAATCACCCGGTATCCTCTTATAGCATATGTTATGCATTTTTCCTCTGGGTATATCATCGACCTGGAAATAGCTAAAAACTTCCTAAACCGGCCGACGATGCAGGGTGGACCTTTGAAATTGTGTCTGTATATGATTACCGTGTAGTAATAAACTGATCTGCGAAGCCTGAGGACATTCCGACCGCTACATGACCTGAGAGTGGGACACGCTACATAGCCAACTTTGCTGCTGTTGCTTCGGCTCTCTCGACTCTCGTCCAACATCCGGACATATGCATTCTATAGACGGGGGTGTTCACATCGAAATATTGTTTATACCACAAATGTAAAGTAGAATATCCACCCTCAGCGGCAGCCTGGCATAGGATAACAAGTCGAAAAGCTTTTCGATTTTATCTCTCGAATTCCATATACAGTGCTAGTCAAAAGTCCCCTCCCCCCCTCGTATCTTTTGAACGGGTATACTTATAATAATGAAATTTGGAGGGTGGAAATAAACGGATGTAGGCTTCTCAACTGGTCATAACAGGTGACGCAATAGTCATAAATGACGTCACAAGGCCACTGTGACCAATAATTTTAAATGGGACCCTATGGCAAGTGACAGCTCGTTTGAAAGGTATTGAAAATACCTATCCAGTCATACCAATTTTGTTTGGGTTTCGGCTGATTTTGATTGATAAATTGAAGAAATACGAAAATTATAGTTTCGCATTTAATTAATAAAGATTTTAAAGTACGCCTCTGGTTAATTGTCAAAAAGGTTGACGTTTTTGAATTCTCTACTTGTCAAAAGTGTTTATACCTTGAAAATTTACCTAAGCTATTGTTTAACGAGACGTTTAAGTGTTTACATAGGCAAAATGGTACGTACTGTAGCCGACAAAGTAGCAGCTATCTTAATAATTGGTGAATGTAGAAACAATTTCCATGCAGCGGAACGACTGTTTAATGAGAGGTGCCCCGATCGCCCTATATCGAGGGTTTATTTGAGGGAGCTTCTTCGGAAGTTTGAAGCATCAGGTAGTGTTCAAGATGCCAAACGATCTGGTCGACCAACAATTAGTGATGACAAAAAAATTGACATAATTGGAGAAATGGTAGTAAACCCTACTTCTTCCACAGCCCAAGTTGCGTCTATCTGTGAAGTCAGTCAAAGGACAGTACATAGGGTGTTGGCTAAAAACAAATTTCATCCATACAAATTAAAAATGGTGCACCAACTTTCAATGATGACCCCGACCGAAGACTAGAATTCTGTGAAACTATGTCCAATAAAATGAACCAACAACCAGGCTACATACAGACAATTTGTTTTAGTGACGAAAGTACTTTCTTTCTCAATGGAAATGTTAACACTCAAAATGTGAGGTATTGGAGTGACACAAATCCTCACATCTTTTGTGAAAAACATACTCAATTTCCAGAAAAAGTAAATGTTTGGGCAGGTATTTGGGAAACCACATAGTTGGGCCTCTTTTTCTCAATGCTAACTTAACCGGTGAATTGTATCTGGAGATGTTACAAAATGATATTGAGGCGTTAATTCTTGAAATTCTAGAAGATAATCCAGATGAATTCGACAACTTGAAAATAACGTTTCAACAAGATGGTGCTCCTGCACACTATTACGGTGCAGTAAGACGTTACCTAGATGAAGAATATCGTGGTAGATGGATTGGACGACGAGGTTCGATCGAATGGCCAGCTCGGTCACCGGACCTTACACCATTAGATTTTTTTCTATGGGGGTACTTGAAATCTAAGGTTTACGCTACAGCACCTGACAGTATTGCCATTCTGAAACAACGAATTGTTGAAGAATGTAGGGCAATTTCCGCTGACACACTGGGACGAGTACGACAAGAGTTTAGCAATAGGATGCATTACTGCCAGGAAGTAGATGGAGCACATTTTGAACACTTATTATAAGAACTGGTTCTTAAATCTTTATTAATTAAATGCGAAACTATAATTTTCGTATTTCTTCAATTTATCAATCAAAATCAGCCGAAACCCAAACAAAATTGGTATGACTGAATAGGTATTTTCAATACCTTTCAAACGAGCTGTCACTTGCCATAGGGTCCCATTTAAAATTATTGGTCACAGTGGCCTTGTGACGTCATTTATGACTATTGCGTCACCTGTTATGACCAGTTGAGAAGCCTACATCCGTTTATTTCCACCCTCCAAATTTCATTATTATAAGTATACCCGTTCAAAAGATACGAGAGGGGGGGGGGACTTTTGACTAGCACTGTATAATGCAACTCCTCGTTGGCTGATGATAGATCTATATAAGTCCAAAATGTGTACCATCCCCCTTTAAGAGAATATTCAACCTTGTGGAGTAGGAAGTTTCCTTGAAACATGACGTATACTAGATGTAAGATATCATTTAAATATACCTGACGGCGATATTTATTCATAATATTAAATTCCATCCATTGTTGTCACGATTCATTTTAAGTTATATTTAGGTCGTTAGAAATAAACAAAATATCATGTAGGTGTGAGTTCCACTCGTAAGAACTTGAACATTTTAGCCGTTCTTGACACTTTTTTGGGATTATAACCTTCCACAATCTGAAAACTAAATTAAATGGATCAGTGAGAGAAACAGCGGAAAAACTGACAAATTTTAATCTAGATTCAGAAGATTTTTTGAAAACGGGAACGGATACAGTCCCCGAAATAGTATATAGAGAAGTATCTTCGAGTTAATTAATTTTTTGTGATAGGCATGAATTATAATACGACAAGTTGCTGACTAATTGAATATTTTTCAATTTGTGAAAAATAATTTGGTGTACGCAGTAACTTTTTGGGGCAAAATAATTTCTTTGTCCTTCTACACTTGTATAGATTCACTGCTTTAATTTCGTTTTCAGATTGTGGAAGGTTATAATCCCAAAAAAGTGTCAAGAATGAGTATTCCTCCTTCAAACAATATTTTAGCCGTTATTTCAGACTGTTAGGGGCTTGTTGAAATTCCAGTATGCACATAGTCGATACTTTACGGCAGAGACGGCAACGCAGCATTTGATATTCGACAGAATAACACTAAAATTTTCGCTAATATGGTTAGGGCGCGTCTTCTTTTGGTGAACCAAGAAAAAAGTTTATTTGTGTTAGACAAAACAATGGTCAATTTTTTATATATCTAATAAATTGGGATACAATATCAATGTTTTGAGACAATGGTCAACGAACTTTTATTGGATGATGAACTTTCGAAAATATTTTGAAACCGTTTGAGATCATTCATACAATTTAAAAATCAACTGGGATTACTCTCCGATCAAGTAACATTGACTAGATGAGTAACGTCTCCGGCCAAAGAACTTGTATGTAAGTAACAACTGAAGATAAGTGCATACATTAATCTCTTTTAAGACTTATTCACATGTACTATTATTACTTATAACTCTATCTCCTTTAGACCATTAAGACATATTCCCATGGCACATACAGGTTTCCCTAACCTAGGTGCCAAATTAAGCCCATGGAATATTTATCAAGTATATATGAATTCAGCATTATTTTTATTTTTTTCTCTTTAACTTAACTTCTATCTAATAGTCATAGTAATGTATAACTGATATATAAATATAAATACAAAAAAAATAATATAACAAAACTTTCATTTCAATTCATCCATTACATTATCTGAAAGTAACCCCTTCATATCAACAAAAATTCCTATCGGATGAATAAAGCTGCAGCTTTCGTTTTATTCAAAGAAATTCGTTTTTGGCATGATTTCCCGTTACGTGAACAAAACTGACCATTACTTCCACCCCTATTTTCCTTTCCACACATCCTCCATCTTGGCGTTGTTTGAAACTCGACTCGGTTCGAAAGCAAACTAGTAGAGTGTTATTCTTATTCTTAAAAAGTTCATATTCTGCCACCTCAGGGCTTGCCCCAGGGATAGATATTTTTTATAATGCTGTTTTTTCAAGAGGCATCTTGGTAACATAAGAAGTTTGACATGTTTGTAATGGAATTAAACTGGGCGAAAGAGAGTTGAAAAAACTCCTGCTCTTTTGAAAATATAAAAATCTAAATGGGTGTGCTAAAATGATGTGGGGTGGATGAAAATTTTGAAACATTGACTTTATCCAAGGTACTTGTTACTTATATTACATTGTATTTGTTATGTATACAGTATGTCCCAGTTAAAATATGCTAACACCATTATCTTTGAAAAATAAAAATAACAGACCCTTCGATGTATTTTGAGGAAAACTCTTCCAGCAGATATGTTATATTGTATTATAAACCTTTGGCGCCTTCTACTTTGAGCTCTCCAACTTTTGAAGGAAATTTGTATGACACTCCATTGTGTTATGTGAATGGTATGACCAAAAATCCTATAGAAATATCATGAATTATCGGAGATTTCTCCCTTATACCCTTTTCGCATTCAAATTCGTCAGTATGGCTGTCCAACAAAGACAATGGAAAGGACTTCGAGACAGTAATTGATTAAATCTCTTCAGATGCGCCTCTGTATTTGTCATACAAAAAAGTCAGAAATAATGGTTTGAAATGAATGCTGTTGCAGTTGTCAACCATTCAATTTTCAAAACAACTTGAAACTGTATGTGGAGTTTCTAAAAGCAGAAACCGATGGAACTATGCATAATATTTTCCAAAGTATTTTCACTCATGTTGGAATAACTGAAAAGAGTGCCTCTCTCTTTATTATTTTTAAACATATCACTTTTCCTGAATTATTTTATTTATGTCTCTCCTACGTTCTCTGTTTGTATTACATTTTTTCATTGTTAGCCCTGGGGAGGAGATGGAATATATGCAGTTTCTTTTACCTATATGAAAATATCATTCGAAACAATTGACGGTAAAAAATTAACAATAAAATTCAAGAAATATGAATTTTTGGGTTTAGTAATAGATTGGATAACGAGCTACTTGGGCAATCGATATCAAAAACACTAATGGAGAATGTAGAGTCAGTATGTCAGCCTAACAACTATGGTGTGTGTTTTAGGTCCTCTTTTGTTTCTATTATATGTGAATGATTTGGGTTATGTTTTGACAAAATGTACAATTCATCTTTTTGCAGATGATACCTTGATATATTTCAATAGTATTTTTGAAAATTTAACACCAATAAACTGAAAGTTAATGAAGCCTTAAAGTAAATATATGTTTATTGGCAATCATTTTTTTCGTCAGAAGTTTTTGGGCGAATTGAGATAGTTCAGGAACGTACATGATACCCAACTAAAATTTGATAGACATATAGAGTATATTTATGAGGCGTATATCTTTTTCATTATATCAGTACAGTCTTCAATACTATAATATGGACTCATTTCAATTATTGCGATAATTTACGCAAACATCTTCAATTATGACAGACTACAAATTCTACAAAATAAAGCAATGCGTATTATCCTAGGTTGCAGCAGGTATACTTGATGATAGGTGTCCTTAACTGGTTGTGGAACAAAATCATTATATTCAAACAATAATTTTCATTTTCAAAATGAAAAATAATTCACTGCCCAATTATTTAGTATTAATTGATTTCTGTGAGGAATATTTATGATTGAACGACAAGAACGGCAAGCAATATGCATTTTTAAGGAAAACCAACTACTAAATCTATTTCGACGAAATCAGCTTTTTTCAAAGTTATAGTCAATTTACCTCCTCGTTAAATCAAATGATCCTTTTCCACATAAAAATTGGGGGAATATGTGATGAATTGAATATTATATATTAGTCGGTTCTTAGTATCGGTATTGCTATTAATATATTATTTGAAATTATGTCATGATTTATATAATTTTTTTTTACATTGATTCTCCTATGATAAAATGAAGCATTCATTTCTTTCATATAATGGAAAATGTAATCTGCCCTACTGAATTTAAAATGGCAGTAATAAAACCTTTACATAAAAAAGGCGACAAAAGAGTACCAGAGCGGACAGTACTCGGACTAAATCTATTCATCATAAATATTAATACTATACTTACCTTAACACCTCTGGACACAAAGTTAGCTTCGCAGATGATACAGTTATATTATACACATCAATCAGCTGGGAGAACCTAAAATTTAAAATCCAATCAGAAATGAACAATATCATTGTATGGTTTAATCACAAGTTGCTAACCATAAATTTTGACAAAACAATGTTCCTCCCTATAACAAGCTACAAAAACAAACTACCTCAGTATAACACTTATATATATATATATATATATATATATATATATATATATATATATATATATATATATAAGTATAGATTGTCATCTTCGTTGGAATTATCATTTAAATACGATCAGAACCTTCTTAGGCCGCTTTGAAT
Source organism: Gonioctena quinquepunctata (assembly GCA_018342105.1). Taxonomy (NCBI): domain Eukaryota; kingdom Metazoa; phylum Arthropoda; class Insecta; order Coleoptera; family Chrysomelidae; genus Gonioctena; species Gonioctena quinquepunctata. Next base: position 113,960 of record JAFIRS010000885.1, on the reverse strand, counting down.
ACCTCACTAAAATTTTACCTCTGTACCATCTCAAAATGCTCTATTTTACTCTTGTAGGCTGCCGTATAGCATATGGAATTATCGGATGATGTGGCATCACGAATGTATAGCTAGAAAAGTTAAACACACTTCAAAAATATTTCTTAAAAATTATATTAAAAAAAGAAATAACTTACCCATCAGATAAGTTATATAAAGAAGGTAGGACACTGGATATTCGACAGATCTTTCTGAAAGCAGTGTGCTTTTTACATAAAAATAGGAAACATATTGACTTTCTTTCATATAATTAACCAACAAAATTCTTCAAATTAGGTAAAAACTCCATTAGCTATGAAAACAGTGGGTACTAAAAGTCTATCATTTTTAGAACCAAGATTCGTAAATATTATTTCAGAAAGGTCCTTTTTCAACTTCTCCAATTCTGAAGCATATTATAGGAATAAGGTTGAATCATTCCTACTAAGTAATCAAAGACAACTTATACATAACTTCTTTAACTAAAAAAAATAATACCATTAATACAATAATCCAGCATACTTTCTATGCTTCTATTTTCCTGCTTCGATACCGTATTACATATCTATATATATATATATATATATATATATATATATATATATATATATATATATATATATATATATATATATATATATATATATATATATATATATATATATATATATATATATATATATATATATATATATATATATATATATATATATATATATATATATATACATATATATATATATATATATAGTAGATTTTCGCGAGTATAATGTGTTGAGATGGTTTCTCGGGTTTCTGTCCACGTTCTGTGTTCTTGTTCCTCAAAAAGGTCCGATTTCACGACGTTTCGGCAAATCCACATTTGCCATCATCAGGTGATGTATAATTCAGGCGAGTTCGAAACAATCGAATGAATTAGACATCACCTGAGGATGGCAAATGTGAATTTGCCGAAACGTCGTGAAATCGGATCTTTTGAGGACCAAGAAAACATAGAACGCGGACAGAAACCCGAGAAACTATATATAACATATATATGTATACACATATATATATATATATATATATATATATATATATATATATATATATATATATATATATATATATATATATATATATATATATATATATATACATGTGTATATATTTTGAGGAGTTTCTTGGGTTATTGGATTCGTGTAGTAATGAAAGTCTATTTGTTAATAAAATAGGTTTCGTTCCCGGCCGGGGACATTGTCAATTCTCTGTTTTATTTTAATTTTTTATGGCTGATATTTTCTTGGGAATTTATTTCTTGGCAGAATGTAGAACAGTTTTAGTTGAAGAGAAATACGAATATATATATATATATATATATATATATATATATATATATATATTTTTTTTCTTTAGTTTCTCCCACACTCCCACAATAACCTTCGTACGATGCGAATGCAAAACTCAAATAAAATAATTTTGTTTTAACCTGATGATGACAAATATCATGTCGAAACGTCGTTAAGAAAAATTATATAATTGACTGAATCAGACCTTTATTCCGAGAATTTGAAGAAAAAAAAAATATATATATATAACATACTTCTTTTATTATTCTGGACGAGTTTATTGCTTTTATCTGGTTGTGAATGGATGAAAGCAATACTCGTTCCAGAATAATAAAAGAAGCATGTTATATATATATATATATTCGTATTTTTCTTTAACTAAAACATTCTGCCAAGAAATAAATTCCCAAGAAAATGTCAGCCATGAAAAATAACAAAAAAAAATAAAGAATTGAAAATGTCCCCGGCCGGGGACGAAACGTATTTTATTAACAAATAGACGAATCCAATAACCCAAGAAACTCCTCAAAATTAATACAAAAGGATTCAAGAAAAAAACAAAATACATATATTATATATATATATATATATATATATATATATATATATATATATATATATATATATATATGTGTGTAAATGTATATGTATGTGGGTATTCAATATGTATTATTCAAAATTCTAATACTATGTTATGATTTAGTGTTTAGGGTCGCATCTTCCACACATGAATGAACAACTGGGATTTATTTGTTTGTGTCAGAGAACTATTAGTATTATGTCAAATTATTATTAGGATTATTATTATTGTAGGTATTCCTGATGCAAATGAATATTATTATTATTATTATTTCAGTAAACATCGAAATTTCGACAATTTTTACAACTTTTTACACTTACGTAAGGTAATTCTGTATTTCCATATTATCAATTGACACACATAATTCCTTCATCAAAATACATGTATAAACATTATTCACCCCAATTCATTTTCGCCCACACACGTTTGAAAAAGCATTTCCGTGCTCCATACACTTAATCATATAATTTAATATTCGATTTGATTAATAATGATTGATATATTTTGCCTATCATTCAGTTTTATTTGATCATATGTACTTTTATCGAAAGCACTCAAATCGTGAAATATTCCTTATCCGTGACATTGATTAACTTCTATCATAAATTCAGCTGTTGTTTTTTAATTTTCCCTGAAATATCAGCTTGACATATCGAATCACTTGATATTGTTTTCAATAACTTCATCAATTTTTTATTCATCGTTGAATATTTCAATGTTTTATTTTTACGAAAAATAATGACGTTCTTATCAAAATAGAATAAACCATAACTATTACCTTAATGTTTTTTGAGCAGGTATCAAAACAATCCTTTCTATGTTATGGCTGTCCGTAATGTTAAAAAAGACTACCCTTCTGAAAGAACGATTTTTTTTCCCGATATCTTACTTTTTTATTGATTTTCGAATCTGGAGGTATGTGAAAACTGTACTCAAGGCTGTTCACTACTAATTTAAATTGCTCAAGGCTGTTATTCACTAGTTTTATATAAACAAAATCCAGTTTGTCAATTACTTATCGTTTGAGAGAAAATTAAAACTATTAAAAGTGATATAGTCTGAAATGAAAAAAAATAAAAATTCATGACACTAGAAGACCAAATAAAAGACTCGAACATAAAAGACCGGACACTTGAAAGATAATATTTGGACAGAACAGATGATATCAAGAATAAAATTAAAGATGTAAGCTGTTTTTTGTTGAGAATAAACCATATCCATCATAGATAAATGTCGTGCCAATTAAATCACTCCTAACTGAAAATTTATAGTTAGGGATATAATGTGTTCTGTGTGAGTTTCACTTAAACTTGTTAAAAAACGTACATATACATTTTAATTATTCTCACAATGTTCAATTTATTATTATTTCTGTTATGGAATATCTAGAGCGATCAATTTTACAAATGATAACTTACTGACAAATAGGAAAGTATTCTATACACTTCCATAATCCCGAATCCTAAAGCGCAGTAACTTATCAGGGAAATTCACGAATTACATTTTCAATTACGGTAGTTATAAGGTGGAAAGCAGTATCTCAAAAATATTCCAAGTATCTCAGAAGTTTGTACATCTTTGCAAAGTGAAATTGCTTCTAGAAAATGTGTTTCCCATTTCTTTCTGATGATCGTGAAAGCGTGAATTAGATTTTCGTCGACAAAAATGTATTGAAGACCTAGTAAATGCGATGCTTCTCTTGCGTCAATGTTACAAATGTTACTCTCTTTGCCTCATTCATCTTTATGAATTCTTAATTAAGACTGGAATAGAAAATCATATAACTATCTGAATAAAAATGCAAATTTTCACTTCTAGAGTTTTTCTTCTGAGTAAGGGCCCTTTGTCAATATCTATCAGTATGGAAAAATACTTCAAAATCACACTTGGATAACTATTCCATTCTCCCAGTAAATCAATCAGGATTCCGGAAGGGTCATAGTTGTGCTACTACATTATTAACAGTAGTTGATGATATCCTTGCAGCAACTGATACAAATCAATTGACAATACTTGTCCTGTTATACTACAGTAAGGCTTTCGATGGAATCAATCACATTCTACTTAGCAATACTATATTATTCAGTGAACATTCTCTAAAACGAATGCAAAGCTATCTGAAAGGGAGAACACAGAAAGTGAAATACAAAAATGAAATATGAAATCCTTAGAAGTTGTATTTGGTACCTTAAGGGTCAATATTAGGTCCTCTATTATTTTCATTATATACCTCATCTTTCAGAGAATCGCTGGTGTACTGCAAAAGTCACTTTGACGCAGATGATACTCAAGTATATTACTCCTTCAGAGGTGAAGAAATTAACTTCAGCAACGCCATTATAAATGATGATATTTCCTCCTCATGGGAAATATCTACGAAATTCTGCCTTGAAATCAATCCCGATAAGTCACAGGTAATGTTATTTGGCAGTCAACGTACTAAACAAAAATACTGTCAAGATGTGGATATCCAAATCAACGATGAGAATCTCATCCTAACTGATGTTTCCAAAAAACATGTTAATCAAATTATTAAAAAAATTATTACAAATGTGAAAATGATGTTTAGCAAGGATATTATGTTAGATTCAAAAACTAAAATGTTACTGTGTGAAACTTTGGTGTTCTCTCATATAAATTATTGCGATGCAGTTTATGGTCCAATCATAATCAATCTTGTCAGCCGACTACACCGAATACAGAATAGCTGTGTTGGGTTAGCTTATAACCTAAAAAAATCAACACGTATCGGCCAAAAGACTCGAATTAGGCTGGCTTCCAGTCAATAAAAGACGCCAGACGCCATATTGTGAATAGAAACATGACAGTTATAATCAAAATTCAATATTGCGACAAGCAGACGTAAAATTTCGCAAATTATCGGCACTTGATTAAACAATCTTTCCTCGGTAGTTCGTTATAACCTAGTTTGACTGTATCTCTCCAAAAGAAATGTTTCTAACATTTTTTCATCTTTGCAAAGTGAGATTATTTCTTGAAAATGTGTCTCCCATTTCTTCCGGTCTTCCTGATGATCGTGGAAGCGTGAAATAGATTTTCGTCGACCAAAATATATTGAAGACCTAGTTAGTGCGATGCCTGTCTTGCATCAATGTTACAAATGATTTCTGATGGGTGCTCTCTTTTGGAAAACATTCTTCTTTGCCCCATCTATATGAGTTCTTAATTAAGACTGGAAGAGAAAATCAAATAACTATCTGAATAAAAATGCAAATTTTCACTGCAAATTTTTCTGTTGGGTTAGGGTCATTTCTGAATATCTGTCAGATGTAGTTCAATGTCCAGCGTGGTTATAGATGGGGAAGTAGTTGTTTTCTGTTAGATATTACAAAAAATTACTTCATTTTTATCGTGGATTTTTCAATTCACAGAAAAAATATTTCTATTCAATATTCAATTGAGAATGCTTCCTTTTTCAACATTTATAAAAAATTTTGGGATCCCTACTAGTACTATGAATTATGACTAAAATGTTGACCAACTATTAAATAAGATCTGAGGGCTTAAAAAAAAAATATTCGCACTAAACAAGGTTTTCTTATACACTTCGAACCATTTTCGGATTCAGATTGTAAAATGTATAGGTATCAATAGTTACAGAGTCAGTAATTCTCAGTAAGTTTTGTTCCACTAAGAACTAAACTGAGAGTAGTATAAACACCACAGCATTCTTAGTAGTAATTCTTAGTACATGTTTATAAATAAATCTTCCTTGAGTTATTGAATCCAAGTAAACTCATTGATTCACTACATCTAACAAAATATCGTTATTTGTTGAAAATTTTGTTTTAATTCTACATAACTTTATCTCACCTCAAAAAATATATTGTTTGGCCAACAAAATCTTTAGTCAATGAAATGGTATTTCTTCATATGCCAACTGATATATCTTCTTTGTTCAAACACTTCTACCCCTCAGTACGATTTTCGAATGATATGGTACTAAAACGATTATTTAAAAATATAAAAACGTCGTCTCCTTATCTAACTTTCCTTTATATCGGTAATATTGCTCAAGTATATCCAATTCAAGGTATATCGTTGTCCATTCCAAATGGATCCATATTCCATGTTATATAGATAGTGATATTTGTACCATTCTGAGATGTATCATATAATGAGAACTAGATTTTCCTGGATGTCGTGCAGCTCACTATATCTATAATTGACATCAGATTGTTAACATTTTCGAGAATACGACCACAATGAAAGACTATTACCGTAGATGCTATCAATGAGCGAATGTAAATGTTGACCGAAGCGTTCGAAATGTTGAAATGCAAACCTCGCAGCTTCGTTCGTGTGTAAGCATACCGTATATGACATTATCCCGCAGCATGGAAAGGAAACGATTTCCCCCGTCGGGGAGTTATTTCGACGTCCATTGCAAAAATGTATAGAATCTGTGAAGTGGTAGATTTTGGTCTTTCGAGACGGATTTTAATGCGTACTGAAAGCTTCTCCGTTTATGTTTTTTCTGCACTTCGATAATATTTATTATATTACTGGATTGCTGGTTACCATAGTAGTATTGTGAAGAAATTGGGTACATTTATAATAATAGCCCAAGTAGCATTTTTACTGGACGGAACGTAGCGGCCACAATTCTGAAAAACTGATGTGTTTGACCACAACCACTGCCACGTAATATACACGGTTCTATCAGGCGGCGGCTACCAAAATGGGGAACACTTTTTTGGTGGCTGCTACGTTCCTGCATCTCATATAGCCACATTCCAACCACGTTGTGGTCACCTGGCAAAAACGTGGATATGTAGTGGCCGACACTAGACACGTTAAACAACTAACTGCGTTGTTCCTCATTCTTCCATTCTGCCTGATTCATTTCTAATACTCGATCAACTATAAAAATATATAACATATAAACATACAAACGCGTAAGTAAGTATATTGAATTTGGATACTTCTGATCGGGAAAATCTTAAAACGATTGGAAGTTTTATGTGAAATATGGGTGTTGTAGCTCGATTTCGAGCACGCGCCATCTGAATACTCTCAATTTGAGGAAAATATTATAATTTTGGAAATAACTCGCCTCTGAAATTATGTACTTAAATCCCTCAAACATTGTTTTATCAATCTTGGTTAGTTCAAACAAATACTTTTGTAATAAATTACGACGTTTGATGCAGTGCTGATGACAAATTTTTTTTTTTAATATTTCGATCATTTCTCTAATAATGGCAACCCAGCATATTCCTGTAAATATGGCTGCTTTTGTAGAATATAACTTCGAAGTGTCAGAAAGTGTAAATATACCACTCTAAAGCTCCTGCCATCATAAAGTGCCCAGTGGAACTAAATTATTAACTTTTCCACCACTGGAAAGTGGCACCCACGTCGCAGGCCCATGACTCACCACTTCAAAGTTATAACAAAAAAATAACAATAGGTCTTATACCCTTGAAAGAGGTGAACACGTCGGGCTATTATAACCTGCTACTTCAAAGTTATAACCTCGAAATTGTGGGTACATTTTCATTAATTGTTAAAAAAGGATATGTAGCAAGTATAGTAGATTTATGCAGCTTTAATCAATAACTGTATCAAGTAACAATTAACAATTAATGAAAATTATGGCATTTATGCAAACAGAATTAACAATTAAGGTATAAATATTAAGCAGGAGCACAAGTCAGAGATCTGATCTATTCAAATTAACCTTTTTATACAAAATCAAGAAAAATTGTCTATTGAAAACGCATAACTCATTTTATTTTGAATGAACATCATCCACGTAACAGGTAAAACGAACTTTTTTTAAGCCACAATAAAATAATTTGAGAAAAGTTAAAATAGTTCTCGTCATCGCACGGACCAATCGTCAGTCACTTCAAAATCAAGGAAAATTGTCTATTGAAAACGCATAACTTTTTGTAAGCCACAATAAAATAATTTAAGGAAACTTAGGTTAGCTTTCGTCATCGCGCGGAATGGTGAATTTGAAGGTTATTGTAATTTGTAGTGACTTTTATTAAATGCGTACTGTGGCTATCAATTATGGAGATAGCAAGAACGTGGCAACCATCACCACATATCACAATCAACTGAACGTGAAGGTTTAATGGAAGTTACCAAAACGTCACCGAAACTATCATACTCTCTTGAATGTGACTTCTAAGTGATATCTAAGTGATACACGATGGTTACCGCCACGGTTATTTTCCACTTTTAAGTTTAAAAACCTTCAAAGTGATTTGCTCAGTGGCCATTAATGTTTCAGACACCTCAAATGACACTAATAAGTTATAGAACTGTGGAGTGGCTACCATAGATTACGTGACTACAACCATACAAATATTAAATTTTAGTTATTCTTACTGGATAGTGGTAGATTAAGTGGTGATTACGTGATAAAACCGAGTCGAAGTTGCAGTACCAGTTTCCGTCACTATAATGCTGCTTGGGAGTGTTAGGAAAGTGAGGTTCAAAAACTAATTATTGTCCTTTTATTTCACTTCACATAACACAATAATGCAGGCTGCCACTTAAATAATCACAATACCGCGAAGAACTAACATCAATGCATAAACTGAACTCTGTCGAGTGCGATCCGCTTATATATTCAAAAACATATGTCTAGAATTTCCGAGAAGGTCATTTCTTGAACCATCTGGTTTCTTCTCGATGATTCTATGACGTCATCGAAAACCCCCAACGGCCGCATCCACTAATTCCGTAACAATAGTTCAATTACCCACCATACAAGGATTGCAATAAGTAGAAGAACATAATGTTATGTACAGATAGTCAACACTAACAAAAATATTTTGGAAACTAGAATGAATATAGTGAATAAATGGCAATTTGGTATAGATGACAGGGAAGTACTGTAGCGTAATGATGAATGGATCAAGCGTAAACAAAAGGAAAGAATAGATGAAGGTAGGAATGCGAATTAGAGAAAGGAGGAATTGGAAGTTAGAGCATCTACTATGCGCGGGTCCTAGGTTGAACTCATTGGGTATTGAGTAAATGTAATTTATAAAGCATGTGACATTGTAGCAGAAGGAGCCTCTATATATTTCTTTGATGTCCATCAAGACATTGAGTGGTGTACGTCGACGAATGTTCAGGTTATGTACGTCCGTTCTGTATTTCAATTTTCTGTGATGATAGGGTGGTGTGTTCAATTTGAAGATGTTAAGGAATATACAAGCCATATGTACATATTGAGTCATTTCAATTGTCTGAGCTTCTCTGGAATATATATTTTATGGACTTTTTGTGAATGAGACGAACACAGGATAATTGGACTTTTTGTATTCGACTACATCAGAGTGATTGAAATTTGAGAGTACCTACCAAAGAATCATATAGTATTTTTTCCAACCTCCATTGATAGAAGTTGTCTTTGGAAATAAATCAGCTATGGAGGGCAGTAGGCATTTCTTACTTTATTGGTAAGATGTTTCTTGGAGAGGAATCAATCCTCAATTATTGGGTAACATGGTATCGACTTTATATTAGCTTCACTTGTATGTTTGTTTGTTTGTAACCGACTCCTTTGGACGCGATTTTGACCCACTTTCAGACGTACGAATGATTTGAAATTTGGCAGGTGTACATAATTCCAAAAGGGGCCAAGGCGGACGAGTTTTTGTTATGGTCCGATTGCTTCAAAATTGGATTGAGGGTTTTCGGGAGAGATTATGATTCTTTTGTCAAAACTGAAAAATTCAAGATGGCGGCTCCAAAATGGTAGACGAGTTTTGTGATTATGGTCCGATTCTATTCAAAAGTGGTATGTGGGGGGTTTTGGGGTCCAATATTATGATTCTTTTGTAAAAATTAAAAAATTCTAGATGGCGGCTCCACAATGGTGGACGAGTTTTGTGATTATGGTCCAATTCTATTCAAAATTGGTATGTGGGGGTTTTTGGTGTCGAAGATTATGATTATTTTGCCAAAATTGAAGGATTTAAGATGGCGGCTCCAAAATGGCGGACGAGTTTCGTGATTATGGTCCGATTCTATTCAAAATTGGAGAATGATAGTTAAAAAAAATTTATAATAGTTTGAAAAACTAAAAAACACGCTTTGATAGAAAACAAAATAAAAAGTTGAAAATAAATAATAATTTGAAAACTAAAGAACACGCTTCAATAGAAAACTAAACTAAAAAGTAGAAAATAATTTTAAATGAGTTTGAAATAAGAATACAGTGATTAACCACAAATTTATTTCATCGTAAAAAAGCGTGGGGTGCTTTTTAAGATATTTTCATAATAATTCTACTTTTACCAATATCTGTCCATGAAATATTAACAACAATTGACATCAAGCACTCCACGCTTTTTTACGATGAAATAAATTTGTTGTTAATCACTGTATTCTTATTTCAAACTCATTTAAAATTATTTTCTACTTTTTAGTTTAGTTTTCTATTAAAGCGTGTTCTTTAGTTTTCAAACTATTATTTTTAATTCAATATTACTATTCAGGGAATCTGAGATATTTTCTTTGCTGACTATCAAAGCATTAGATTTGTTTGGATTGAATGTCGAAGCGCGATCAGTTGATACTTTATGTATTGAATTCAGGTTGTTATTGATAGAGACTAAGTGTAATGTCAAATTCGAAAAATGAAAAGAGTTATATTGAAAATGAAAAATGTCTTATTCGTCAAGACAGCTGACTACAAAAACCTATACAATCGGTGTAGGTTGGTCGTATATCCATCAAAAACAACTACATCCAGGAAAAAACAACTACTTCTTATTGCATATATTTCTATCCTGGGATTCAGGATGACATTCGAAGTTGGTAATGTTTCAGTTGTAGTAGTTGTGTTGAGATGGCGTTAGCTCCATTCTGCTAATTCGATCCCAGCAAATGCTTTGAAATGGATTGATCTTAATTGTTTCAGACAGGTAACGCAGACATTAATCATTGTCTGCTTGACCCACCCTGTACTGATGAGGGGAAAATACCCCGGAACTGGTCTACAGGTGGTCAGCCTGAGTGAAGTGGTTAATATTGAACCATTACGCAACAAACATTTGCAAAGTACCTTGTAGGACTTTACACGTTTATCAATCGGATATCATTCAACGTCCTGAGTATCAATTGAAGATTTTCATGATTCAAAATTGGTTATCCATCGTGTTCTCGGGAGCTCGTTCAGAAACACTCAATAGATAATTTGTCCTACAAGAGAAGCAATTAAGGTTTGGTAATCTGGTAATAAGCACACATGCTGAAAAGAAAATATTTAAATTGTTTAATACCAAACATGGAATAAGTTTGATATTTGAAGATATCCAACCACTTGAATTTGGAATATTTCCTGAAAAAAAACGTGTCTTGGGGACCATGTTCAATATGCACAGTAATTTTTGATTTGCCTTGATGCATTTAATAAATTCCTGGAGATTTTTCCATGTTACTTGGATGTCAAAAAATTAAGAAATAGCGATTTTCGTAACATATTGACTCAATGTATAGTTAAAAAATTTATGATAATTTTATGGTGAGTTTTTATTAGAATTGCCATATATCTAGTCATATTAACTCAACATTTTTTCTCAGTGTACTATTGGACAACTTTGCAGCCACTCGATTCAACACTATTTTTCCTTGTATCTCTTCCACACCTAGCTCTAAGTCGGAGTGCCTATAAAAATAAATTCTCTCTCAGATGAACCGGAAAAACTTCCCGCTTTCCTCGTAGCAGGCGTATAAGAATTGATGTCGACACGACTTTGTTTTTTGGTTTCCTTCCATATAACTTCCAGTGATAAACATTCGGCTTACTTGTGGAGTCAGGTGAAATTTGAATTTAAAATTGGACCCATTGAAGTCGGATACCGGAAAGTTCTGCGGTTAAATTGAAGTTGCTTTGACAAAATGTAGCGAACTTTATAGGTACAGGAGTTGGAAGGGCGTGTAGTAATTCGAGTTTCTGTTAATAGAATTCGGGGGATTGTGAATTGTTGGAGCGTAGGGGCTCTGGAAATGAACGATGTTCTAATTAACGGGTACTTCTTCCCTCTTTTAATTCAACAGTATCGAGAGAAAGTGTTGGTTTATCTCGGTTTTTTTGTTAAAGCTTTTAGTTAATTGAAATGTCTCTATTTTATGTGGTAAGTAGCATCCGGTTTGTAACTAAATACAATATCTATTTTGAATGAAAATATTGTGTTCTCAAGATTTGACGGAATTAACGGTTAATAATGAAAATGTAACTTTTTCAAAAAAAAAGATCCAAAATGAATTGACCTTTTTTTTAAATGTACACTGAAACATCCATTGTTTATAGTGAATTTCATGAGTACCTTTTCTTTACGTCCTGGTGTTTGAATTTCTAATAGAAGTTTTCCTAAGGGCTTTTGACTCATTTCACCCTATCATCCGGAATATGATCGAGAAACTCGCTTCTTTGTACAGTTCAAAATAGGTAAATAATTCAAGAATAGTTTGATTCGGTTCACTGGTAATATCGAAAATAATTTATCGTCAGAAGTCTTTCTCAGATGCAAATTATGTTTTTGATTAAACAGAAAATATTTTAATATTAAGGTTAGACAGGTCGTAGAAAGTCCAACCATTTTGATCTATGTTTTTTTTTGAAACAATTGAAATTAAAATCGTTTTTTTATTTTACCTCGTGGATGAATGGGATTTGGTCAAGGCTATTCACAATGACTCGTACATAACAGAGAAACATAATTTTTTAAGAAAAATTATTTTGTGTGTCATTTATTGATGAATCGATTCAGTCACATCACATTTTGATCAAAAATTCATTTTTTTTAAATGAAACTCCTATGGGCCACCTACCTGTCTCTCTAGAACATTCATTAAGGAAAAAAATAACACATCATTTTTATATTTCGGTGCAGTAACAAATTGTATACATTCAAAAATCTACAACTAGTTCATGAGTTTCCTTGTAGTTTGAATAATTTTTCAACTTAGTAAGCTGTGGAAAACAACATTTCTGAATCTTGTCAACTAATTGTGTTTCGCTGTCATCTTTCATCTTAACTCTCGAAAATTAGCTAACTTCCGAGAATTAGTTTAGTAGAAATGTAAAATCAAAATTATAGGTTCACAAGAAGTGAACAGGTTGATATGTTATTTATTCACGGAGAATGTCTTAAAAACAGTGTCGCCGCTTGTCAGTTATACGCTGAACGATACCCACACAGAAGACACCCACAAATAACCTTTTTCAAAAATGTGGAGAGAAGATTCCGAAAAGAACCCAACAATGGAGAAGATGATCGTAAGTGAGGAGGCAGAAATGAACGTTTTGCTTATGTTGATTTTGATCCAACGGCTTCGACGCGGGAATTGGAATACCAATGCAATGTTAGTCGAGAAAACGCTAGAAGAATTTAAAAAAAACACCATTATCGTGCTTATAAGTATAAATTACACAATTAGTTGACAAAATTCACAAATGTTGTTTTCCAAAGCTTACTAAGTTGAACAATTATTCGAACTGCAAGGAAACTCATGAACTGGTTGTAGCTTTTTGAATTCATACAATTTGTTACTGCACAGAAGTACAAAAATGATATGTAATTTTTTTCTTCAATGTAGGTATGTTTTAGAGAGACAGGTAGGTGGCCCATAGGGGTTCCATTTGAAAAAAATGATTTTTTTATCACAATGTGATGTGACTGAATTGATTAACCAGTAAGTGACACAAAAAGTAATTTTTTAGAAAAAAATAAGTTTTTCCGTTATTTGCGACTCATTGTGAATAGCCTCGACCAAATTACATTTATCCACAAGGTAAACTAAAAAAACAATTTTAATTTCAATTGTTTTAAAAAAATTACATTTGACATAAGGTTTGGACTTGTTTTGACCTGTTGAACTTGAATATGTAAAAATATACAGGGTGTTCTATTTGAAAAAACAAAGTTACTGGCATTTCCAGAAAAAACGCCATATTGGATTGTAATGTGATCAAATTCGAAATGGTTGCTTATATAACTGTACCAAATTTCAGAAAAATCCGTTCACGAATGCAGAAGATACAGGGGTGGCCCGATATCCTGTGTCACCCGGTATTGGTTTTATTCGACAAATGATTATCTGGTATCAATGATCTTATCGTACACAGTTATTATCTGAAATCAAGTCTAGCTGTGTGCACGTATCGATCTATTCGAAGAAATAAATTTGTATTTCGTGCAGAATAATTCATTTAAACATTCATAGCAGAGCGCTTTCGACTGTTAAGTCATCATCAGTGCTACCTGAAAGTGAGTAACCATTGAAAATGTGAAATAAAAAATTATTTGATTAAATTGAAATTATGAAAGAAAAAGTGAGGTTACTTACTTGTCAAGTTTACAGGAAACCATTAAAAGTATCTCTGCTGCATAAAACATCAATAAGTTCAGAGTAAAAACATATTACAATAGGCGAGAACACGGGAAAGAACTATTGCTTTAAATATACTTTGAAATACTCAATGCATATATAAATGTACCCGGAAAACATTTTTTGAGTCAAATTTCAATTACAGCGGTTCCCATTCGTTTTTGCAAATCAGCAAACTTTGAAGCTACTAATATTGGCGCTTTTTGTGACGTAAACGACCGAGCAGCCAATAGGCTTAATCGGGTTGATTGTGACATTAAACGGCAATGTTGCCAAGTTTACTAAACTGGAACACTATTTGCAAAGTCTAGATTTGAAAATATTGCAACGTTGCAAAATTGATTTAAGCTGTCAACTGTGGTATTGCTTGATCGGGTGATTACGTCACAACATTTTGCAATGGCGCTAGAAAGAAGACATTTGAATTTTGACAACTTTAAATATTTTTTTTTAGGTTAAGAAAATTAAAAAAGAAAGAAAGAAAATTACCAACAGAGTTTTCCCAAGCTGTAAAATCAATTTAAAATATTTTGAAAATTTCGTCCTCGCCGATTCATCCTAGGTCCAGGATTATTATAGATTGCATATTATCGGAAATCGATATTTCTAACCAATATTCATTGATGAAGTAAAGTTGAAGCTTGACAATATGTGACAAGAATGGAAGATGATTTACTTGACAAGTGGATTTTGTGACATAGAATCACAGAACTAGAAATCAGAAATAACCCTGAAATAAGCCACCAGTCAACTGGAACACAGATCTGATAATGAACACTAATGAGTTTTCTCAAAATTCATGAGTTTTATCATTCATTAAGTCATATTATAATTCAATTTCGATTAGTATCATTGCAATTCAAATACCAAAGTCAATTTATTTAGTTATGATAGGAACCTGAACCACAGAATAATTTCATTGGACTGAGCTAATAAAGTTGTTATCGGTGTCAAAGCTCAAATATGTGTTTTTTTGTCAAAATGAAAGGAGGAAAATATGTAAAGAATAATGAGCATCAGAAGTTATAATTCTCAAAAGAATAAGACTCTTAGAAATTGAAGTATCCAGAGTTCTTCCAGTCTATCGATGGTCCAGGAAAATGTTTTGGTATTTCTATAACAGATCTTTTATCACATTTCTCTAATCCCTGCAAGTTGTATAATAAGTTGAATATTTGCATTTCAGAATATTTAGGGGTAGTTTATTTGTGGAACACCAGTCATAAAAGTTTGCTAGGTCTTGTTCAAGGAGTTCACAGTCTCTTTGTGATTCTATGTTTCTGAAGATGTTCATGTCGTCTGTGAATAGCAAGAGATTGCTGTCGATAATAGTGCAGATATCATTAATAAATAATGAAAACAGAAGGGGTGCCAAATTCCTTCCTTGGGCACCACAAACTCGTAGGACCTATGACCGCTGTATTCAACATATTGAACGCAGTGTGACAGATATGATTGAAAAAATGTGAGGAGATTTTTGTCAAACCCATATATGTCCAGTTTATGCAATAGTAATGAGTGATCGAGCTTATCAAAGGCTTTTGAGAAATTTGGGTATATTACATACATATTGTTGTTTTCTGTCTATTGAATCACAGGCTAGTTGGGAGAAACACATTAAGTTGGTGACTGAATCGTTTAGCTATGAATCTATGTTGTTCAGTTTGAATTATATTTTTCACTTGGGGAAATATTTTATTATGAATTGATATCTCAAGAACTTCTGAGAAGCCTGATGGTAAAGTTATTGGTCGATAATATTGAGAAATGCAAATATTCAACTATCACATTGAGACACATCACTACACACTACAAAATCAACGACGTACTCCTACAATACGAAAACCACATCAAAGATCTCGGAATGACAAACTTAATTTTATAACACATATATCAAAAACAACAGCTTCTGCCAAAAGAATGCTTGGTTTCATATTCAGAAACTGTAAAGATTTCACGAATAAAAAGTGCTATGAATCATTTTTCAACTCCTATGTCACGAATATTGCTCCTTAGTCTGGTCTGCAGGATATTTTACATATATTTACAAACTGGAATCAGTTCAAAGAACATTTATGAAGTACATGGCATGGAAGTTGGATGATCTGTACTCTCCCCAAGGTATTGATAACAACATCCTGCTACAACATTTTGAATTACTATCCCTTGAAAACCGAAGAGCATACCATTCATGTATTTTCGCATATAAGCTAATAAACAACCTGATTGACTATCCAGAACTACTAGCACAAATAAACTTCTATATACCTAGAATTAATAGTAGAGTTGGGCAATACTTCTATATTTCAGAACCAAGAACTAACATAATGGCAAACTCTTCTCTGAACTCCATATGTAGCAAATTCAACACCATATGTAAAACGATGGACGATGTATTCGTATACACTTAGCACTTTCAAAAGTGAGCTTAGAAAATCACTACTGAAACAGCCGTTGTAATACAATTACCATTATAATATATACGACAGAAATATTATGTATAATTCTTCTTACATTTTTAAAATCATGTTTTCACTTCAATTTTTGGACAATAAAGTATTTTTTTTATAAGTTATAGAGTCGAATACAATTCCGCGTCCGCTCGGCGAACAAAAAGTAATTAGCATTTTATGAAATTAAGTTTTTTTCTGAGTAATTAATTAATTGAGGACCAGTTATCCTTTAACGTAGCTATTGATATAAGTTCAACTATTTGAACGGAGTAGAATTCTGAGAACTTTCTGGCTACGAGTCATTTGATGATACAGTTTAAATACCATTCAATTGCATGTACACGTGAACGTTTATCAACTCGCTTCCTTGTGTGTTTGTCTGTTCGGTACAAATTTTCTAATCGATTTTAAATTAACTTCCCGTTGAGCTGGAGACCTGAAAAAAAAGTAATTTATTTCCAACAGGGGTACCCAGTTACAGGAAATGTTATTACAACAATCAATTAAATATATATATATATATATATATATATATATATATATATATAATATATATATATATATATATATATATATATATATAAATATATATATATATCATTCTCGATATATATATATATATATATATATACGGAAGTAAATGCTGATAAGAAAATTTGTAATATTTAACATATAATTAAATTTTAAAGTTCAAGAGAAAAGTTTGAGTAAACAAATAAACAAGAAAACACAAGAATACATAACACCAAAGTACTGTAAGGTTGCTGTAGTAGACATGAACATTATAGATACTCAATAATACACGATATAACAGCATTCAATGAGTCAAAATGAATGTCACGAATTTCACAAATTTTGTTGAAGCTATCGCACATGAAATTCAACGGTGATCGTAGCATAACGTTTGTTCGTGATGCTTCGCAATGAAACTTGGCATTGGGCCGACCTCCGGTTCTATGTACTAGGAAATTAATTTCGTTTAAAAGAGCAGCACAATCAATATTGTTATTAATTAATTTATACAAAAATTCCATACCAAGAATAATTCTCCGTATTTCCAAAGATGTCATTCCGAAACGTGACAATAAAATATCATGATCGATGCCTCTCACAGGATATTGTCCATCAACTTTCAAGCATAAATATTTCAAAAATATCCTCTGTACACATACGATTGATATTTTTTGGTAATCGTAGAATGGATTCCATATCAATGAGCCATACTCCAACTTAGATCTGGCAAAGGCAAAATATAGCAATTTTATGGTGGCAATGTTTTCGAAGTTTTTGCTATTTCTGTAAATAAAACCAAGCATCCTATTTGCATCCGCAACCATTTTTCTAATACGTGTTGTAAATGTGTATTTGCTGTCGTATGTTATACCAAGTCCTTTATCTCATGTACCCGATTGATCGTATTATTGTTGATAGTATAATCATAGACTATGGTTTCTGATTTTCTTGTAAACGATGTAATATTGCATTTGGATACATTTAGTTGTAGACGATTATTATTACACCAAAGTTCAATTAAATCTAACTCAGACTGTACACAGTGACAATCAGTTATGTTATTGATTTTATAGTATAATTCAAGGTCAACTGCAAATAGGAGGCTGGGAATTTTCAAAGAGGTTGCCAAGTCATTAATGAAAATTTAAAACAAGAGAGGCCCTAGATTAGAACCTTGTGGCACTCCAGACGTAACCACGTATAAAGCAGATTTGAAAGATTCGTTTTCAACAAACTGTTTCGTGTCAACTAGGTATGACTCAAGTAGACTGAGCAGTTGCCTGGAGAGTCCCAATTTTATTAAGCTCTAAATGAGTACAGATATATTGGTTCAAACATGCAAGGTTTGTTGTACATGATCTTTGTTGTATAAAGCCGTGCTGGGTGGGGGAAATAACTTTCTGAACATGAGAGTAAATGATACATATTTTTAAAGAGTTTGGAAAAATCACATTAAATATATAACATATTCAGAACTGGATGACACTGCAATATCAACTCGCTTTCTTGTATATATGTTCGTTTATTTGTCTGTAATAATGATAATAGTAAGGAGCAATACATTAATTTTTTTCAAAGGTGTTTTAATATATGTGAATCACCCTGTACTCATTAAACACGCACCATTGCCATTTTGCCAGTCCTATGTCTTCCTACTCGCGAACTATCAAGCCATATTTGTTTTATTAGAGCGAAAACAGCTTCGTAGAAGTTGCCTACAATTAACACCGAGAAGTAAAACATAGAATGGAGTAAAAGCAGCTAATTTCCGCTCTCGGAGCTCTCGAGATTGCCGGCAAGATCGTGGTTGAATTTCAAAATACACTGTGGGAATTCACAATGCACAAAATGCAATTTTAACGGCACAAATAGAGGATCTAATAAAAATAAAATTGTATTAGATAGTGGAGCCGGAATCCTACTTCACTTATCAAACAAAGAGGCAATCTTGTTGCCATTTAAAACGGTATACGTATAAACTAAATATGTATAAGAGGTAGTCTTCTTGGATTTGGAAGTACAACAGTAGTTTAAAACATAAAACATTCCGTATTAATGTGTGATGAACAATATTTCTGATTGGTTCGCTCAATTGTGTTCCTGTGTTGGTGGGCCAAGGTGGATTTCCAGGTAGTTCTAGTCATCTTCTAATTACAATGTGGGCGCTTATCAATTTGTATTAACTATAAGAAATTACTGCAGGTTAGCCTTGAATATCTGCAGATTTAATTAGATTTTCGATTAATCAGATTGAATTTGAAAAAATGTTCCTGAATATCTTGGCGATATGTATAGACTGTATAATTAGCTAGTTCAAGTTTACATTCATTTCTTCTTCCACTGATAACTATGGATGTTTGAATTATTATAACTATGAATGTTTTTATGGATTAGTGTTTTCTCTTTGAAGTTATTCATGTAGGATTTTCGATAATCTTATTGTATGGCAAATTATCCTTTTTTGTGCGACGAACATTATATTGCTACCGACAACTGATGAATGATTGTTAAATTAACCAATGCATAATTATTGACCACGACAGCTCATCAAATGTTTAATTGCAAAGCAGGGCTCATGCAATTTGTAGCAGATCGTATTAATGTATACTTACCATCTGAGATTGCAATCAATGTTCGTGCCTAGAAATGTTGTTATTGTTATATAAGCCTTCCAGTGACGAAACTGAATTGAATAAGAATAAGTTGAATAAAATTTAAATTTGACGATTCCAAGATTCATCCATTCATATCTGAACTAGATACTAATTACTGATTTATCATCTGCAAATATATCTTTTTTTCTCATGTGAGTTTACGCTATAATAATAAATGACTTGAAAGACACAAATGTAATATTTAAAAAATCTAGGGATATTCCTTATTCATTTGAAACTCCTCTGATAATTATCTATTGCTATTTGTAAATCCCAGTAATGTTCTGATTATTTTATCTTCTCCGTTGTAATCATCATTGTTGGTTGAATTATCGTTTTGTATACTCTCATTTTCGTTTCCTTTCTTAGTATTTTGCTTATATCCATTTTTTATTTTCTTATTATACCCTACCCTGCTTTCCTTTAATTCTGCGTTATTACACGGAAAAAAAAGATGTGTTAATTCAACCAAATTAATTTAGATACTCTTATTATTGTCTTGGCCCGACTAAATAAAACTCATCCCAAAACAATGCAATGCTAACACAATGCACAACATTTCTTTGTTTTGAATATATGTTCATCTATTGAAACAATGCCCAACTCATATTGAATGAACATTTGTTTCAACACAAAATATTTATTCGAATCAAACAACAGAAATAGATTAAAGAATATTAGTTGAATTATATGCGTTAGATGGCGAAGCTTTCGCACAACTGACCCTGACTTGGATAATGTTACCGAATATAAAAGCTAAACTTTTTATCTTTGCGACGTCTGGACTTAAATGGCTGGTGTAAGCTCTCATGCTCGGTTGGCGTATTTGTCAATTCAGTGGATTAACAAAATGATACTCATTTAAATAAATATTTTTAGTGAAAACATCAGATTTTCTGTTGAATTGACATTTTATTGAATTCATCAATTCGACATAAATACTTGTTTGAATGAATATTTTTGTTAAAGCAATCAGCAAATTTTGTAGATCTGATTATTCCATTCAACAAAATAATTACATAGCTGAAACAACATTTCTACCAGAACGAGTTATGAATAGAGTTGGTCGAATAAGATATTTGGTTCATGCAAATTAGTTTCAGTTAATTGAAACTTCAAATTTGATCCAAAACCAAGAAATAATTTTACTCATTTTGAGATTATATTTTGTCGTGCATATACGACTCATTTATTTGATGATTCAAATAAATTTTATTTTATTCAACTTTTTTTTTTTCTGTGTTCTTCCACTATTAGATAGAGTAACATACTATTTTACAACTTTTATTTAGTTTCACCTGTCCCGATGTTTGTTATCAAATCTTGCAAGTTAAATTTGACCCATTTCTAGTTGTTCGATTAACGTGAAATTTGGCAGGTGTTCATAGTTCCCGTGACAATGCATTATGCATTTATTAGAGAAAAAAAACAAAATGGTCCAATTCGATTCAAAATTGGTATGTGGGGGTTAGAGGTACTTACTGAAAAGCACAAAATAAAATAATTAATAAAAAAACATTTTCAAAAACAAGCTTTTATTCAAATACCCTAAAAAGTACAAAATAATTGCTTTGGATGTGTGACGTAGGTTACTCCGTGAGTTATAGATTCAAAAGTACGTCGCATCTGTATTCGAAATTAAAACTTTGCGCGACAAGCTCTTGAATCTATAACTCACGAAATAACCTACGTCACATATCCGAAGCAATTATTTTGTACTTTTTAGGTTATTTGAATAAAAGCTTGTTTTTAAAAATTTTTTTTTATTAATTATTTTATTGAATCTAATAACTTCCTCACCAACACTCAATTTGGTTTCCGCCAATTCCACAATAAGGGCACTGCTGAAGGTCGTGGAAGATATTGTTGGCGGCCTTGAGAACAGGCAACATTCCATTCTCTCCATGTGTGACTTGTCCAAGGCTTTCGACTGTGCCTCTCACGACTTACTGTTAGAAAAGTACGGGGTTAGAGGAACACCACTCAAACTGTTGTCATCGTACTTAACAAACAGACAACAACTGGTCAAAATTCCATCTACAACATCTGAACTCAGGATGTTAAAACATGGAGTTCCACAGGGATCGGTCCTTGGACCCTTTTTTTTTGTTTATATAAACGACATCTGTCAGCACATGCTACAGGACACTACCACCATTCTTCTCGCTGACGATACATCACTTATCAATATGTCTCCAGATTTTTATAGCCTCAAAATTCTAGCAGACAATTTGATTGAATTTGCTAGAAATTGGCTCTCTGCTAATTTCTTACATCTCAATGGTGAAAAAACGCAACGATTGATTATTTCCAACAACAACAAGTACACCTCAGGAGCACACTGCAAGCTTCTTGGAATTACAATTGATAATACTCTCAGCTGGTACTATCATACTCAAAAACTGAACAGCGAGCTTTTTAGTGCAATATTCCTCATAAGAACATTGAGATATGTTGTAGGTACTGAATTATTGAGGCATATATATTTTGGTCTGTTTCGTTCTCGTATCAGTTATGGAACTATTTTATGGGAAAATTTCAGCAATGCGGTAAAAATCTCCAGATCCCAGAAGAAGATCATTCGCCTCCTAGCTGGTGTTGGACTCCGTGATCACTGTCGTCCCCTGTTCATTGATATGAAAATAATGACACTACCATGCATTTATATTTATCAGACTCCCTGTGAAATACACTCAAACAAAGGAAGTCATAATTTTTCGTCTGATATTCACAAATACGAAACCAGATCGGCAAACCAAATAGCTCTTCAACGCTTCAGACTCACTAAGTCGAAATCGAATTCCCTAAATTTGAAACTTTATAACAAGTTGAGCTCAGAAGTGCGCGATTTGAATAATTTTTTTAAGCTTAACGTGAAAAGTTTCCTCATAAAAAATTGTTTTCCTAGTGTAGAAGAATTTCTGAACGCATGAAAAATTTGTATATAACTTTTACCACTTATTAATTTATTTATGTTTTCTTACGACAAAATATTTTTAAATGTTATTTTTAAACACATACATATTATCTTCCATATATAATATTTCTGTACAAATTGACGTGCTATAAACCGATGTGTAAACTATCCAAATAAAGTCTATTCTATTCGTTACAAATCTTCGAATGTGTGCGTGCCTATTTTGGTGTTGCTATTTTTACCATTCACTAGGCTGTCCAATCTCATCATTTCTGTTTTTTCTTGGTTTATCCTCAGTCCCATGTTTTCACCTTTTGTTTTTTCTAGCATTTTCACGATTTTTTGAGACAATTACTATATTATCATCATATGCTATAATTTGCATTCAATAAGCGATCTAACAGCTCAAAGTACATTTCTTTAATTTTTCCCTCTTTTGAAGTATTTAGTGTACATAGCCTAGACTTAAAGAAAGTTATCAAAAATAACTAGAAGAGGGCTTCACTTTACAGTATATTGTTGACCTAATGAAAGATCGTCGAGACCTCGTCGAGTAACTCCAATCGTTGGTTCAGATGAATAAAAATTGAGAAATCATCCGGATATTTGAATGAAAAAACCCAAGTACCATTTATTTCGCCAATTTGTGTATTCCAGATTGTCCGTGAGTGACCTTGAACCTTCAACTGAAATTTCAGAAGTATTTCATGATAAGGTAGATATTTTCCTCTCATCCACCCGGTATATTTCCATATTCCCAATTTCAAAATATATTTTTTAAGGCGTTTCCATTATGTAAAACACGCATCATGTGTTCCGAATTTTTACATACGTAAAAATGTTATTAGAATTCCAGAGATGTTTCTGATATTCCTCTTTTGGGCTGCGTTTGAATATTGAATACGGACGCATCAAGACGATTCCTTTTCGAGTGGAGTCTTTCATACTAAGCATATTTTTTTTTACGAACAAGGTAATAACATCTTGTTATCAGGAATGAATATGGTTCTTTGAGTGGCAGTCGGGGGAATTGACAAACGAGTCGACTCGTTCTGGTGTCAGTCAGTCATGGCCATCCTCACATCCAATGGGTGTCAAACCTGAAAAATGCTAAATTATGAAAAAAAAATGGTAAGGATTTTCTAGTATTCCAAGCGTTCCTTATGGAAAATTGTTCTCCGTATATTTCAATGAATTTTCAAGTACTCCCAATGATAGTATTTCGTCCTTTTCAGTCGATTGATGCGCTTTCAGAGATCGCGAGCCAATAGATTGAATGGGAAATTATCATTGATTATGTTGTATAAGAAGGACGCTTCCACTATCAAAATTCAATCCGTTCATTACACTTTGAAACACAACTAATATTATTCTTTAACAATAGAATACTCCTTCACTCCTGACTGACTCGCCTATCGCATATGACCCGCTATATATAGGATGGCCGAAATTTCCAGAACAGTGTCGACCGGGAATGTTCCATAACGTCATCGCTAACGGTCGGATTTCTTCTCGAGTCTTCGAATGGCAGTTATCGAACATTTGGAGCATGACATCATCGGTAACGGCCATTTCTCGAATTTTCCAATGGCGGTTATCGAACATGTGGAGCGTGATGTCATCGGCAACCAGCACAGGGGCGTACACAGGGTATTCTCGTGATTTTCGTAACACTCCACCCCCCTCTAATTTTGATCGTCCCGATCAAAAGTAATTGGTTCACCATGATAGGGCTTCAGTCTGTCCAGGCCCAAGCAGCATTATAGTGACGGAAACTGATACTGCAACTTCGACTAGGTGGTTACCACGTAATCACCACTAAATCTACCACTATGCAGTAAGAATAACAAAAATTTTATATTTGTATGGTTGTAGTCGTAATTCCCATCTATGTGGTAGCCACTCCACAGTTCTATAACTTATTAGTGTTATTTGAGGTGTCTGAAACAGTATGGCCACTGAGCAAATCACTTTAAAGGTTATTGAACTTGCAAGTGGAAAATAACCATTGCGGTAACCATCTGTACCACTTAAATAACACTTGGAAGTCACAGTCACTTTCAAGAGAGTATGATAGTTTCAGTGACGTTTTGGTAACTTCCATAAAACCTTCAATGTGGCAGGCAGTTGATTGTGATATGTGGTGATGGTTGCCACGTTCTTGCTATCTCCATAATTGATAGCCACAGTACGCATTTAATAAAAGTCACTACAAATTACAATATCCTTCAAAATCACCATTCCGCGCGATGACAAAAACTAACCTAAGTTTTCTCAAATTATTTTATTGTGGCTCACAAAAAGTTCATTTTACCTGTTACATGAATGATATTCATTCAAAATAAAATGGGTTATGCGTTTTCAATAGAAAATTTTTCTTGAATTTGTGTTAAAAGGTTGATTTAAATAGATTGGATCTCTGACTTGTGCCCTGCTTCATATTTATACCTTAATTGTTAATTCTGTTTGCATATATGCCATCATTTTCATAACTTGTTAATTGATAATCGTTACTTGATAATCGTTGATTGGAGCTGCATAAATCCACTATACTTGCTACATGTCCTTTTCAACAATTAATGAACATGTACCCGCAATTTCGAGGTTATAACTTTGAAGCGGCAGGTTATATATAATAGCCCGACGTGTTCGCCCCTTTCAAGGGTATAAGACCTATTGTAATTTTTAGGTTATAACTTCGAAGTGGTGAGTCATGGGCCTGCGACGTTGGTACCACCTTCCAGTCGAGGAAAATATGATAATTTAGTTCCACTACACTTTCTGACACTTTAAAGTTATATTTTCCAAAAGCCGCCATATTTACAGGAATATGTTGGGTCGCCATTATTAGAGAAATTATTGAAATATCCAATTAAAATTTATTTACCGTCAGCACTGCATCAAACGTTTTAACTAAGCAAGATTGATAAAACAATGTATGAGGGATTTAAGTAGATAATTTCAGAGGCGAGTTATTCCCAAAATTATAATGTTTTCCTCAAATAAAGAGTATTCAGATGATGCCTGCTTACAATCGAGCTACAACACCCATTTCAATCGTTTTGATTTTATCCCGATCAGAAGTATCCAAATTCAATATACTTACTCACGCGTTTGTATGTTTATATGTTATATATTTTTATATTTGATCGAGTATTAGAAATGAATCAGGCAAAATGGAAGAATGGGTAACATTTATCATAAAAATATGTTGCTGAACAGAGATCGAGCTATATATTATTTACACAAACGCAGTCAGTTGTTTAACGTGTCTTGTGTCGGCCACTACCTATCCACGTTTTTTCCAGGTGACCACAACGTGGTTGGAATGTGGCTATCTGAGATCCAGGAACGTAGATCGGAACGTAGCAGCCACCAAAAAATGTTCCCCATTTTGGTAGCCGCCGCGTGATAGAACCGTGTATATTACGTGGCAGTGGTTGTGGTCAAACACCTACACGTTTTCGAGAATTGTGGCCGCTATGTTTCGTCCACTTGAAATGCTAGTTGGGGGTGAACAACCTTCATCTCAGTCCTAGGGCTGCGGTGGATTATGTAAACCACGTCGTACATCCTCTCCTTCACCTCGTACGGTCCTTTCCAAAACGGTGTTAGTTTGGGGGATACACCAGTCTTTCGCCGTGGATTGTACAGCCAAACTGTTACCTTCCTTGAATCCTCCTGAATTAGCTTTCAAATCATAAAGAGCTTCCATCCTGAGCTAGGTTGAGCCGTGGACCGCTGCTCTGTATGCCATCAGAAAAAGTGGAAGGTGTCCGTTCCAGTCCTTCTGATGTTTTTCCACTACCTTGGAAAGATGTTCTTCCATAGTTCGCTTGAATCTTTCAACCATGCCATCTGACTGGGGGTGGAGCGCCGTGGTTCTGGTCTTGTTGGTACCCATCAGCTCGCAAACTTTCTTGAATAACTTCGACTCGACATTCTTTCCTTGGTCGAAATGTAGCTCCATCGGTACTCCGAATCTCGAGAACATGTTGTCCACCAATGACCTGGCTACTGTGGATGCTTCCTGGTCTGGAATGGCATAGGCTTCCACCCATTTCTGAAATAGTCCATGGCAACGAGGATGTATTTGTTGCCATCGTCCATCACAGGAAAGGATCCAGCTACATCAATGGCAATCCGTTCGAGTGGTGTATCTTGCCTTGGGACCTTTGGTGGCACCGTATTCCGGACATCTTCGGCACCAGCTTTCTACATCGCCTCGACATTGAACCCAGTAAAACCTCTGCCTATTCTTGTCCAAGGTCTTATTGACTGCCAGACGTCCTCCTGATTTTCCTTCGTGAATTTCTTTCTTTCTTGATTACCTTCCGTACCCGTTTAAGTAATCCATTTTCCACAACTAGGAAATCCCGTTGTGCCCACATTGCCTTGAAGATGGGATCTCTCTCTCTCTCTCTTTCTCTCTGAAATATCTCCCCAGGAGGGACTGCCGGTTCCGTACTCTTTCCAATGTACAAAGTCCCCAATGTTTGGATCGCGTTCCTGGTCCTGTTTTATGTCCAGTCGTCCTCAGGTAAGTCTCTCGTTCGTCTGATGCTGGCAACTCCTTCGCGGTACTTTGTTCTCTGCTTGGGTACTCTGAGATGCGGTCTTCTAGACAATTCATCCGCACTACCATTTGCGTGTTCTAGGTTATGTTCGGAATTGGTATTATTCTGGTCAGTCTTCTCCTTGGTGGGTGGATTATCGGTGATTTTGATACCAGCTCTATTCTATCGTTCAGTTTATCTTCCTAAGGTGGCCCTTCAATCAATACCGCGTAACTTTCGGCCTTGAGGTTTTAAAATCTGCTTCCACTTCCAAGGAATGAACTAAAGCTTCACCGCATTTCTTGAAGCTTGTTAATCTTAGGGTGCTTTGTATTTCGATGTCCCTTATTCTATCAATAAATACCTGCACTGCCAATTGTTCCTTGAAATCCTTGGGGGCAAGCTGGATAAGTCTTTGCACGGCTGCTTCAAACTACTGCAGACTTTCACCCGATTTCTGCACACGTGTTTTCAACTGTGTCCGGTTAGCTGCTCTCGATGTTGGTTGCCGTATCTCAATTATAAATCAGCAATAAGGTCTCCATACTTTCGATTTTGGTCTTCTGGGATGGTCTGTAACATTGCTTAAGGTCCCCTCAGGGCCACTATAAGTGCCCTTGCCTTTTCTTTGTTGTCCCATTCATTGGTCGATGCCGCCCCTTCAAACTGTTTTCGATATAGGGACCATGGCGACTGTCCATCAAAAGTCGGTGGTTTTACGGAATTTTGCGATATGGCAACCGTGTCACGGTGGTCTTGGATTTTCAGTGAAGCAATTTTCTTGTCCAGTTCTTCCAAGTGCCGCATTGTTTTCTCATTCACTTCTCGCACTGCCCACACTTCTTTCTTTGCTTCTTCCCGGACTGCCCTGACTTTTTTCCTCGCTTCTTCTCGTACTGCATCAACTTCTTCCTTCAGTCCTACGATCTGCCCTTCAGTTTTCTGGAACATCTCCTGGAGAAATACTTTCTGTTGTTCTCGTTCCTTGTTCTTTTCTTCCAGAATTTCCCGGAAATTTTCCTTATATGTTTATTTTCCTCTTGTTTTTCTTTTTCCCGTCGTTCCTCTTCCTTCTGACGACGTTTCTCTTCCTCTTGCTTTTCTATAGGCCGTCGTTCCTCATGCTCTTGTTTTTCTATGTAGCGTCGTTCCTCATCCTCTCGTTTTTCTATACGCCGTCGTTCCTCGTCCTATTGTTTTTCTATACGCCGTCGTCCCTCAATACCCAGGATATTTTCGTGATTTCCGTAACAATACTGTATAAAAAATTGCAACCACAATGTTAATTTCATTAATTTCTAATTTTGGAGCAATTCGCATAAACGTATTCAACATATGATATACAAATCGAATAATTTCTGGCATGTGCTCTCTGGCTATAGCAGTCGACTAGTTTGTGTATCAGCAGCGATCTGATGTGGGGATTGCGCGGTTGCCTTACATCAGCGCTGATGTACATTGCAATGGCTAATTTTCGAAATTCCATGCGGAATATGGTAGTTGAGTATGATAATACCAATCGCATGCTTTTGACTCATTCTGTACAGGGTGTACACTAACTTGCTGTACTCCCGTGAATGACGGGTGAATTATGCCATTTTATACAGTGGTTGAAAATTGAAAAAACTGAATACAAAAAAAGTCAAATTCAACCAAATTTCGGCCACCACTGATAATAACGCGCTACTCTGAATCGTAACACTTGCAATTGCCGGATAGAAGATTTACATTTGAACATGTCGAAATCTAAACTGATTATTTTTTTCACTAAAGAAAACAAACGAACCTCATTATATTCAAACTGGTAGATAAAGTCAAAGTCAGCATACTTCAAAGCGATTAACAAACCACAATTATCAATAATAATTCGAGGTATTGTAATACACACAGTTTTTTCAATTCGCACGAAAAGTAAACGAGCTCGAGCGACCGAGTGAACTAATCATGGACGGCGAAGCAGCGTTGTTAGGTAAGAATCATATTTATTGCCAACAACTACTCGCACACGCCTCCAGCGATACATTGAAAACTGTCTTCGAACGATATGACGTTTGTCAGATTCGACTACCGTTTTCTGATTGGCTGGCGAATAAAAGATCTGAAAACGATGTGCATAAAAGTAATTTCAACCTCATATGGAGGTCCTTATTAATACAATTCATCATTTCGAAGCTATAATCCAATATGATATGATGGTCGGAAACCGTAATTATAATATTATAATCGAAACACAAATAACGATTATTGAAATATCCTAATATCCATGTCAAATGTCAGTTCGCTGAAGTTAGTTCCTCTTACTAAACACCAAACTGTTCCGTGCGTATTTTGAACTTTCGTTCAATTCGAAGTGCTCTGTCTCTCTTTCTCTTCATAGTCATTCGAACGTTTTGATTCCTCATGGAAAAATCAAAGGAATGAGGAGTGTTTCTATTGTATTTCTCAAATAGTGTGATAATTCTGCTTCGTTAAAACACGTTAAGCGCCTGAAACCGTACAACGACACTCTAGCTTGTACTTGTCTCAGGATATTTGCGGCTAAGCTACAGTGAAGATGGAGAGTTTCGTTAAGTAGTCACTGTAATTATTAAAGTTGGAAATGGGCTCCAGATAAATCTATTCCCCTCAAAATATAGTTCGTTCCAAACCTCAATTTACCAAAGGGTTGAAACACCAAGAAATAATAATACGACGTACGACTCTAAGGAATTTATTGATGAAAAAATAAATAAAATAAAACTGCTGCTCCTGCCTTTATAAGTAAGGCAGAATTTAATATAATTTATAACAAGAATTTTGAATTTTGGGGTATAAATTCATTTAAATTCCTTATTATGATAACAGAAAATAGTAGAACTGTTGATGCTGAACTTCTGTATCTGTAAGCATACCACATATAAAGAAAAAGAACAGTTGAATCTAAATAAAATGCCAAAAAATTCAAGTTTTGAGTGCAAGCAATAGCTTCGAGCATCGCGTACCAATCAAGATTACAAGTATATCTAAATATCAAGCAGAAATTGAGAGGTTTACTCAACTTATTATATATGTATACCAGGTTTACTACACGCGACCGCTTGAGCTCAGGCTTTGCGCATGCGTGGTTACGAAACCCTCAGATAATTCAATTAGGCCATCCCAAATTCCGCTTATCAATGGCCGCATCAATCATAAATATCAAATACAATTCCTGTTAAAATATAAACAATACCGCAGGTGGAATGATATCTAGTATGACATGGGCCACGACACAAGCGAATACAAGAGCGAGTTTAGTATAGTACAACACCGATTAATACTAAAGGCAACGCCTTCCAATATGTGATCAGTACCGCAGATGGAATAATATAAATATATATGACGATGTTATGATGAGAAATATTAGTTCAATATAAAAAGAATAAAAAGTGATATAATGATACTTATTTATCACATAAATACCTACTATGTTTGTTTTGCAATTTTTCTATACATTTCACTTCGCTGGAACCTTGTTTTACCATTTCCTAGTCAACGCACATGTCTCAATAAGTATGTTGCCAACAATACATTCAATGTGCACAACCCATAAAAAAAATATAGAAATAAAAATTCATGAATAAACTTTGGGTCTCAAGTAGATAAAAATGGTATTCAAGTTGTAACATCCTGTATGGTAAAAAACAGTTTGATAGAAATAATAAAATATTAAATTTTTGAATACATAAAATTGTCAAATATGAATTTGTAAGCTATAGAGATGTAAATTGTAAATAAAATCCTCAGAATAGTTCAGAATAAGAAAAAGTGCCCCAGAAAGTGAGCAAAAACCCAAAATTTGTGAAAATAAGCAAAAAGTGAGTGTTGCCAAGAAGAGAAATAATAAGCTTTGAGTAGGGAAAAATTATATTTGAAAAAGAAAGCCATACCAAATTTTAAAAAACTATAAAGGAGAAAATACAAGAAGAACGGAAGCAAATCAACCATTAGACAATATAAAACATATTCAGAGACAAATAGGAGTAGAAATTATCAAGGAAAAACCACTCACCTTCAGAATACAGCCTAAGTCCTATCCGTGACGTTGTCATTAACAAAGGGGCCTTCCACAGTGGAACTGCAATCACAAATATCCGAAGAACACTTCCAGGATTAACGAGAACACTCAAGAGAAATAATAAAAGGTATTTTTTAACCCAGAACTAAACAAAGTGAGCGTATTTGTGCCAGACACTTCTTTCGGGTATTTTGATGACTTTTATTCACTGATTTGAACATTATTTATTTTTCATGCTCATGAACTGAGTATAACCAACAAGCCTTTATCTTTATTATCGATGAATTCGCTATTTTATTGCTCATGGGCAAAGGTTTCACAACTTTATTTCACTGTTGATAAAATTAAGATGGATATCGCAGATTAGGTATATTGAAGGATTCATTTTCAATAGAAGAATAACTATTTGACCATTTTCTGAATTCATTATTCATCTGTTTGATCACATAACCACAAATATTTCCACAAAACAGTGCATTGAAAATTGACTTCAGGCAGAGCAACAAGTTGGCACTACTGAATCCTACCTTGAGAAAGGAGAATCACCTTTTTTCATAGGCGGACCGACTGAGCTGGGATAAGGTAAAAGAGTGTTTGAGAAAGGGTTAACAACATGGCCAAATATTTTATTGCTGTTATGATAGGTATTTCCTTTTCAAAAATTTCAAATGAAAATAAATCATTTAATCTAACGTATCATAACAAATAGCAAATATTTTGTTATGATGGTTAGGTAATAAAATAAAAATAATAAAAATCAAAATAATAATAACAATGTTAGCATTTTGAAAAGGGAAACATTCTTAATTGAATATTGATAGAAAGATTTTTCTGTGAATTGAAAAATCCACGATTAAAATGAAGTTATTTTTTGAGAATGTCTAACAGAAATGCGATGTCTCTCCTGCGTCAATGTTACGAATGATTTCTGGTGAGTACTCTCTTTTGGAAAACATTCTTCTTTGCCTCATTCATCTTTATGAGTTCTTAATTGAGACTGGAATAGAATCAATAAAATAAATTTTCAATTTTAGATTTTTTCTTTTTTAGGGCCTTTTCAGAATACTATAGTTATTTAATTCCAGCGTGGCTTTAGCCGGGGAAGTATTGTTTTCTGTTAGACATTCACAAAAAATAACTTCATTTTAATCGTGGATTTTTCAATTCACAGAAAAATCTTTCTATCAATATTCAATTGAGAATGTTTCCCTTTTCAACATGAATACCCCACAAGAGGTTATCCTGACGATGGAAGATAGTGACTGAAGTTTATCTTTCAGTCGCAGATGATTCCACATCTGATTTTATGAACATCCTGTTTATATTTTCAACAAATCAATCTATCATACCCCATGACAGGTTTTAATGTCAGAAAACACTAATTTCAAAGTGTCTCTCCAAAAGAAATAATTCCAACTTTTTCCATCTTTGCAAAGTGAGATTGCTTCTTGAAAATGTGTTTCCCATTTCTCCCGGTCTTCCCGATGATCGTGGAGGCGTGAAACAGATTTTCGTCGACAAAAATTTATTGAATACCTAGTGAATGCGATGTCTCTCCTGCGTCAATGTTACGAATGATTTCTGGTGATTACTCTCTTTTGGAAAACATTCTTCTTTGCCTCATTCATCTTTATGAGTTCTTAATTGAGACTGGAATAGAAAATCAAATAACTATCTGAATGAAAATGCAAATTTTCAATTTCAGATTTTTTCTTTTGAGTTAGGGCCTTTTCAGAATATCTATCAGATGTAGTTCAATGTCCAGCGTGGCTTTAGCCGGGGAAGTAGTTGTTTTCTGTTAGACATTCACAAAAAATAACTTCATTTTAATCGTGGATTTTTCAATTCACAGAAAAATCTTTCTATCAATATTCAATTGAGAATGTTTCCCTTTTCAACATGAATACCCCACAAGAGGTTATCTTGACGATGGAAGATAGTGACTAAAGTTTATCTTTCAGTCGCAGATGATTCCACATCTGATTTTATGAACATCCTATTTATATTTTCAACAAATCAATGTTAGCATCATCATAATAATATATAATATATTATATATATATATATATATATATATATATATATATACATATATATATATATTTATATATATGTAAATATATAGCACGAGCAACAATGGGTAGTGTATAATACCACAACGAAAATCAATATGTAACTTACGTGTCCAACGTAAGAGAGACACTCCGTGGTTCTTACATACTACTGGATCACCCTGTAGATTCCTCGGCCCGACTTCTTGTGGTAGCTCCCTCGTGGAATCACCCTGTAGACGTAGGAATTGTACTCCACCAGCATTCGGGATTGTTCACCCTGTATACCATTAACTGGGCACCCTGTACTCCCAAGTAGTCAAAGGTCAGTTGGTACCCCAACACGAATCCAAAACCACTTCCAAAATCCAAATCCAACACCAAAACAAGAACCAGAAATAAAAACCAGAAACCAAAACCCTATGGAAGGAAACACTGTGTTAGAAGTACCCTTATCATGGAAAGACATCAACAGCCGAATTATTCAACCCCCTCGGATCGTAGCAACCCAAAATAATAAGCTTTATTTCATCCATACGAATCACCACAGTATATAATTATAGAAAACGAAATAAATCATAATGTATAAACTCCCAATTTATTATTTAATTAATTGGATCACCCTCTATAAGAATGACCATGAAAAAAATCAATCCCTGAAACTAAGATCATTCGTCATTTTTATTACTCATTCACTCTGGTGACGGTATCACTATATAAAAATGACCTGTATATCAAATGAAAACCCAACCAATGATCGTATCATTGATTAAAATAATCATGGACATCCCAATATATTATTTCATGAAGAATTTTGACTTCCAAAGTGGAATTATTCACACCTGAATTAATGAATAAAAGTATTCACTTTTCCATGAGAAGCAGTTAACTGGCAACCCCGCTTTGAATACAATTTTGCGATTCATGCAGCTCCTCGAACAAAATGATCGATCGGAAACGAAGGAAAATCATCAATCACACAGAATTTTATTCATAGTTCATGGAAAATTAACGTACCCTGGCCGATTAGGGGTTCTGCCCTTAGGACAATACCTCCGTAGTTAAAATGGATGCGTTCCGTTGCACAAGAGAAGGATCGGCCCCAACGCATCTGTTGATAGGAAAAATCATTTTTCACTTATGGTGCTCAGACAAAAGATTTCGAAGTCTGGTTAGACATAAACGAGCAACACATACCTACCAAATTCGATGTATCATGCCCCAACAAGTTTCAGAAATCCAGTCCGCGTGGCGTGAAGTTCTTGCAAATCCTCCCCAGAGTTTCGAATCCGGATAAATTCCAAAATAAGCACGCAAGCTCCACCAATGATCCGGAATTCGTCCAGTTTGGTTCGAAAGAAATCTCGATTACGGATGACAATGGTCACAATTTATTTTGAGAATCAATTACTTCCACCCACCATTTTGACTTCTACTCCACAAGAAGCAGGAAATGATATTCCTCTTTGACACCGAACAATGTCACAGCTGCCCAATCATCGTCGACCACAACATCGATCATCACAACAATAGTTCACGAACTTGCCTAGCGATGCCGCTGCTCCAGACATTACCTCAGGATCTAGACCCTTCCTTTCAAGTATTTCCCGTGTTTCATCTCGTGAAACACGTAACATATGCCCTTTGACGATATGAACCTACGATAACAAACATTTACAATAAAATAGATGAGAATATTTCTCAAACCCTGCACGGTGTCTATATAAATGTATTATGTATCAACGAATATCGTGCTTCTGAGTTGCGTAGAACGAAATTCACTGCAGATTTGGCCAAAGGCCGAAATACCAGGGGCGTATCAAAATATCGTTCTCTACTTCGAATAAATGATGTGCTAAATAAAAATAAGAGTTTTGTACAATCAAAATAGTGAAGTTCTTTTACTCTAGAGCATAATGTTCTAGGGTCGAAAATGAACGTAACACGCCACGAAGCTCTAACCGTGGGTTTCCCTTTTTTGGTCAAATCGGCTCTGAAACCCAAACGTTCCCACGTTACATTTGCACTTTATTCGCTAAAAGTCAACAAGTGGGTTTCAGAAACCGTTAAAGCATATGGAGCGACATTAGTGGGGGCCTGGTATACCTAAGTATTTTTCTTTTTCTTTTGCAGATATAAAAGTAAAAGAATACATTGATTTGTTGAAAATATGAACAGGATGTTCATAAAATCAGATGTGGAATCATCTGCGACTGAAAGATAAACTTTAGTCACTATCTTCCATCGTCAAGATTACCTCTTGTGGGGTATTCATGTTGGAAAGGGAAACATTCTCAATTGAATATTGAAAGTCCACGATAAAAATGAATTCCCAGAAAAATATTTCTATTCAATATTCAATTGAGAATGTTTGCCTTTTCAACATTAAAAAATACACTATCAAAAAGTCAATATATTTAAATCGCGACCTTGTTTTACTTGAAATCCACGTATGGTTTTTTTGGCCTGGAACTACTTCAGGCTCCGAAACCCAAGCGGTGGGTTTCATTTTCAAATCTATTTTTTTCCGATTATTACCAATTTTTATGATAAGTGTCATATATAAATTACAATTATACAACCAAATAATCGTTTTTCTTTTCGTTTCTTGTTTGGGCTCCGGGGACCAAATATTCCAATGTATGGTAGGCTTTTAACGTGTTAAATGAGAAATATATTTATGTACAAAAGGTACAAGATATAAATCCTAAAATCCGTAACATTACAACCATCAAGTTTGCCAGTGGAAAATCTGTCTGCAGTTCCGCTTGTTTTATGTTTTGTATTGTTTTGTGTGCCTAACTTTTTTTCAATGTGTCTTGAATTTCGTTATTGACTACATTATTATTTGATCTAATCCAGAATTTTGTTTTTTGAACGAATTCATTATAGGTGTGATTTCCATAATTTCTGAGTGTTAGGGCCAGCAAGTTGTGTATTTTGGGGGAGAAATAAATTAATCTATTTCGTCCCAACCTTTTTCTCATGAATGGGGTAACACAGATGTCTGATCGCTGCTCTCATGGCGTAATTGTGTTCTATCAGTTCTATGCTTCTAGTTCTGCATACATACTTCATTTTGGCCCTCAAGCCAGAGTCATTGAAGAGCTGTATTGTGGGGAAGCGGGAAGGTCATTTGTACATTATTTCGATGAGAAG
The DNA here is from genome assembly GCA_018342105.1 of Gonioctena quinquepunctata. Classification (NCBI taxonomy): domain Eukaryota; kingdom Metazoa; phylum Arthropoda; class Insecta; order Coleoptera; family Chrysomelidae; genus Gonioctena; species Gonioctena quinquepunctata. The sequence continues at coordinate 77,311 of JAFIRS010000885.1, read as the reverse complement.
TTCTTATGTGATTGATACTTTTTTTATATATGTTTGGTATAAATAATTCAATAAATACTCTACACAAAGCAAAACAGCTTTAGGATCGCCTGGCAGCGTTTCCAATCTTATGAAATGGTGTTCATTTTTTTTCAGCATATTTCATGATGTTAAATAATACAACATACACAAATTTCTGGTACCTCCATTACAAATTTTTCATTATATCTTGTTACAAATGTAAAGTTGCCGTAGCAGGTCGTTACTCCTTAATGTTCTCTGGATATGTAGGCAAATGTGTCAACGAAACGACAATTTTAATTATGTCACAATATTGGCCAAGAAAATACAGCTTTGCCCGAGGTAAAGCTGGCAACATTGTAAACGTGAAAATCCTTCTACAGCAGTATAAATTACGTACGTTGTGTTCACATTGTGAAAAAGGGATCAATTTTAGACAACTCCAGTTTTACGTGTAGAACTAGTGCCATAAACACGTTATTTCAAGTGTGTGTCTAGTTCATTTAAATCGAGAAATAATTTTTTTCTCACTTATGAAGGACTTTTCGTAATTATTTCAAGGCAAAAATCTTTTCATTTTTAATGGACTATCAACGATAGTACAATAAGTTAATTTATACCCTGTGAATTAAATGGTCCAAAAATTGTAGGGTACATTGGAAATTACCATCTGGAACTTCACAATGTGCACGGGTCTGAAATCATTCACGATTTGAATAAATTAACGTTCACTTACCTCAACTTCAAAAATGTTTTCCAGTCTATAACTATAACTCGAAAAAACTCAATTAAAATCCAGAGCAAAAAGTTCTACACCTCTGCAATTCATTTCAAAGTTTAATATTGAGTCCAATAAACTCTCGAAACGAAATAATTTTTGCAACAGACACATCAATTTGCATCTCTTAAAAACTTGAATTGGGTTCTCCGATATGCTGTCGAAACTAAACTGTCTCTCAATGGAATAATAAAGAACAATTTGAAGAACATCCATCCCCTGAGGAATGCTGTTTCCCCGATTGACAGATCTCACTGGAAATATAAAAACTTTGGGGGAAAAGGGAAAGAAACGTTTTCCCTGAGGCGCCGAATATATGGCGGTCTTCGCAAGATTTGATTCGAATCGAAAATGCACCGTCGATAAGCATGTTTGTGATTTCCATTTTAACTTTAACTCGAATTTTTATCTATAATCAAACTGGAGAGTTGGGAAGTCGGAGAGAAGAAGAATATAAGGACTCTGGCAGAAGTGGATGAGTTTTATATTGGTTCTGAACGGTAATTTTTATGTTTTGAGTTGTCGGTACGCTTCCTTTTGTGTATTGCCATTCGAGTTGAATGGGTTTTGTGTATGATTTGATTTTCTCGGAAGATAGGCAAGCATATTTATCGGTATGAATATATACTACATAACATCGATTTTTATTTATTGGCTTTATTCGGCAAAAAATTTCTCTCATCTCACAACAGCCCACCGGAACGTGCTATAGTCTAGATATGTCCCTTTGAATCAGTCCTAGGGATGTACAAATGGAGGAATATCTCACAGATGTGTTTTCAAGACAGGTACGGCAGGTAACTTGAAAATAACCAGTCACCATTGGATTTTTACTGATTTTTTCGTCAAATATTATTTTGGAAATTGATAACTTCCTGGAGTTTATAAGTTTATTCATATAGATACTTTCAAAATTGAACACACAGTTCAATTCAAGAAATCCAGTGACTCTCTGTCATGTATTCCTATAAGTGGCAACAAAGTTTCATAACAGCCCTCAGGGTGGTCTGACGTCTGAAGGTTAGATTTGTTTTGCTGTAACAGCACTCATAAAACCTTCATAAAGCTGTCATAAGTCAACGTTTTCCCACTAATAAAAATATATATATATATATATATATATTTTGTTATGTTTAGAAGTACGTTAAATGTTTAAAGAGTTGAAATAGGAATGGAAAATTGAAAAAAACCGATAACTGAAAAATGTTCGTATTTATGTTATTTTGCAGTTTTTCTGAAGATTCTACCGTTTTTCTGAAACCTTGTATAATATTAATCAATACCTATGTTTGAAATAAACATGTTCTCAACATTACAAGTAATTGGCATCATTTAAAAATTTTTAGAAATCAAAATTTACGAATATATTTTGATCATAAGCAGATAACAAAATATTAAAAGTTCGAACATCCTGTATAAGAAATTGGATCTGAATACAATAGCCAATGAGATGCCAGGAAATATCTTGATGCAAAATTAGGAATTTTTAAAATAGGAAAAGCAGAAACGTGAAAAGAATGATTTTTACATGTCTTGTATATAGTTTATAACGTAGTTAGAAATGTTTTGTGAATAAAAACTGTCAAAGAGGTGGAATTAATATAAAGTGCAACAAAAAGTGCGTGAAAATAGAAAATTTAAGAACGAAAACAAAAGGTGTTGGTATCAAAGGAGAGGAATCAACAAGCGAAGAACATTGTAAAAATAAATAATTTTTTGGAAGAACCCATGATAAATTCACATCCTGATAAATCATCAATTTATATAAGAAAAACAGCTTGTTTGTCAAGACAACATGAGAAATGATATAAAGAACCATAGCAGATAAAAAGATCACAGATGCAAAGTTAAACTTACCTTTTTCATTGGAGATTCACCAATACGAGGGAAAGTCACAGCCGACAAAAGGATTAGCAGTTTCCAGGGACCGGAGAAAATCCGAAACATTGACATTCTCGTTACCAGACGTCCCAAGGTATTTTTTTTGAAACCATAAAAATCACCACAGTGCAAGTAAAAACAAAACTTTTAAAGAATTTGATAGAACTTTTCACGAATTACTATAAAGAACACATAACCTACAAAACTAGGTTAAAATTTCACTTTATTATCACATGATTTCACATTTGCTGTATATATGCTATGAAACACTAATCAGGTTATTTATCGCAGACTAGGTGGTAATAAGTTTTTCCTCAATAAAGGAAATTATTATTTGATGAATCTCTGCAATATTTTCAATGTTTGATCAACAATGAATTGCTAATATCTGAAATTGACATCAAGAGGGCTCCACAGTAGAACCGACTTCTGAGATTCCATAGGCGTACCGATTGAGTAAGCTGAAGTGACGGAAATAAGGTAAAAGAAAGGAGATATTGAATATTTATATGGGTATTCATTTATCACTACATATTAAATAAATCTTCAAAAAGGGAATTATCTTAAAGACTTCGAAAATAGCATAATAATAGGTAAACAAAGTAAAACAAAACAAAGAATAGCAAAACACCAAAAATATATATATTTTGTTATGATGTCTGATTGTGGAAAGTAAATAAACAAATATAAAATAAAATAAAAAACGTCCGCAATCAACGCATCATATATTTATATATATATATATATATATATATATACAGTGCGGCTTTTAATAGTCCCCCCTGTTAACTTTTGAACGGTTCCACGTAGAACAATGAAAAAAAAAGGTATTGTATGATATCATCAATACTACTTTTTGACATGAAAGACATTGTGATTGCCCGATAGATGACGCGGGGGGGAAAAAGGGCACATCAACTAGATAGTTCAATTCTCTTTCCAAATATCTAATTGTTTTTATCATCTCGTTGATTTGTCAAGCATAAGTGCGGATCTGAATGGTACCCTTATATCGATAACTTTTGAACGGTTTCATATGAAACAATCAGACAACAAATATTTTGAATGGTATTACTTTTTGAGAGAAGAAACATTAGAATTACTCGACAGAGGTCGAGTTGCACACCGTTGAAAAGGTAATTCAATTATAGTTTCAACCTTGGTTGTTCTACGCAATCACAATTGCGATGAGTGACACTGAATACCGTCAATAGAGGAGGATTCATTACTCAAATTATTTTTCATTTTCGAATTCGTTTCAAAGCTTAATTGGGTGAAAATTTTGAATCCATACAGTAATCCAATTTTTTTAATTAATGCGGCCGATAGTTGAGGAAAATCCATATTGAAGTAAACAAAAGACACTCAATTCACTAAATGATTTTCACTAAACGGGGTTTACAAAACCAGGACACGTGTTTCGCTATATAACCTCTTATATCTTTTTCAAGAGATACCCAAATCATTTATTTTCAGTGACCTTAATTATGAAGGGTATCATTTATTAGATTATGAAATTGGATTATTTTGTCGATGTTTAAGAATTTCTAATGTAACAATGATCATATCATTACTTACCTGCTCTTTATATTATCGCATTTGTATTTGAAGAAGAATTCCTATCGAAGAGAAAACTGAAGCAATCTACATTCTTGGTGAGGCCCGTGGGAACTACCATGCAACAGAGATAATTTTTAATGAAAAATTCCCTGATCATTCAATAACTCGAAAGTATTTGAGGGAACTGGTTGAGAAATTCGGTGATATCATTCAATACCTTTTTTTTCATTGTTCTACGTCGAACCATTCAGGGGTTATAGGGGGGGGGCGGCTATGAATAGTAGTATCGTGAGTGAGTGATCATACAATACCTTTTTTTTCATTTTTCTACGTCGAACCATTCAAAAGTTAAAGGGGGGGCATAAAAAGCCGCATATATATATATATATATATATATATATATATATATATATATATATATATATATATTCTCAGACTCATAATAACATGTTCTAATTTATCCTTGATGAAACAACAGCATGGATTAATTTTTTGATAATTCAACATGTTTTCATGATTTATGTGAAAACCCGTCTTCTGCAGGGAGAACATCAATTTAAAAAGTTCAATATACTTGAATAAGAATAAGCGCACGGATGGGCATCAGTGTCCGTTTTTCGCCTACCATTATTTTTCAAGAAAGATGAAAATTATAGCCGTGTTATCGTGGCTATATTAAGCTGAATTTGTATTATTGATACGAAACGTATAGTGTAATTGAAATGTCAACTGAAGAATTTGAATACTTTTATAATTAATATTCTCGTACCTAATAGAAACGACTATTTAGGCAAAGATGGAGAGGAAGAGTTACTTTTGTGTACTATCAAAAATTCACTATCATAAATTTTCAGGACAATATGTATGGGCTTAGGAATCTGTTTGGTTTATAAATATGTATGGGGCTAGTGAAAAGTGGTATATTAGTATTTTTTAATTTGAATAATTATTTTCTGCTTTTTAGTCTTGTGTGTGTCTAAATAGATCTTGATGAGATTCCCAACTAACATAGGAAAATTATACCAAGCAGAGGGGTAAAATGGCTTCAAGAAATCCGAATTTAGCTAGTTCTGACCAAATATTCTACCTTCAACTACTAACTAACTCCAGAATTATAATTCGAGTTATAAAAACCGTAATTGAGACCACCGAATCTCCATCAAAAACAAAAAATGTAATAGGCGTAGTGCATAGTATGAAATTACTTGTTATGAACTTCAAATATACCTTCACAGCCTCATGGGTCAATAGAGTTATTTATTAGGTTAAATTTCACATAAAGGTAATCAGCAAACTATGTTCATAATACTTGAACTTTCAGGGAAAACTTTCTAGTAAATATTAACCTAATTCTTACCTCATGCATGTTCATACAGTGCTTCTCAAAAGTCCGCTCCCCCCCCTCCTATTTTTGGAACGATTATACATAAACAAGTGAAATTTGGAAACTGGCCATTGTGACCAATAATTTTAAATGGAACCCTACGGCAAGCGACACCTCTTTTAAAAGGTATCGGAAAAACCTATTCAATGATACTAATTTCGTTTGTGTTTATGGCAGTTTTGGCAACTCGCTTTTAAAAAATGCAAAGCTGTGATGAATTAAATCAGTTAATACTAAAATTCCAAATTCAAGCTCCGCCTCTGGATAGTTGTCAAATAAGCTGACGTTTTTGTTAGTCTCCCTAATTCGACGTTTTTGTAATTGTCCATGTTTTTGTACATTTAATAATTTGTGTATTGTTGATCGAACGTTTACTGTTTTAGCAGCTTTTGGTACTTTTAATATTTTTGTACATTTTAATAATTTGTTAAACTGTTGTGAGCCGAACGTTTAAGTGCTTCAAGAAGCGAAATGGTACGTGCTTCAGGTGATAAAGTAGCAGCGATCCTAATTCTTGGTGAAACTGGACAAAATATTCATGCAGCAGAACGCATTTTTAATGAGAGGTTTCCCGATCGCCCCGTTTCGAGGACTTATTTAAGGGAGCTTCTTCGTAAGTTTGAAACAACGGGTAGTATTAATGATGCGAAACGACCTGGCAGACCACAAATTTCTGATGAGAAAAATATTGATATACTGGCAGAAGTAATAGTTAATCCTACTTCTTCAACAACTCACGTTGCATCTACCTGTGAAGTCAGTCGAAGTACAATACACAGGGTGTTGAAAAAAAAAACAAATTGCATCCATACAAATTAAAAATGGTTCATCAACTCTCAGACGACGACCCAGACCGAAGACTAGAATTTTGTGAAAATATGGAAACTAAAATTAACCAACAGCCAGACTATGTCAAAACAATTTGTTTTAGTGACGAAAGTACTTTCTATCTAAATGGAAATGTGAATACACAGAATGTGAGGTATTGGAGTGACGCAAATCCTCACCTGTTTCGTGAAACACATACCCCATTTCCCCAGAAGCGGTGAATGTTTGGGCAGGTATCCTGGGAATCGTTGGGCCTCTTTTTTTAAATACTAATTTAACTGGTGAGGTTTATCTGGAGCTGTTGCAAAACGCAATAGAACCGTTAATCCTTGAAATTTTGGAAGATAATCTAGATGAATTCGGCAATTTGGAAATAACATTCCAACAGGATGGTGCTCCTTCACACTATTATGGTGCAGTAAGACGGTATTTGGATGAGGAGTATCGTGGTAGATGGATTGGACGACGAGGTTCAACGGAATGCACAGCATTGATGCAGAATGTGAGGCTGTTTCCGCAGACACATTTGTAAATGTACGAGAAGAGTTTAAAAATAGGATATTTCACTGTCAGGAAGTAAATGGAGGTCACTTCGAGCAATTTCTTTAAGTAGATACTGATTCTTAAATCTGTAATTAATATCATACTGAATGGAATTTAAATTTTAATGTTTACTAATGAGCCATTAAAACTGCCATAAACACAAAGAAAATTAGTATCATTGAATAGCTTTTTTCGATACCTTGTAAAAGAGGTGTCGCTTGCCGTAGGGTTCCATTTGAAATAATTGGTCACAATGGCCTTGTGACGTCATCTTTGACGATTTCGTTGTCTATCATCACTAGTAGGGAAGTTTACAACCTTTAATATTCAGTTTCCAAATTTCACTTGTTTATGTATAATCGTTCAAAAAATAAGAGGGGGGGAGAGGGACTTTTGAGAAGCACTGTATAGTCAGGGAATAAACAGGTCTACTATTTACTTTACATTCCCTTTTTTGGCACCAATCAAGTTGCCTGGAAATTCTTCGTCCTGGTTTATACCTACTGTTCCACAATGAGGGCGAGATTACTACAATATTTGTCTAATTTGCCTAAATGTCTACAACGAAGTCAGTTACCAAAAATAAAATCCTCAAAGTTACTATCAGTCTGTTATCAGATATTGAAGCCCGGAACTATTCGGATGAGGGTCAAATTTACTCTCTCCAAATAATTCATTGTGGAGCTGAATGTTAGAAATCTATAAAATGCCAAGTAGAAATTTGAATAGAATCAAACCATACAGGTAAACCACCAACTACTATCGATTAGCTGCCAGAGTGAGAATATAATCCGAACCCACACTTCCCAGAGTCCAAAGATCAGAGCCATCATGTGGTATAGTTATTCTAATCCCAATTGGAACGGCAATAAAAATAAGAGCACTACGAGATGTGTTCATATGCACTGCCCGGCAAATGGAAAATTTATATACTACCAGTGTTTTTACTTTCAAAGCGTTCCTGGTACAATCATAAAAAAGTTCTGTCGTGTGGAAGAGAATTCCTTTTCGAAACTTTTTATGTCGGTCCAATTGGGATTAGAAATACTATACATAGGAGTATTCTACTATGGGCTACACGTCTTTTTATGACGGCAACTATTTTAAAACACTCATCTATTATTACGAATAAACATAATGAAAGCAAATAAGTGTTAACCAGCGACGGAGGCAATACAAAACATGGTTATGTTAGGTTATGCGCTATGCCGGTAATGGATGGATTGACATAATGTACAGAATGAATGCATAGATAAGCTGCGTTTAGCAAGCTTCGTCTGTGGCCAGCAGTAAACTGCTGCCGTGACGTTTTCAATGATGCGACAAAATGAAACGCATTGAAGTTGGTCCAGCTGAAGCAAATGGGCCGAAACAAATGTATTGAATGAAATGCAAGAAACCGAAAACAAATAGCAAAAAAAAAAAATTGGTGTGTTGAAACGATGTCTTGCGGCGTCCAAAAATGTCGATTTTTTTTTTTCTAAATCATAATTTCTCGATTTTTTAGATGTAGTCACAATTAATAAACAAATTGAATTGAATATTTTCGGGCACCGCATTCTAAGAGTGCTTTCAGACTATGCGAAACGCGGAGATGTCAAACAACAATTTTTGAGCCAGTCACTACACGATATCTAATATTTAAAATGTTATGATTGGCTATTTCTCTTCCTATAGAGATTCCCTCCTTACACCAAGATACATTATCATGGATATTATTATGGCGAAATGTGCTCTGAATACAGTTATCGCTTACTATTTTCAACATCACTGATATTTGATGTTCAATTCCAGAATAAACACCTCAATTTCAGAATAAACACTTATTACGGGGTTTTGTAGTATATTTCGTTTTCTTTGAATAACTAATTATGGGCTAGACAGAGAAATTTGGTTTTATCATCAACAAGAAGTAGAAAATACTGTATAATTTTACTCCGTATTATCAAATCAAATCAAAATTACTTTATTGTCTGAAGAATGAAATTCCTATTGACAAAGTGAAAAAACAGTAAAAATAAAAAAGAGAACATCAATAGCAATTGAATATATGCTTATTTTTTATACATACCTCGTTACATATTAAAAAATATATTAAATTTACCTTGTCATTATAACACAAAATTTGTAGAGCAGGTTACTACACGTCAAATTATTCATATAAGTAGAAGTCTATATATACAAAAACATACATTACATAAAATGAATTTCAAACAATATTAATGTTAGTCACTAGACGTCAGTTTATTAAAAATTGGAGGTGTTATTTATAGTATAAAGTTATACATAAAAAAGAAGGGTATATACAGAAATCAGAATTCTGATCTTTACAATTAATTAAATTATGATAAAAATAAAATGGAATAAAATAGAATAAAATAGAATAAAATAGAATCAACAGAATAGCACATACAAAGTGAATACCCATACGTATCAGTCGATTTAAGAAGCACAACAAACAAAAAGAAACCAAAATAAAAATCTAAAATTTCACAGAATAAAATTCGTCCAACGAGTAGAATGCTCTGTCGAGTAGAACATTTCTCACAGAACTTTTGAATTTTTTTTTAACCATAATCGTTTTAATTTCGTTAGGTAAGTGATTGAACATTTTTATGCCATTATATATAATGGAATTTTTTATTTGTGCAGATCTTGGAATTGGTAAGGTTATATTTAGGGTTTGTCTTGTGATATATTGTGCGGTGCCATACACTCGATCCCTAAACTTACTGTGAATTAGGCAAATTGTTTCTAATATATAGATACAAGGTAAGGTCAAGATTCGTTGTTCTATGAACAAAGGCTTACAAGAATCCCTGAATTTAGCTCTGCACAAGTATCTAATTGCCCTTTTCTGCAATACGAAAATAGATTCGAATAAAAATCCACTACAAGACCCCCAAAAGCAGATTCCATATCTCAGATGAGAGTCAATTACCGCATGGTATACCTTTTTGGCCATATCCCTACCAAGTTCCCACGAGGTTGTTCTCACTGCAAAACATCCAGAGGCTATTTTTTTGCCCAGCTTTTTTATATGATCCTCAAACTTAAACTTTTCGTCAATGTACAAGCCAAGAAACTTCGTTGTTCTTGTACTGCTAATAACTTCATTACCCAGATACAGTTCTGGCAGATGACCTTTAAAGGTGAGGATATTCGTTTTCGATATGTTTAACGATAATAGATTGGCATCGCACCATTTTTTTACCTTTATAAGATCATTATTGATTTGTAGATGCAGATTAACGTCATTTCTATTATTCCAAAGTATGGTAGGATCATCTGCGAACTGAGTAAACTTTCCCGTAATCTTTATTGCGGCTAGATCATTTATGTAGATTAAAAAGAGAATTGGGCCAAGCACTGATCCTTGAGGTACTCCCCATTTGATCAATAATTGTTGCGATAATTTGTTCTGAAGAGACACGCTTTGCGTGTGGCCTGATAAGTACGACTCAAACCACTTCAGAACTATATCTCTAAAGCCATACCTTAGAAATTAAAATGATAATTTTAGTATATCTGCTCAGAATATCGAATGACAACAATATAGATTCAATTAATCAAAGTCATTTGATTACAGTATCACATAAAATTCTAATTGACAAATTATATGACAATGGCATAAGAGGCCCAGCACTCGAGGTACTCCGTAACTTCATTGAAAATAGGACACAAAGAGTCAAAATCCAGAATGTCCTAATCGAGTCTGCGGTGATCACCGTGGGCGTACCGCAAGGTACAATTATGGGCCCACTCCTATTTTTAATTTACATAAATGACATGAGTCAGATCAAACACTTCCACGGTCGTATAATTTTTTACGCAGACGATACTGCATTGTTTTCTCCCATAGCTGCTGGTCAGAACTATACCAAATCACTGAACATAATACTGCCAAGCTTCATAAATGGCTAAATCGATACCTTCTAAGCTTAAATATTTCCAAAACGAAATTTGTAACCTTCTCTACCGACCAAAGAGATCAACCACCAGGGAAAAAACTGAATATACATAAAAATGATTGCCAAGGCTAGGAAACCCAAAAAACCCGCAATCAAATATATAGGGGTAATGATAGATCAACATATGAAGTGGGACGAACATGTAAACTATGTTACCGATAGAGCAAGAAAACTCATTCAAAAACTTTATACACTTAAGGACATCCTTATAAAAAAAGTAATACTTATAGTGTATAACTCATTAATTGAGTCCGTTTTCAGATACTGCATAACAGCATGGGGAGGAGAGTCTTCAACAATGTCATGCACAGACTCCAAACAACACAAAATACAATTCTAAAAATTATTTTAAAAAAAGGTTGATTATACTCTACTGATCAAGAATCACAAATCCTAAATATCAGAAAAATTCATATTTTGCAGAGACAAATCTGGATATTTAACAAAAAAAAACAGAATTCCTAATCAATCCAGAAACAGAAGACATACATACTGTGTACATCCCAAGATTTAATAAAACTCATATGCAAAGAAGAATATTTTACTTTGGCCCTAAAATATTCAATAGCTTACCGACCGAATTGTAGTTGCTTTCTGTTAGACATTCACAAAAAATAACTTCATTTTTATCGTGGATTTTTCAATTCACAGAAAAATATTTTTATCAATATCCAATTGAGAATGTTTCCCTTTTAAACTCATGAAGTTACAAATCCAACAAAATCCGCTAGAAACTAGATTTATTTATTGCTTTCATACCAAGCCTGAATCTAACTGAAGCTGCCTCCTATTGCTGAGAATATCTTAAAATTATCAGTGAATCATAGGCGTTAACTACCTAGAATTCCACATGAATCATTTATATAAATAGCAAGAATAAGAGTGGTCCTAAATTTGAACCATGGGGGACACCAGATTTAGCTAGATAAATATCATACTTGTAACGTTTTTAGAAAACAGACTGCCTCCTACAAGATGAATAGGTTTTAATTAGTTGTAATCATTTGAAAAACCAAAACCAGAAGTCTGTGTGAATTACATCAACTTGATCATTTATTTCCAATGCTTCTGGAATAATATTTTTCAATAACTAGATTTGTTTCTGTTTAACGATTCTTAATGAATCTATTTTGATGTGCAGAATATTGACGATGTACCGAGAAATATACACAATTGTACATACATTATCTCCACCTCTTTGTTGATGATTCGACCATTGCACAATGTGCAACTAAAAAGGATGCACCGGATATCATTTTGTCTTTCAACTTTTTGATGAAAACATGGCGATTTTCCTGTATGGGATAAATGGTGTTATGGTAATCATTTTTAGCGTGGCTTTCATCATCATTGTGGTCGATGAGTACATCAGACACTATTGAAGAATTTACTAAAGGTATCAACCATATCTCTAGTATTGTGTTCAGAGAAAGAAATAATAAACTTCATTAAAACCTTGAAAGTTTTGACCTGTACTCCGCGTTATTTCAATAAAATGTGTTATCTCACGGTTTATGAGCAGTAATGAGAAAAACGAGGTGAGGTGGGGGTTCTTCACTCAAACTCGGTATATTCACCTCTATATGTCAGACTAGAAACTTTCTTCTTCATAAAAGTTATATTAAAATCCTTCTCGTCGAAAACTTCAGAGCAAATAAACTAATTTTCAGTTATAACTTCCAGAACTACAGTTTATTAATAACATTCATTCATTTCATGAGTGAGCACAAGTTTTTATATATTTTTTAGTCGTGCACGTTCTCCTTTGTTCCTACCGTTCTTGAAGTATACATTTATTTCCATAACACCCCAACTTTTTATGAGATGGGTTGGGACATGTTTTCAATTTTTAGTTATCGGGAAATTGTTTCCATTACCTTAACGTCCTCGAACGATCGTTGAATTTTGATTGGATTTTTAATCAAAATTGTTTTTATCAAAATCGAATTTTAACGAGACTCTCACCGCGATGAATGATCAAGTGGAGGTTGCAAGAAATGCGTTATGGCCTAATGTTTATCCATCAGAGTAAAGAAATATGTCAGTTGTGTGTTCACGTAAAGTATTTTCAACCGAAAATTATAATAAATATATTAGATACATCGTGATAATGGACTGGTTCAAGATAATTAGTATGACGAAGATGTACATTTATACCAAATATTATACATTGATTCAATGAAAGAAAGTTAAAAATGCTCGCTTCCTTCTGAGATACGAACTATGCCATCATTATACCAGAAATATTATTCTGAAAATTTCAGTACTGAATTATCGAACCAAAACTAAAATAATGACGCGTTTTCATCATTAGTTTGTGCTTCTTCATCATCCCATATGATCATCAGAATCAAAATATCTGCTGAGAACGAACAGGAACAAATACCTCAAAGACGAGTTCTTATACGATTTTTAGGGTTTTGCCACGTTTATATTGCCAAATATGTGGAACGTTAATGATTGATTAGAAAAAAAAAAAGTGAATTGTAAAACAGCATTCAAATTTCACAAAGTGGAATAATTTCCATATCTTTTGGAGATAGAATGTTATTTTGAAAAGTATTCTTCAGATACACAGCTTCCATTGTTCACAGAATGGAAATACCTGAATATATTGAAATTACTCAATAGGTAATCGGTGGCAGTAATGAAGGCACCTCGCATCGCAATTAGCAACTATACTGTATGAACGAATTCGATTTGAGTGGCGTCCAAGGGGTGGTTCCACCTTCCTGAAAACAAAAAGGAAGGAAACAAATAGCCGTGTTTATATTTTGTAAAAAATGTTTTGTGCATTGGAAGAGTACACCGTAGAAACGAATTCGAATCCGGGAGGCGTCCAAGGGGTGGTTTCACCCTCCCGGAACCTTAAAAACTATTTTTCTGTGAAGGAAAAAAATCACTCTTTGGGCGTCTATCAAATCGTAGTCTTGTATACGGTGTACTTTTCTAAAGCATTAAACAGCCTCCACGATAAAACGATTTCTTCGAAATTCCAGGGGGGTGGAACTACCTCTTAGATGCATGGCAAATAAAAAAGCACAGTACCAGATGAAGTTTCCACAAAAATTATCAAATTATCTTCTGGAGAATATCCTGACATGCTTAAAATTGCGGTTCTTGTCCCTATACTATAAAATAGTTAAAGTAAAAATATAGAAAATTTTCGTCCCATTTCTATGATCAGTATATTCGCAAAAATATTTGAAAAAATTATATCTCGTAGAATAAACTACTACATGGAAACATTTGATCTAATGACAAAGTGCCAATACGGGTTCAGAAAAAACACTCGACAGAAACTGCAACGTTTAACATTATACAACAAGTACATGATTTACTTGATGAAAAAAACATTATGGTAGGAATTTTCTTCGATTCAAGTAGAGCCTTCGACACCTTGAATATTAAATTCGTATCAGAAAAACCATTTAATCTGGGTATTCGAGAAAACATTAATCAGTTAATTGTATCTCTCTTGAAAAATAGATATTTCCAGGTGAAACAGAATGAAAAAATGTCGGATAAGTTCCCTGTAACAACTGGGACACCACAAGGTAGTGTTCTCGAGCCACTGATATTTCTATTATATGTAAATGATCTACCTAATAACATAAGTAATGGGGCGATATACCTTTTTGCAGATGACACTTCCATCATTCTTTCGAGTAAAACATCAAAATGAATTAATAACCTCGTCAACTCAGTCCTACACGACTTTGATGACTGGTGTTATAGGAATAGACTGATAATCAACATTTCGTAGTATTTAATTTTTTTTTTCAGGAATGCATCCTTAGTTTAACGATCTCAACAAAATTCTCAGGAAAAATAATTGACATTTCACTTGGCGAGAACATATAGAGTGCCCATCTAAAAAGTTGAATCAATCTCTTAAATCCCAAGAATAAATTAGATACTGAATATATCCGTTTATTTTGCCAAGTTTCATTCAATTATTTACTACAGCATTGCTGGATGTGGGGTTTAGCTACTGAAATTGACAGAATTTTCATAAAACAGAAATCGTTTCTGAGACTGATCTAATCTAGATTACGAAACGTCATGTAAAGAGATTTTTCATCAAAATAAAATACTAACTGTTGCACGTATGTTAATTTTGAAAACATTAACGCATATCCGTGAAAATAGGAGCCAACTAGACTGGAGATCACAAATCCATAATTACCATACCAGGATTAACAATATGCTTAGTACCCAAAAGCACCATCATGCAAAGTATGAGAAGTCTCCTATGCTGTTGGTATCCGTCTCTATAACATGTTGCCAAGCGATATAAAGAATTGTCATCTCAAGTTTTTTTAAAACAGTTGAAACAGAAAAATGTTTTTACACAGTAGATAAATTTCCACTTGAGGTTCGTAATGCCCGATCACTTTCATTGTGACTAATTTATTTTAATATATTTCAATATGTTATTTATTTATTTGATTTTTATCTATATGTATATATATATATATATATATATATATATATATGTATGCGTTTTTTCACATCATGTATCACATTTCATGCGATACTGATATTCATATGTGTAAGTTCAACTGACCTAACCTGTTAATGTGTTTCAATTTGTTTTCACTTGATTAATTATTTTATACATTTTGTATGTTCCTTGGAGATATGACCTGTTCCATCTATATAATGTAGCTCAAAGGATGAATAAATCTATCTATCTATCTAAATCGAAGTCATTTAGAGAGTGTACTCTTCTAATGCACAAAATTATTTTTGCGCCATTATACCACACACGTATCGTGAATCTCTAACCCTCCAAATGCGTTAATTTGTAGTTTGTACGCAATTGGCATCATTTTCAGGCTAGTTTGGACAACTTGTGAATTTAATAAATGAAAATCTACCAAAACTTGAATGTGAGCATGTACATTATTTTTATATTGATAATAATGTATAATTATTAACTTTCATTTTTTTGAACGACGAAACTAACTGTTTTCCTGCGATTTCGCAAACGAATGCCGATGATGGAAACCAGATGAAATGTTAATCGTACCAGAAGTTATGAAATGTGAAATGCAATGCTTGCTAGATAGTTAGTCAAACAGAATTATACACAAATATCAGCGAGATTTGTTTTTATGCTTGGTGTGAATGTGAGCATGTACATTATTTTTATATTGATTATAATGTATAATTATTAACTTTCATTTTTTTATACGACGAAACTAACTGTTTTCCTGCGATTTCGCAAACAAATGCCGATGATGGAAACCAGATGAAATGTTAATCGTACCAGCAGTTATGAAATGTGAAATGCAATGCTTGCTAGATAGTTAGTCAAACAGAATTATACACAAATATCAGCGAGATTTGTTTTTATGCTTGGTGTACCTCCAGTGGCAAAAAGTTGAAGTTGTATATCATGGCAATTAATATCAAGTCGTTTTTTGTGTTTATTTGTAGGGGATGTAAAAGAAATTGCAAACACTTTTAATGAATATTATGCCGGTAGAAACTTGGAAGAAAAAAATGTAAAACCCACACCTTTGTCCTGTATCAAATCAAGAAATAACAGATATAATAAATCAGCAGAAAAACAATAAATCGCCCGGGATAGACTCCATGAAGGCTGAAACTCTGAAAAATATAGTACATGAAATAAAAAGACCACTAACACACCTGCTAAATGAAATACTGAAACTTGGAAAGTGTCTATCTGAATTTAAAATAGCTGTTATCAAACCCATTCACAAAAAGGGCAGTAAGCAAGAACCGCAAAATTATAGGTATATTTCTTTAATAACTGTATTTGCAAAAATCTTTGAGAAAATTCTCAAAACCCGACTACAATCTTTTCTGGAAAAACATAAACTCCTGTCTGTCAATTTGGCTTCAGGAAAATAAGGTCGACACAGGATGCCATTATACAACTCACTTCCAAAATATATGACGCCATGGATAATTGCAATCCTGCTATGAGGAGCTACCTCCAAAACCGGAAGCAGCATGTACAAATAAAGACAGAACTAAGCAAAGAAATGGAAGTTGAGTATGGAGTCCCACAGGGAACTGTATTGGGTCCCATACTCCTTACGGCTCACATAAATAATCTACCAACTATGAATAGTTCTGGAGACATTATCAGCTATGGAGATGACACTGCTATTTTTTACCAAGCAGAAAATTGAAAATAAAAGCGGAAAGTGACCCGACTCAAATTATGACATGGTTCAATCATAAATTACTAACGATTAATACAGAAAAAACTTACTTTGTTCCATTTACACATATAAGAATAATTTACCCCAGTAGAAATCCTTAAAAATTATAACTTCCAAAAAAATTGCAAATGAAATAAAATATTCAGGCTTGAGAATAGATAGCCACCTGAGATGGGACAGTCATAACAATAATGTAACAAAAATACTAAGAACTATGTTATACAAATTCAAGTATCTCAGCAAAATACTAGACACTCATCACAGTAAAATAATATTCGCGGCACTCGTTGAATCCAGAGTCCAATATGGAATTCCATTATGGGGTGGAGCGGCAAACACTCATCTACGAAAACTGGAAAATATACAAAAATGTTTCCTCAAAATTATTTTTAAGAAACAACCTACTCACTCAACTGAAGCTCTCTATACAGAATCTGAAGTATTAAGAGTCAGACAAATGCAGTTCTCAAATCTTATAATTTATATCGACGAGCACAAACATTTATTAAATAATATCGATCACCCATACTCAATACCTACCCTAATGTTGTTACAATAAATTCTAAAAATCTACCCTGAGGAAAAAACTTAAGAGATTTATACTTGAAATGAATCCATTATCAATGATTTACTAGCATGACATTTTCTTTAAAAAAAACTGTATATTAACTGTACATCATTCACACTTCTTTATAATTTTCAACTATTGTATTGAACAACATTGACTATTCCACGCACCTTGGAATTTTCACAAAATCTGACCAATCAAAAACCAGAGACAGCTTGTATTATCGCGAAAACACCAGCTGTCTTTCAATTCTGATTGGTCTATCAGCATGGTGTTTTCAACGACGTAACCATGGATACGGATCGCAATGCAAAGTTTGACAGTTTGACCAAAAATAATTGTAGCTGCAAACGTCAAAATGAGTCGCTTCGGTGCTACTTCAAATGAAGTAATAAACCAAAATTTTGAAGTAAATATACCCAGTAACACAAAAAAATCAAAATCTTATATATGGAGACAATTTATGACGTTCTGTGCGGAACGCAACTACAAATTAGATGCAGAAAATAGCAACGAAAGATTAGCATTCATTCTAAAAGACTGGGCATTCAATATGCGAAAAATTGATGGTAGTGATTACAAGGAGAGTGTTATCAAAACCACATGGAACACTAATGCAAAATTAGTACAAGAAAAATATTTTTGTGAGTATCAGAGACATATTGATCCCTTCAAAAATATAATGTTCAAGGAGGCGAGGGCGGCTCGAGATAGCAAGAGAAAATATAGAAATATGTGCTTACAATGGGACGAAGACACGCCAGAGGGACTCCAAAAGGAGTTTTTTCACATAGCTGCGTAGAACTAGCTTGGAGAGGTAACGAAGCAACGTTTTCCAAGTTACATTTTTTAAAGGGAGAGACTGACAACAAAGGCTGTTTAACGAACAGAATTGCATATAACCCGATATTCTCCAAAACCCGCCACGGTGGTGATAAAAACTGTGCAGATACTAAATGGCTTACTCAAAATTTGAAAAATCCTGAAATGTGTCCTGTGAGATTATACCGGAAACTTATATCGAAAAGGGGAATTATTACCAATGACAGACTTTTTCTGACAGTGAATGGCAAGTGGAATAAATATAATTATAATAATTGGTACAAGAATTGCCCTATTGGTATTAATACAATATCAAAACTATCTGCAGAAAAGATAGGATTAGATACTAGAAAACTAAAAATAACAAATCACTCTAATTGTGCCACTGCAGTTAGTCAGTTACTACAATCCGGCGTTAGTGAACAACAAGCTATGGAAATTACTGGACATGGAAGTTCGAACTCGATGAAACCGTATTTACATCTTAGTGCTGAAAATCATCAGAATATAGTGAATTCTTTTAGGAGTACTTCAAGTACATCAAGTAATAATACCAACAATACATTGTAGCCACCTAATAACGGTCATACTATTCAAATTTTTTCAATTGCACCATTTATAATAATTATAGTCGAGAATAATATATTATGTTCGTGTTCATAAAAAATTATTTATTGTTATAGGTAACAAATTATAATTGAAACAAATCGTTTATAGTTTAAATAAATATTTCATGCTTATAATTAAATTTGAATTATTTATTATTATTAAATTTCTTCCACTCATTCTGCCGAATTTAAATTTTTTGACCTTTCATTTTGTTCGTAAAATAGTCTAATAAAATACCACTCGTGATTGAATTTATCTTATAAGTCTGTCTTTTATTTCTAAACTCAACTGAGTTGCTTGAAGAAAACACCACTCGTCCTGCGGACTCGTGGTGTTTTCAAGCAACTCAGTTTCGTTTAGAAATAAATCGACAGACTTATCGCGAAAATTCAGCCACTAGTGGTATTACTACTGAAAACACCACGCGCAGCTCCGGCTTTTGTGGTATCTGTCAATGTTTATTCGGGCTTATTTGTAAATCATAAATCTTTTGTCTTTTACTATTCATAATACTATGTACAACCCTCAATAAACGTTATTATTATTTCAAGAATCTTCAATCTGAACCATATTTCGAATTCAAAACATTCAACAAGTTCACCCTGTTTCATCATATCACTCCGATCGTTAGGGACATCGAAAACAAAAAATAAAGTCATTCTTCCTGGAATTCGAGCATCTTTTCGAGCTGAAGTACCTTGCAAAACTCATCTTAATCGATTTCATTTCTTGAAAGACGTGCTGTCGAGGATACTTTAATAGAGCACTTTCCGAACTGATATTTCAGTTTCCCTAATAGAAACAGTCTCGTTGCTTATTTTTATGAAATGTCAAGCGAATGAGTAATCTCCCTTGCCGTCACTGGATGTTCTAAAAAAAAACTGAAAATCGGGTAGCGGATAGACAGTTATAATGATGGGGTAAACTAAATTCTCTGAGATTATACAGGGTGTTTCCTACCTACGGTACGAAACTTCAGGGGGTGTTTCGTTAGGTCATTTGACAAAAAAAAGTTTCTATGAACATATGTCCGGAGTTGCTTCGTTTCTGAGATACAGGGCGTTGAAGTATAAAAAAAGGTATTTATAAAATATCCTGAATATCCTGAAACCGATGTGGTTGAAATGTGGTACAGCTATTTGAAGTAATAAGGCAATTATTTGGCCCTAAGTAGGTCCAGTGGCGTCTCAGTGGGCACCACAGCCAACAATACTGAGAAAAAAATTATTTTCTCCTTTTCAGTTCATTTGAATATAAGCGTGGGTTCTAAAAAGTTTTTTATAAGCGTGGTAAAAATACAACTTTTTGGCCTCTTGTGTTTTTTTTCATATTTAGCTTAGTTTTCGAGAACAAAAAAAATGAAGGCACTCTACAATCATGATTACCTGCTATGGAGACCAGCTGACAGTGATAGTATTGTCATATCAGTAAAAGTCAGAGTTGTTAATTAGCAGTGATTCCATCATGAATACTTTTACTAACGCTAAAATGGCTGACATGCACTTTATTTATGGATTAGCAAATGGAAATGCGGAAGAAGCACGGAGAATCTACCAGGATAGATATCTTAACAGAGTAATTCCATGTGCTAAAACATTTAGAACGCTACATGCAAGATTATGTGAAACTGGAAGTTTCAATAAAAATGTAAGTGGTGGAAGACCAGAAACTGTAACAACTCCTGAACTAGAAGGAGCTATACTTGATACGATAGAAGAAGATCCTTCAAATAGTACCAGGCAGATTGCACTGCAGCTTGAAGTAAGCCCAAAAACCGTTTGGAAAGTTCTAAAAAGAAACCTCCTATACCCATATCACATACAGCGGGTTCGAGCTCTACTGCCAAGATTAATGTTTCGCAGGTGGTTGATTCATACGATGGCACACAATAATAATTTTTTACCAAATATTTTATTTACGGACGAGGCAAATTTTTCACGAGATTCTATTATGAACTTTCACAATAACCATTTCTGGGCCGACGAAAATCCCCACATTATTAGAGAAAGTCATTTTCAGCAACGATTTTCGCTGAACGCTTGGGTAGGAATTATTGGTGACTACCTAATTGGACCCTTTTTTACCAGAAAGATTATCAGGTCCATCCTACACGGCTTTTTTGCGAAATCATTTACCCATTTTGTTGGAAGAAGTACCCGTACTTGTGAGAGGCAACATATGGTTTATGCACGACGGAGCTCCAGCTCATTTTAGTGTTCTTGCTCGTCAGCATCTCGACATCACCTACCGTAATCGCTGGATTGGACGTGCAGGACCTCAACATTGGCCCGCTCGCAGTCCTGATATGAATCCTCTAGATTTCTATTTATGGGGTCATCTGGAGGCTCTCGTTTATAAAACCCCTATATTAGATGTGAATGACTTGAGGAATCGAATAAGTGACAATTGCAATGTCATAAGGAATATTCCAGGTATTTTTGAACGTGTCAGACAATCAATGACACATCGATTGCAGTCGGGTATTTCATCAGACGGTGGACATTTTGCTCATTTACCTAAAGGTCGAAATTGTTTATTTTTTACTTTAGGTTTTATTTTATGTTGTCCATGGATAATTTGTAGAATAAGTTGAAGTATTTTTTTTCTAGAAAATGAAGCTTGATATGAATAAAACACAAGGGACCAAAGAGTTGTATTTTCAGTTGTTCAATCTGAAAAAATAAAATACTACAGAAAAAAGTACTTTTTTTCCTCAGTATTGTTGGCTGTGGTGCCCACTGAGACGCCCCTGGACCTACTTGGGGCCAAGTAATTGCCCCAATACTTCAAATAGCTGTACCACATTTCAACCACATCGGTTTCAGGATATTCAGGATATTTTATTAATACCTTTTTTTTAATACTTCAACGCCCTGTATCTCAGAAACGAAGCAACTCCGGACATATGTTCATAGGAACTTTTTTTTGTCAAATGACCTAACGAAGTTTCGTACCGTAGTTAGGAAACACCCTGTATTTCTGGAACAGACTTACTTATATGTTGATATAATTATTTTTTGACTTCTTGAAGAAAGTCTCTCGAGGAAGTAGAATACAGTAAATGAAAGGTAACGATAAAATAAAACTAACATCCATATAAACTTACAATTCCATTTGGTTTATGAAGTCAGCAGATATGTTTTATAAATATCCGAAATGAATAATTTGTCACGTTTTTCAATAGATCCCATCTCATTTGGAGTATCGAGAAAAAATTGTTAACTTACAATTTTACCGCGAACCACAAAAATCCTTCAACAGGGAACTTAATGAGCGTCGTCCCACGAGGAACATTATTAGGGCTAGTACTCTTCATTTTATTATGTGAATAGTTCAGATCACATTCTCGGTGAAGAGAATTATAACGTATACTAGTAGATGACCATCAGTCATATCCGATTAGGTAACAGAGACATTTTTTCATATTATCACTCATTTTTATCTTTTTCTGTAAAGTCGCTTTTTGAGAAGTTATATTAATCTCACCAGCTTAATTTTAATTTTTTGCTGTCAAAAATCAAAAATATTATTCAGTTAATTATAATTAAAAAATATTGTTATGTTAAGTCTTCATTTTCTTTTGTTTAGGTGTATATAAAAATTCCAGTATTCACCTAGTTCGTACCTTATAACTGCCAACGTAACAGATGATTTTCGAACGAACTACAAAAAATCGTATTTGTTCGTGCGATTCATTTTGTGAACAAATTACGAAAAATTGTGTCGATTTATGTTTATTGATATTAATTTATATTTGCATAATGTTTATGCAATATGAGGTGTGCAGAAGACAATTCAGAAGAAGTGTTCAAAAGATAACAGGTTTTACCAAAACTAGTTGAGTATACTGCCTAGTGTTTATTCTTGTTCAGATGTTACTTACACACGTTCTTTGGTCAGGGTGCCTTGTTACTCATCTAGTCTATGTTATTTTATGTTTAAGTTAGGTTTCGGGTACAAAAACATTAGAAGCGATATATATCGACGACAACATGTTGACAAAATACATGATTAGCATTTATTTTCGTCAGGAAATCAACAAAGCAAACTCACTTTTCTCTAATCATACAAACCCGTAATCGAGAATATATTTGCATGAATTATTGAATTTCAAATATCAGTGCCAGCAACCGATTTCTCGGTTGAATCCACTGTAATATTATGTGCATCCAAACCTTCCAATTAATTCAGGGAAGCGTTAGAAAATTGAGAATTGAGAAGGTTTTTCATGTTGGTCTTTTGTTAAGTTGTCTTTGTGTCATATATCAGTTTTCCGATGAGGCAAAAACTAACTACATTTTTGTAAAGATTTTTGTGTTTTTCCAATGCCACATTGAACCAATATTCATCTGGCATCTAGTATCTTTCAACTGAGGATCCTATTTGTTTGAATTCCCACACCAACATCAAGTTATATCAAAAGTAATTATGTGAGTTAAATAATGATTTGGAAAACGTTTTCGTTTGTATTGTAATATTTCAGTCTGCTCAATTCAATTTTTTTGTAGCCTATTTGTAGTTTGATTTCGTATTTTTCGATTGGAGAATGTTTTTCAATACTCCTTGAATTTTTCAATTTTATCATTACCTATTAGTAAAAGAGTATGTTTAAAGATTACCTGATGGCATGTCGGTCAGAAAATGATTCTCATTCAAGTATTTTTACAAGCTTTTATTCACGTGTGTCTGTCTGTAATCTAATCTTGCAAGTTAAATTTGACCCACTTCTAATCGTCCGATTGATTTGAAATTTGGCAGGTGTACGTAATGACAATGCATTATGAAATTTTCGTTAGAAAAAAAAAAACAAAATCGTGGCTTCAATATAGCGTACAATTTTTGTCAAGTCAAAAGTAATTCATTCAATCTTTCTTTGTATACATTTTCTTATTATGTTCTAAAAATTTTCCCTATGTCCCCGCTGTAGAGCTCTGCGCTCTTTTCAGGGAACAATTTTTTTTTATTGTGGTCCGATTCTATTGGCATCTAGGAGTTTTCGAGGTCGGGGATTATGATTTTTTTTGGTTAAATTCAAAAATAAATTTGATAGAAATTACTAAACTAGTTATTTAACATCATAAATACTAAAAAGTTAAAGAAATAATTTAAAGACAAGCTTTTATTTATACAAATGGAAAAAACAATTTATTTCATTGTTTGATCTAGGTTATTCTGTGAGTAACAGATTCGAAAGCTTGCCGCAGATACAAAATGCTCGGCAAGATTTTCTATCTGTTAGTCACTGAATAACCTAGATCAAACAATGAAAGAAATGATTTTTTCCTTTTTAGTGCATTTATATAAATAAAAGTTTGTCTTTAAAAAGTTTTTTTATAATTTTTATTTATTGAATGAGTGCTTTTTGATTAATATGATGAGAGAAAAATAAATGGAAAGAAATGATTTGTAGTTTATAAGTTGACCAACAATTATAAAGAGAAAACAAACACCAATAAAAAAATTATTCTGGAAGATCTTACGGAAATAACCGAGGCAAATGATATACCAAAAGAAATGAATAATTATTTCTCTGAAGTAGGATCGAAGCTTGCATCAAAAATAAAAAATAATCACTCAAAAGAGCAACATACAATATCTCTAAACTCCATATATCTCCGTCCCACCTCTATAAGCGAAATAAAAAATGAAATTTTGCCTTGAAAAATCATAAATCACCGGGCTCAGGTGGGATTAAAAATGAGACGGTCAAACTGATATTATAGTATATGTATAGCTGCACCCTTGTGCCACATCTTCAACTTGTGCATTTATACCGGAATAGTGCAACAGGCTTTCAAAACAGCAATCATAATACCAATATTTAAAGCAGGAAGCAAATTATTTGTGGCAAACTACCGGCCGATTTCGCTCACATCGGTGTTTTCTAAATTATTTGAGAAAATAATCAAAAGGCGCCTTATGGATTACCTCAACCTACATAATATAATTTCAAACAGACAATAGGGGTTTATAGAAAATCGAAGTACCCAGGATGCCAAAGCATACCTCACTTCACAAATATACGCTGCTGTGGATAATAAACAACCATGTTTGGGAGTTTCCGTAGATTTAGCAAAGGCCATCACACGGCTTTTGCTGAAAAAGTTTGAATATCTGGGCATAAGAGGAATTCCACGTGAACTCCTCAGAAACTTTCTCGGAAACCGCGTACAAATAGTCAAAGTAAATGAGACAATAAGTAGTTCAAGACCGACTCCCTGTGGTGTACCACAGGGTACAGTTCTTGGTCCTGTACTTTTTATAATATATTCAAACTCCTTGCTCACCACTGAAACCACTGGAGAAATCGTTTCGTTCGCTGACGATACAGTCATTATTTATGTTGCTAATTCATGGGATGGAGTAAAGGAAAAGGCAGAAGAGGACTTGGTAAAAATAAATGATTGGTTCAAATCAAATTTATTAAGGGTGAATGTCACAAAAACTAAGATAATAACATTTTCTTCATAGTCATATAGCATAGTTTTTGATGAACAAAATGTTGTGACAGCCCGTAGTGTACGTTATCTTGGAATATTCATCTACTCTTGCCTAAACTGGGACGTCCACACAGAAAGCCTCAAGACAAAAGCTCGTTCCCTATTGTACAAATTTTATAAATGTAGATATATACTTCCACTAGAAAAACTGAAAGAGATATATTTTGCTATGGCAGAATCGTTATTGAGCTATGGTATAATAGGATTGACCGGAGAACGCAAGTCTCTGGTGGAACCCCTGCTAGTCATTCAAAAAAGGATTCTCAAAATAATATCATTTAAACCCTTTCGATACTCATCCGACAAACTCTATGAGGATCTGGAAATACTAGATATCACACAAATATATGTGAAGTTAGTGCTGATGTTCATCTTCTCAAATAAGTCATCTTACCTGACCATTCATATATTACGCGAAGTATGAGAATAAAGAACGCATATCTACCGAGAACCAACAAAGCGTTAGGGCAACGATATATTACATATAATGCGCCAAAACTATATAATAGCCTTCCGGAAAATATAAGATGCATTGAATCGAAACTGTTTTATAAAAAGACTTTGAAAAAATGGATCTTGCAACGTGGAAGGGCATACTTTCGTTCAATTATTTATTAAATGATAAAATACAATTAATTCAAATTATCCTACCACATACCTTATTCATTCTATTCTACATATATTATTATATATATATATATATATATATATATATATATATATATATATATATCACGTAGACTTAGTTGTATTCGCTTTCTTATATTTTATAACATAGTTATATGTTAGGAAATAACTCGGCAATTTGAATATTTCACATAAATTCATAAAAGCAAATAAACATAAACCTCTCCATAGACAGTCCTTCTCAGGACTACATGGCGTTCCTGTTTATTTACTTGGTATTTATACATATTTTCTTCTGGAAACTTTTTTGTTCATTACCTAGTGAAAAAACATATATTATTATTAATATTATTAAGTATAAAATATATGTTTAAAGAGAAAGAGAATGCATGAAGAACAAAAATGTCAAACATGGTTGATTGGTAGAATGTAGCATTCCTAACATTTGCTGAAGAATAGTTTGGGATCTCTAACGAATGATATCCCACATATTCTACCACAAGGGACAAAAAGTCCGTTTGCCAAACCTTTTTTTTAAAATTTCCATATGAATATGTTTTGCGACGTATCGATTGGAAATTATGCCAAATTTCAATTTTGAACAGATTCCGAAGAAAACAATGTATGTCCTATTTCAAGTATTCTGTACTTTGGACCATCAGTGATAGAATTTGTCCCATGCATATTTTTTCTTGTGATACGATCTACCCAATGCATAAAACAATCTTCCTCCTCTATCTTCCGATGAATTGATCACACAAAATTCTTCTCAGGCTTATTTCACGCAGAATACGAAACAATTCAACGAGTACTTCCGAAGTACCTTTGGATTACTTTTGTGTGTCGAAAGAGAATGAAGTGATTTATTAAAGGACATAAAAATACGAAGAATATCACTTTGAATGAAGTTCTCGAACGAGTAACATATATTTTCGAACAATTTTTTTGTATAACATAGCCAAGCATTTGTATTCATCATATTACTCGAACTGTTTCATCTTATTTGTCGAAAAAGTCAAACTTATCCTAATGGAAATCAACTTATCTCCCGGAACTACACCTCCCACGAAGAACTTTCTAATTTGATTTTCTGCCCTAAATACAATGCGGTGTAGGTACGTGAATACCCAATTATTCTCAAGTTTGCACTTCGTAACTAATTTAATTTGGAACTTAGATCACACATATTGGGAAGTAAAACGAACCGAGCACAGAAAATGAACCAAAAAATATAGGTCTTGGGATTGAAACTGTGTTTGACAAAATCATTCTCGCAAAAACTTGTAATCAATAAAAAATTATTTTTAATCATACAAATTGTCTTGCAGTAGAGCTATATATAAAAAAATAAGTTCAAAAACAAAAAACTACGGACAAAATCGCCCTCTGAAAAGTACGAAACAAGAAAATATTCTTGTCCGAAATTCTTATCTACCAAATATTGAATTATTTATCGTCTAATGAGTAGATAACTTACCGGGTGTCAACGAATCTATTGGACAAGTCTTCTAGAATATTAAGTGTATCAAAATGAGATTTGTTATAGGTAAATGGTATGTGAAGAGGAGAGTTTTCGCTTATTTTTTCCCTTTCCGGTCACTTCCGGTTTCACTTAAAATGGCTCCGGTTTAGATTTTTTAAAAGGAACACTCTGTATATTGTAGCATTTTTGCATTCCTGAGACAATTCTGGATCAGAATGTGAGATTTTTTCAAAAGTTTTTACGCCTACTTCATTTTTTAAGAGTCACTTTTAATATTGCATCTAGGTGGCCATGATCGGACGTTAACTAATCTGAGGACCTCAGGTGATGTCAGAAAATTACAATCAGTGACTCCTATGATAGATAGGAATAAGACAACTTGACAAAATTAAATTTTCGTGTCCAACTATTATTTTTCAAATGCCGACCATTTTTTGACAAGCACTTTCCGAAAAAAGGATTTTTTGACGAATCTAACGATACTAATTTATTTGCAAATGGAATAAAAATAAGAACATAAATAAAATATTACTAAGGAAAATAATGGATAATAATTTATTTACTTTCACTGTAGTAAATTTTTCTAAGTGCATTCCTCCTTGTTCAAGGTACAGTTTTCTCTCGACACGTTTCGCAACATTTGAGGCGTTATACTCCTAAATGCCCATAGAATTATTTGTTCTAAGATTTCAAGAGTGGCTGGAGCTGTTGCATTAGTACACATTTTCTTTAACATATCGCCAAATGAAGAAATCGAGCAAAGTGAGATTCGGTGAGCGGACAGGCCACCGTACTGGACCATTGGTTGCAATAATTTAATTATTAAAAGTAATTAAGAACTTCTCTGGTATCATGAGGGGCCGCTCCATTCTGTTGAAAATAAATTCGCCGTAAAACTGTTAAAGGTAGATTATGAAGATGATCCTCGATTTCATTTTGAAGAAAACCTACGTACCTAACCGACCTTGAAACAATATTGTCCCAATTATTCTGTTCCAACGATACCAGCCCAGACATTGACGCCAAAACTTTCTTGAAAATTGCCCTCTTTCATTGCATGTTGATTTTGTTGGGCCCAGTACCGAGTATTTTGCTTATTGAACATACCATCATTTGTGAATCGTAATTGGTCGGAAAATAGAATAAAGTTGATAAAATTTGGGTTAACAGCCAATCACAAAACACTACCCGTCTATCGCCATCGTCAGCATACAAATGTTGATGTAACTGATATTTAAATGCTCGATATCCGTGCCTTTTCAGTATTTTTCTTGCGGATTCGTGACTCATCTGCATAGCAAGAACGTTAATCTCAGTCTCTTCATTTATGATAAACCTCTGTTCCGCCTCTAGATTTCGTTCTTGCCTGAAACGATTCTCAACATTCGAAAAATACTGATGGGCTGGATGTTGCCGATTGGGATATCTCTGAGCATACAACTCAGCAGCATTCCTTGAATTTCTATGACATTTTCCAAATATTAATAACATATCCACTTTTTCACTTTGAGTATACATTATTTTGAAGGAAAATTAAACTGAAATTTAACGAAAATATTAAACTTTTACTGTCTGCTCATAAAGCTTATGTCACTGTCTTTACCTAAGTGAGTGATTTGTTTTCCAAAGAAGACTTGAAAAAAATAACTGCAAAATATTATGCATCATGGCTATCCATGGCACACTTGACAAAAGTAAATAAATTATTATCTAGTATTTTACGAAGTTGAAAAACTCTAAGTCGTCTCCACATTTAAATTTAATATTAACAATAGATTAGTTAAAAGATGGGGGAAAATTAAAAAAAATCGAAAAAGTTTCCTTTTTTGATTCTTACCATTGTTTTCACGGTCCTCAAGTCGTCTTGGTATTTTGCATCGGCTAATGTAGTTAGCCCCCCTAAATTTAAAAAAGGGGACACTACCCTTAAAGGCAAATATTTCAAGTTTTATTTTGTCCCAATATGATCTCTTTACTTAAAATAATATTACTTTTTAACCTATAACATAATTTTTTCATCTCCATAAATTTTTTTCTCCGCTGATGATGAACCTATAGAGGTTCGAAACATGTATACCTAATCGATGGTTTTTAATCTTCCACCAACTTTTAACTAATCGATTGTTAATATTAAATTGTGGAGACGACTTCGAGTTTTTCTACTTCGTAAAATAATATCACTCCACTTCGAGATACAATGGACTTCTACCACAGGTTATCTAGTATTTTGCTTGATAATATTTCATTTATGTTCTTACTTTCAATCCAATCGCAAATAAATTAGTATCGATAGATTCGTCAAAAAATCCTTGCTTGTCAAAAAATGGACGCCATTTGAAAAATAATAGACACGAAAATGTAATTCTGACAACTTTTCTTATCCCTATCTATCATACTAGTCACCAAAACTTTGCGATTGTAATTTTCTGACATCACCTGAGGTCCTCAGATTAGTTTACGTCCGATCATGGCCACCTAAATGCAGTATTGAAAGTCACTCTAAAAAAAATGAAGTAGGCGTAAGCCATTTCCGGTAAAACCGGAAGTGACCGGAAAATGAAAAATATGCGAAAACTGTCCTCTTCACATACAATTTACCTATCCCAACAAACATTATAGGTAAAATTTACGTCATTTTGACCTTCGAATAGGTCAGCGCCCTAATTGGTGAAGGTAATTATTACGTTATAATTACCTCAAATTTACCATTATGGGGAAAAAATGGAAGTAATTCAGAAGTCGAAATTTGGGAAATTAAGACATTTTTCCTTATAAGTTGAAGGCATAAATAGGTAAAATTGCCTCCAGACTAGTCGACTGATGGTAAAAATGTAGTCATTTTTACCTATTTCAGGTTATAAACACTGTAATGAAACAAACAACAAACCATGGCAGGTTAGAAGAAGATGATAAAAGTTTACTGTATATTGTGTATCTTAACCTACATGCTTATTCGTGAAAGCGTTGAAGTTGACATGAACATGGCGTATGAAGAAAGAACTGTCAATAAACGTATAGCAGAGAATGCAATAAGTGATGGTTTCGCATTCACACCTAGTTGTGATTTTATTTGCGATACAAACTTTTCTGTGATAATGTTGATTTTTACTCGTCTAAAACAAGTGGGCCCATCAAATTATTAAATTTGTATGAAAAAAACCCATTAAATTATGTCTACTTTCAAAAACTTTTTCCATCAAACACTTCAAAAACTGATTTTATAGATGAAGTATGTGTATACATATCATATTCACCTATTTTTTGACTACCAATTATTAAAATGTGGTCGATTCGAGAAAATTATATATTATTTTTACAATGGCGGAAACGGTTCAAACCGAAAAATATGGCATAGGTTCCATATGGGACCTATATGTCGAAATTCCTTAGAATTTAGACTATGAGAACACATAGACTTTGTTCAAAGTCGAAAGTAACCTTTATTCCTGACTTTGAAGTCCATTTTCCTTATCTTGGGATTTCAGGCCCTTTCACATTGTGGTCACGTGATGAAATACAATATATGTTATTGGATGTTTTTTCATGCATGTCTATATGTTTCGTTCTCTGGATGGATTGCGAATCGTGGATAATAAATTTATATTTGACTTATTCTATGTTCTGTGCAGAAACACTCAAATATCAATACGGGGTGAAAAAATTAATATTTTTTGCTAATGTTAATGGTGAAGCCAAGTAACCTATAGTTACTCAGAGAAATGGATATAAACTACAAAACCCTGTAATGAGTGTTTATTCTGAAATTAAATATCAAATCCATCAGTAATGTTGATAATAGTACTTACGCGATATTTATATTTCAGTGCACATCTTCCCAGAATAGAAACCATGATTAATGTTATGGTCTAATGAGGAAATCTCTTTCCGAAGAGAAATAGCCAATCATAACATTTTAAATATAAAATGGTGTGTTGTGATTGGCTGAATAATTTTGATTTGACATTTCTGCGTTCCGCATGCGGTGCCCGGAAATATACAATCTATCAGCCAACTGAGTGGAAGATGATGGCTCTGATCTCTGGACATCGGAAAGTATAGGATGGTTTCGGATTATATTTTCATTTGTCCTCATTCTGGCAGCTAATCGATAATAGTTGGTGTTATACCTGTATGGTTTACTAACTCTATTCGAATTTTTGCTCGGCATTTTATAGATTTCAAAAATTTAGGGCACAATTAAAAAATTAAAGGAAATAAATTGTATCATGTAATCCTCATCTGAATCGACTTGGTCTTCAATATCTGATGATAGACTAAGTTACTTTGAGGATTTCATTTTAGGTAACTTTGACTTCGTTGTAGACATTTAGTCTGATTAGACAAATATTGTGGTAATCTCGCCCTCATTGTAGAGCAGTAGGTATAAACTAGGTCAAAAAATGTCCAGGCAACTCCTTTAACTTAATCGGTGCCAAAATAGGTAATGGAGAGTATATAGTAGACCTGTTTACTGACTTGTCAATTCCCTGACTATATGAACACACATGAGGTAATAATTAGGTAAATATTCACCAGAAGGTTTTTCCTGAGAGTTCCAAGTATTTTGAACACATTTTGCTGGTTATCTTTAGGTAAAATTGAACCTAGTAAATAACTCTATTAACTCATGAGGCTGTGAAGGTATATTTGAAGTCCATAACAAGTAATTTCATACTACGGACTACGCCTATTAAGTTTTTGGTTTTTGAAGGAGATTTGGTGGTCTCAATTATGGTTTTTATAACTCCTATTATAATTTTGGAGTTAGTTAGTACTTGAAGGTAAAATATTTGATCAGGAATGGGTAAATTCGGGCTTCTTGAAGCCGTTTTACCCCACTGCTTGGTATAATTTTCCTATAATGTTAGTTGTGATACCAAATCTCATTCTGATACACCTTATATTCTAGAAGTTAAGACTTGTCTAATAGATTCTTAGACTGCTCATAAAGCTTATGTCACTGTCTTTACCTAAGTGAGTGAATTGTTTTCCAACGAAGACTTGAAAAAAATAACTGCAAAATATAATGCATCATGGCTATCCATGGCACACTTGACAAAAGTAAATAAATTATTATCTAGTATTTTCCTTAATCATATTTCATTTATGTTCTTATTTTCAATCCAATCGCAAATAAATTAGTATCGATAGATTCGAAAAAAAATCCTTGCTTGTCAAACAATGGACGCCATTTGAAAAATAATAGACACGAAAATGTAATACTGACAACTTTTCTTATCCCTATCTATCATACTAGTCACCAAAACTTTGCGATTGTAATTTTCTGACATCACCTGAGGTCCTCAGATTAGTTTACAATTCACCTATAACAAATCTCATTCTGATACACCTTATATTCCAGAAGTTAAGACTTGTCTAATAGATTCTTAGACTCCCGGTATATTTCAATTTCACACATAGATTTAGTGATGTTCATATGATAGCCGTGGTCGCTTGCCACCTTCGATTTTTTCCATGTTTTTCCAGAATATACTTCTGCAATATATGCTTTGGAATTTGCTCCGCAGAATAAATTGAAGTTTCGCCGATTTCAATGCAAGAAAAGTGTTGACAAAACCAGACAAGATGAGAAATTTCATAATAAGAATCATTAATTTCAATGATACGTCAAGACATCTCGATATTTCTTGAAAATATATTTATTAAAAGAAAAGGATATTTGAACAAAACTGTTCGAATATTTTCACTGGTTTTATTCATTTGGAAAAAACAGTTGAAATCAGATTGGTGGTAAGCATTGATTTCAACCAAAGTCTGCAAAAGACGACCAGAATATTTCGGAAACACAAATAGAAATAAATAAAGAAGGCTGGCTAGGAGCTAATAGAGGTCAGACGATATCATAAAACAATGAAAGTGGATTGATGAACAGGTTACAACAAGAAGTGTAGCAGTGCAAAAATGATAAAAAAAAAAATTAACAAAAAATTAAACCGACGAAAAAATCAACTGAATAGCACAAAACAAACCTTCTTAGTCTTAATGATAATTGAGCTCCTAAACTAATGTGAGTAACTAATTTTGAGTCGGCGACAAATAAACAATTATCGAATAATCAAAACGCCGCTGTGCATCTTGCTGCCATCATTTTACGCTTAACCTAATTCAATTGCTAGTTTGTTTTGCGCCGACTCAAAATTAGTTACTTACATTAGTTTAGGAGCTCAATTATCATTAAGACTAAGAAGGTTTATTTAATTTTTTGCTTTTCAGTTGATTTTTTTGTCGGTTTAATTTTGTGTTAAACAATTTTCATTTTTCAATTTTTTGTGGGTGAAATCTACTAATTACTACGTACTTAATTTTTGATTACCTCCAAAATACTCACTTACCTAGCTTACTTCAACTATCAACTGTTAAATAATATGATTATCTACTTTAACTATTTATTGTTATATAATATAAATTATTTTTGAAAGTTTTGGTTAGTTGATTCCATCACTTTGTATATAATTCCATCCTTTCATAGAATGTAATTATTGTGACGGATGTACGAGGATCTGTCAATGTCAACTATGTGTGCCAATGTTCACAAGTGAAAAATCAATCATCCCCCCTTTTTCTACCCATAGGAGTGGATCATTTCATTCCAAATTGAAATATGATCAACTATGATGTATACCCTATCTAATACAAAAAGAATAATCGAAATCGGAAAACCCACTATAAAGTTATGCCTGATAGAATCGGTTAATGGACCAAAATTCAGACGGTGAACGATCAATATCCTCCATTTTGCTACCCTTAGGGATGAATTTTTTCGTTCAAATTCAAATGGGACCAACTTCGAAGTATACCCATCCAATGAAAAAAGATTCTTCCGAATCTAATTGTACTGTGAAAAGTTATGCGTGGTTAAAAAATTAAAAAAAATACGCGTCGACTAGAAAACCTCCTCTTTTTTTATTTCATCGGTTAAAGAACAGACTGCCTAACACAGTAGGACAAGTCATTGGATGCAATTCATATTTTTTTCTCTGAATTTTAATCAACTCAATAAGACCTGGTCGAATAACACAAAAATAATTTGATGGATATGTCTAGTGACTGCCGGAATGGTCCCAAGATATCATGGAATCCTGTAGATATATATAATGTCCATTTTTAATTTCTATACATATAAGCAGTAATGTAATGAGTTTTATGGCAATTTTCTAATTGTTGAGCATCCCTCCGATCTCTAAGCAAGAACAAGTTAATGGAATTCCGGTTTAAAAGTTCTACGTATTCTGAAGACACAACTTGTTAATATAGCATAAGCGGTCCTGAAGGTCAAAAATATATTATTCATGCCATGAATTTGCAATATATAAACGTGTATTCCAGTCATCTGCTT
The DNA here is from genome assembly GCA_018342105.1 of Gonioctena quinquepunctata. NCBI lineage: Eukaryota > Metazoa > Arthropoda > Insecta > Coleoptera > Chrysomelidae > Gonioctena > Gonioctena quinquepunctata. Next base: position 42,197 of record JAFIRS010000885.1, on the reverse strand, counting down.
TTCAAATTATTATTGTATATATTTTCATTAATGCTCTGTGATTCGTCCCCTTTCTAAATGAAACATTGGCCAACTACAATTTTGCGAGGGGTAATTTGTGGAAAAACTAATAATAACTTTCAAATATCTCAATAAGGCGCACAGGTCTAATTAGTTTGTTAACTGCCAACACAATTATTTACATATGCTTTCCTCTGAATAGTGCGAATGCACTGTTGCTGTTAATTAGTGCATTTACCACATATGCTGGAAAGTTTACGTTCGTTTTTAATATTGTTCATACTCCGAAGGAAATAGGTTGAAAGGCGAAATATGTCTTCATTGAAGAATTTGTTATTATTCGACCAGTCCTCCCAGTAGTCAAGTAATATATAATATATAACAAAATCGAGATATCCAGAGTGAAGTCTGTCTGGATGTGTGTTAGTCTGTAATCTTCCACGATAACCGCCGAACCGTCACACGACTGAAGTAAAACTTCTTTAGCTCCATCTATATGTATGTATTTATATATATATATATATATATATATATATATATATATATATATATATATTAGCTGACCCGACAGACGTTGTCCTGTCCAAATTTTCTATATTCCCTAAAAAAAAATCTTGAAAACTCTCGTCCGCGTAGATTTTTTTTTCCTATTTTTTTGGTTTCAGGTTATGCCTTTGAATCTGCCCGCTTACCGTTATCCTGTTATCCCGTTTTTTCGTTTTCCCTTTATTCTGTTTTTCCGTTATCCTGTTATAGCGATATCCTGTTAGGCCGTTATCCCGTTGTCCCGTTATACCATTTTCCCGTTATCCCGTTTTCCCATTATTTAGTTATTCCGTTATCGCTTTTTTTCGTTACCACGTTTTCCAGTTATCCCATTATGCCGTTATTCCGTTTTCCCGTTACCTCATTATCCCGTTACCCCATTTTCCCGTTATCCCGTTACCCCGTTACGTTTTCCCGTTTTCCCATCATCCCGATTTCCCATAATCCCGTTTTCCCGTTATGGATTTCTCCGATTTATTCCGTTTTCTGGTTATTCCATTTTCCTGTTATCCCGTTTCCCCGTTATCCCGTTTTTCGTTCGTTATCTCTTTTTGCCAAAAAAAATCGGTCCAGCCGTTCTCAAGTTATGAGCTCATCAACACAAACAGACATTATTCAATTTTATTATATACTACTTTGACGTTTTATGTCACGTCACACGGGAACGCGGTCGAACGGGATGAAAAGTATCCTATGTCCGTCTCCTGATTCTAAGCTACCTCCCCACCAATTTTCAGCCAAATCGGTTCAGCCGTTCTTGAGTTATAAATAGTGTAACTAACACGACTTTCTTTAAATCATTACTTGTTTTGGTATAACACGTGTAATTCATACGTTTCTACGTTTCGACGGGAGGATCCTCGTCTTCATCAGGATTACAAACATTACAACTCTTCAAACATAGGATTCGTTTGGACCTTCTTAGTTTGTTATGGTTTTTTGTTTTATATCCATAACAAGGTAGTGATTGAGTTGTTTACTTTACGATCTGGTGAAATTACCACAATATATATATGTTTATATATGTTTATATATGTATATATGTATAATATATACATGTATATACATATTCATATATTAATTTTCTATTAACCTATAATTTCATCATTTTAGTTTGGTAAATTTAGTAAATTATTATTAGAGTCATGAATGATTATAAAAATAAAATAAAAATAATTTGTCTCGGTTTTTGTACATGATCTATAGTGGGATTTTCATCATCAACTTCGATTTGATTATTGTCATGTTCAATCACGATGTCACCAATTATTTGTAATGGTGAACCTCTACAATTGATAAGTATTTTATTATTTACGTATTAGTTAAATTTTACGTTATCCTATTTAAAAAATTTGCTGAAGTAAATTGTAGAAACGCGAGGCCGAAATACGGAAGAGTAACAAGGAGAAAAAGACAGAGAATGAAACGCGCCCTAATGTCGAGAGTAGAATGCCGCGTATTAGTAGAGGGAGAAAATAGACAAGGAACGCTGCATATGACGCTACTACGCCAGCAACTAGTATGAGATACGCACTCACCTTTGTCGAGACCGTTCGCCTCGCCCTCTCACACTTTCCGTAAATTCGTAACGCTCTCGTCACGCATTCACCAGCTTACTCCCCAAGTCAAGCGTGCGTCGAGACCGTTCGCCTCGCCCGATCACACTTTTCGTAACGCCCTCGTCACGCATTCACCAGCTTACTCCCAAGTCAAGCGTGCGTCGAGACCGTTCGCCTCGCCCGATCACACTTTTCGTAACGCTCTCGTCACGCATTCACCAGCTTACTCCCCAAGTCAAGCGTGCGTCGAGACCGTTCGCCTCGCCCGATCACACTTTTCGTAACGCTCTCGTCACGCATTCACCAGCTTACTCCCCAAGTCAAGCGTGCGTCGAGACCGTTCGCCTCGCCCGATCACACTTTTCGTAACGCTCTCGTCACGCATTCACCAGCTTACTCCCCAAGTCAAGCGTGCGTAGAGAAGTTTTACTTCAAAAGACAATACACACACATATAATATATATTTTTGTGAGTTGTAAGAAGTTGACATATATTGTAGAGTATTTTCAGGAATGGATAACACATGACATGGAGGAAAGTTATTAACAAAGTTTCAAGTAATAAAATATAAGAGAAGGGTTGAAGTGTGGTATCAGGAGTGCACCAGTGACAATTTCAATTTATCTGTGGTCCACGTGGTCTGCGATTTTTGTTGTGTTTCACTGCGAATAAACGACTTCAATTCCTTCTTAAACAGCATCAAGTTACAAACTGCATGTATATATCGAGGGACGGTGTTATATCGAGGCATGGTGGACTGTGGACTGTTGATGATGGTGGGTATTCGTGCTCAATTTGCTTCAGTTTCAACTGGTTGTCAATGTGATATTTGATTTTGATATTTGTAAGGCTTAACTTCTATGACAACAGCACCAGATGCTTCTGACTTCTTTTTGTCATTCAATATTATCATCCAGGCATCTATAGTCTATGACCACTCTTCATGAATTTTTCTGAAACAATAATTTATATATAATAATAATAAATATTTCCTGAAATTATATTATTGAATAAGGTGTAATAGTGTATTTAATTTTAAAAGGTGAAAGTACCGATGAACTTTTACTGTAGGACCAACTATGAAATCGCCAAAATGAAACAGCAGAACCATAGAAAATTCAAATACCCAATCAAACCAAATGTATGAGTACTTTCACCTCTGAAAATGAAGTATACTAATATGGAAGGATCTTCTATATAATAATATATTTGATAAGATAAGTCACACGCTGCATATGGAACAATTTGTGTGTTATGCAATTTCCTACAATCAATCAATGTTTTATTTCAAATAACCCCATTCTGCCGACGCCCGTGCCGGTCAAGTTTTGAGGGATCCCACTGCTGATTTTTTTTTTTTCTGGGGATAGTTTTGGCATTGTATATGTTTTGTAGAATGCAGCATACCTCAATGTTGACTTGAACATTTATCAAAACTGAAAGACTAATAATAATAATGACTCGGCTTCAATGGTTTTTTCCACTCTCTCCTCTTTTTTGGCAGTGTTCTCCAACTCAGTACTCCCCGGTGTTGAAGATCTCGTTTTACTACACTTATCCACTTCCTCATTGGTCGTCCTCTCCTTCTGATCCCTGGTTTCACAAAATGAATGACTGAAATGATAACTTTTTCACTTATATTATGTTCGTATTCCTTCTCCTGACTGCATTAACATCTACAACTAATTAAAAGTCATATTTTGGAATTATTTCTATTACTTCTTCTATTTGTTCATAAAACTGATCTTTAATGTCCTCTTCTTTATCCTCACTTGGGGAGTGCACATTAATTATTGATATCTTCCTGTATTCTTATGTAACACAAATTTTATGATTGTTCTTCGAATATTTCAATTCCTAGCATTACATTTTCACTAGAACTTCTGAACAAAATGTACTATATTGTTATGACGAGAAATATTAGTTCAATGTAAAAAGAATAAAAAGTGATATAATGATACTTATATAGAATATAAATACCTGCTATGTCTGTTTTGCAATTTTTCTATACACTTTGCTTTTCTGGAACCTTGTACCATTTTCTAGTCACCGCACATGTCTCAAAAGTTTAGCAGTGGAGTTTCTCTATTGTCATAAGTATGTTGCCAACGATACATTCAATATGAAAAAAAAAAATAGAAGTCAAAATTTATGAATAAACTTCAGATCTCAAGTAGACTAAATAATATTTAAGTTGAAACATCCTGTATGATAAAATCAGATCAGAAAAAAACATAAGAGTGACATGTCAAAACATTTTGATGGAGAATGATCAAATATAAAAAAAATTAGTATAGAAAATTGTCAAATATGAATTTTAACAAACTTTGTATATATTCTGTAAGCAATGTAAATGTAAATTGTAAATAAAATCTTTAGTATTGTTTAGAATAAGAGAAAGTGTCCCAGAAAGTGAGCAAAAACCTAAATAAAATAAACAAAAAGTTAGGGTTGCCAGGAAGAAAAATACAAGTTTGGGAGGATGAAAATGTATGTTTGAAAGGAAGCTGAGCTGGGATAAGGTAAAAGAATAAAGGTAAAAGAGTATTTGAAAAAGGGTAAACAACATTGCCGGATATTTTATTATTTATGATAGGTATTTCCTGTTCAAAAATTTCAAATAAAAGTGGCAAATATTTTATTATGATGACTAGTTATTGAAAAATCAAATAAAAACAATTAAAAATAATAAAAATCAAGATACTAGCAATAATAATCATCAAAATAATATATATATATATATATATATATATATATATATATATATATATATATATTATATATATTTGGTTGGAGGTTCTTAGGTTTGGGATTCTTGTGTAAAAATAAAACTATCTTATATCATGCTAGACGTTTCGCCCCTGGCCGGAGGCATCTTCAGTAGGTTTTTTTTTTTAATAATTAATTTTTAATTTTTTGTTCTGGTAATTAACAATGACATCTGAAAAGTAAAACATTTTGTGTTATGATTAAAATGAAAATAATAGTTGTTAACATGTGCCAGGGATAAATGTTAAGTCTGGGGGAAGCGTGTGGCAGAAAAACGATGTTTGTACGTACCTTGGCGATCATCATTGTGAAGATGACTCATTTTGTATTATTTATATTTGCTATTCCTTAGTGTGGTAAGTTCTAAAGGTTTTATTTCAACACAATGTCGAGAGCGACGTGGCATTGGCAGTGTATTCGACAGCTAGAGATCAATGTGTTTATGGGGGGTTTTGTTTTGCGGTGAAAATTGTTGGTGTACCTGTTGGGTCGATTTCTATTCTTACTTGAGTGGGTGGGGAACTTTGGGGGCGGTATGCGTATTGTTGTTGGGAACTTGTTGAAAGGGTATTTATTTTATTTATTTTTATACTTTTTGTTTGTTAATATTACTGACTATCCATGCAAATGAGTGTATGTGAGGTATTTGTGTCTTATAGTATTGTGTGGTATAATTGGCTGAGGTTATGTATGTCTGTTCTATTATTCATAGCTTTATAATTTTTTTAATGTAAATCATTTCTTTTATTACTCTTTTCTCTTTGTTGTTTTCGTGTGCCAGAATTTTTGTGTTATCGAAATTAGGGTTGTGATTTTCGGTTAGGATATGTTTGTTCAAGGCAGTACTGGATCCTTTCATGTACTTGTGCCCATTAAGTCTGTTACATAAGAGTTGGGAGGTCATACCGATATAAACAGTCGTTGCACGGGATACTGTATATTAAATTAGCTTTCTTCATTTTTGGATCTTTACTTTTAATAGGGGTGTACAGTTGTTTGAGTAAATTATGGGATTTGAAGCTAGTTTGTATGTTGTGTTTGTTTAAAATGTTTTTTATGTTCTCTGATATATATGGAATGGTTGGAAAGTATTAGTAGTAGTATTATTCGGGTTATGTTGTGTTGAATTAAACATTTTGTGTGTTCGTTGTTTTATGATTTGGTTTATTAAGTGTAATGGGTAGTTATTGTTGATGAGAGTTTTGCGGATTTTATCTAGAGCGTTTTTTCTTAATTCCGGACTGCTTAGTATGAGGGCCCTATCTGCTAGGTTTATAACTACCCCTCTTTTTTGGGACATTGAGTGGTTTGAGTTGTAATTCACGTATCTGCCAGAAGATGACGGTTTTGCGTACCATTCTGTTATGATTTTGTTGTTGCTTTTTATTAGGGTAAGGTCCAGGAAATTGATTTTGTTGTCTTTTTCTTTTTCTATGGTAAATTGTAATTTTTTGTGAAAATTGTTGAATTCGTTGAGGAGTTCATTTAAATGATTATTTGGGACTGCCATGATACAGTCATCAACATATCGCTTGAAAAAGGGAAGTGTGAAGTTTAATTTATTAAGGATCGTTTCTTCCAAATGTTCCATAATAATTTGGGCAATGGTACTAGAAATAGGGGATCCCATTGCGCATCCACTGATTTGCTGGTAAAAATCATCTTTGTACTGGCAATAATTAGTTGATAGGGTTAGTTCTACTGCTTTGATGAACTCATCTTGTGTAAGAGGGGTGTGGTCTTCGTGGAGGTGCCATTTTTCATTCAATACGGTATTTACGAGCTCGTTAGGTATGTTAGTGTAAAGGGATACAACGTCTAATGAGACAAGGGTATGGTCTTCTGGGATATGGACATGGTTGATGAAAGATTTAAAACAGAAAGTGTCTTTTACATAATATTCGTTTTGTCCAAGTATTTTTGATAAGATATTAGCAAGGAATTTTGAAATGTTGTAGAAAGGGGATTGTATGCTTGATACTATTGTTCTGAGGGGGTGGTTTTCTTTGTGTATTTTTGGTAGGCTGTATATTTTAGGGGCCGTAGCCTTGTGAGTTGTTAATTGTTTTACTAGATGGTCAGATATTAGTCCTTTTTTGTGCCATTTTTTTACCATATTGTTATTTTGGGTTTGGAACCGGTTGGTTGGGTTGGAGTTTAATTTTTTGTAAGTGTTTTACTTTTCAGATGTCATTGTTAATTACCAGAACAAAAAATTAAAAATTAATTATAAAAAAAAACCTACTGAAGATGCCTCCGGCCAGGGGCGAAACGTCTAGCATGATATAAGATAGTTTTATTTTTACACAAGAATCCCAAACCTAAGAACCTCCAACCAAAAATAAATATACCAGGATTCAAGAAAACCCACACTTCAAAATATATATATATATATATATATACATATATATATATATATATATATACATATATATATATATATATATATATATACATATATATATACTTTTGGGAAAGTTTTCTTGAGTTTTGGATTCTTTGAAAACAATGTTTTAGTAGTTCGTAGAAGAAGACGTTTCGTCCCGGGCCAGGGACATTTTCAATTCTTAATTTTTTTTAATATACATACATGGTTTGGGAAAGGTTTCTTTGCTGGAAACAAAATATTTTTTTGTAATACATATTGGGAAACAATACACAAACAGGTGACCTACCTTGGCAGAAAGTTCACTCACTATTTTTTGAAAAAAAAACTGAGTAATGATCGTGGTGTTATCACTGAGGTGTTGTAATTATACAGTTAGGTTTTTGTTTTTGTGCCTCATAATGTCTTCGTGACTATAGTTATTAAATTCGGTAATCTTGTTCACTCTTGGAATGTTTATTTTCTTCGTTGTGCGTGCGTTCATTGAATGGCTGACAGAGATGTAGTCGGAAATGACGTGTATCTTGTCATGGATTTCGTGTTTGCTCGTTGATTCGTAGCTAGTTTGATGATTGGGATTTCGAATCAGTGTGTTGGTGTTAGGGGAAATGGGGGCTAGTTGGTACTTCATGACAATGAACATGATTTTGGTTAGTGGTAGTAGATTTTATAAAATATTATAGTAAAGATGACTCAAGTTTCTTATATCTGTCATATACCATTCATGGAATTAGGCTGTCTTTTGATATATATCATTTCTCTTAGGCACCTTTTGTGTTGGTAAAATTTGGGTTATGGTTGTCATTTAAGATGTTTATTCAGTGCTGTATTAGAATTTTTTATATATTTGTGTCCTTTTAACCTGTTTTCAAGGAGTTGTGAAGTCATTCCAATATAAACTTTTGGGCAATCGTTACATGGGATGCTGTAAATTACGTTGGATATTTCCATGGTTGGTGTTTTGCTTTTTAATGGTGTGTATAAGGATTTCAATGTATTATTGTATTTTGTGGGGATACTTTGGATGTTTTCTGAAAAACCTGGTATATAGGGGACTGCAATATAGTTTGGGTTTGTTTCTGTTGGGCGTGGATGTTGTGTTTTGTTGTAGAATTTATGAGTTCTTTGTTTGATTATTTTGTTAATTAATTTGATTGGGTAATTATTGTTTGTAAGTGTAGATCTAACTTCTTCCAGTGCATTGTTTCGTAAAGAGGGACTGCTTAATATTACAGCTGTATCAGTTATATTCATAATTGCTCCTTTTTTTGGGGCGAAATGGTGGCATGAATTGAAATTTAGATACTTTCCTGACCAGGTTGGTTTGGTGTACCATTCTGTTAATATGTAATTTTTTTCCCTAATTAATGTTAGATCGAGGAAATATATTTTTTTGTTTTCTTTTTTTCTAATGTGAATTGGAGTTTTTCATGGAGAGAGTTGAATGAATTTGGAGTTCCTTGTGTTTTATTCTTAGGGATCGCCGTAATGCAGTTGTCTACATATCTTTTGAAGAAGGGTATGTGGAAATCTAATTTTTTGATGATTGTTTCTTCTAATGTTTCCATGACAAGTTGTGCTACTGAGGAGGATATTGGGGATCCCATTGCGCATCCTTCGAGCTATTCATAAAATGTATCTTGATATTGGAAAAAGTTTTGGTTGAGGGTTAATTCCACTGCTTTGACGAATTCATCATAGGGCAATAATGTGTGGTTTTTCAGTTGGTTTCATTTATTTTCAAGAGATTCTTTGATTAGGTTAATAGGGATTTTTGTGTATAAAGATGTTTTGTATTGTTTCCCAATATGTGTTACAGAAAAATATTCTGTTTCGAACAAAGAAACCTTTCCCAAACCATGTATGTATATTAAAAAAATAAAGAATTGAATATGTCCCTGGCCCGGGACGAAACGAACTACTAAAACATTGTTTTCAAAGAACCCAAAACCCAAGAAAACCCCAGAAGAATATCTCAAAAAGGATTCAAGAATTAAACAAAACTATAAATATATTATATATATATATATATATATATATATATATATATATATATATATATATATAGTGAAAGTGGAAAATTATTGTCCGAGAGAAATCATGAAGAAGAAATTTGTGGCATAATGGGCAGATTATTAAATTAAAGAAAAAAGCATCCTTAAGTGGGACTCGAACCCACAACCTTATGTTTTCCAGACATACACTCTTACCACTGAGCTATCGAGGCTATAGGAATCGACACACACTCGCGAACACTTTACTTCCATAATTTAATGTGAATGTTGGAATGAATCGAAAATCGAACGTACTTATCAATGGCCGTTGATTCACATAACATAAGGTTGTGGGTTCGAGTCCCACTTGTGGATATGTAATAATCTGTCCATTATGCCACAAATTCCTTCTCCATATATATATATATATATATATATATATATATATATATATATAAATTTAGAAATAACGACTGAAAATTGGTATGAACAGTGGGGAATAACGGGGATCTTCAGTCAGCACAAGTGTTGAACTATGAAAAACTCTTTAATACGATGGACCGAGCTTTCTAAAAGATTATTTCTTGAAATGATTGAAATTAATAAATCCAATCTAAATATGAACAAAAAAACATATCGAAAATCTTAGCAAAATCTACAGTTATCTTCTACAAATGGATTAAAACTGATGATTCTCAAAGAATATAATAGAAACGTTAACACACCCACTACATATTTTATATTTTTCTGACGATTAATCATAGGTTGTTATTTCAAATCCTTCAATGTCACTCGAAGCGTCAAAGATGTAACACCATTCCGACAAATTTTTACATATTTTACGTTTTTTCTTTAAAGTTAATGTTCATTTATCATCCACTCAGATTACTGTAAGTACTTCCTTCATTTTAAGAATTTTTTTCACAATAATGTCATTTACATATTTTAGGACCCTGAAGAAGTTTCAAAATTGAAACGAAAGCTCGGTCCATCGTATTAAAGAGTTTTTCATAGTTCAACACTTGTGCTGACTGAAGATCCCCGTTATTCCCCACTGTATATATATATATATATATATATATATATATATATATATATATATATATATATATATATATATATATATAATATACTGTTATCAATTTCTCCTCTTGTAGTTCTACTATATCAATGCTGGGTTGGAAAATTTGACAGATTTATAAAGTCACCTTCTTCATATCTTCACATGCACTCTAAGATGTTTCTTTTGTTCATCATGCTTGTTCTTATTGGTTTTGTTCCTCGATCTCCTGTAAGTTTGCCAGTTTGGTCGTCGTTTATTCCTCTCCCATGTTGTTGGATAGTTTTTTTGATGCTGTAATAACAATTTTTCTGAAACATTATTCCTTTGCTGTATCTTTCCTTCTATCGTTAACTTTTATCTCCTCACCTTTGTCATTGCCTTGTTTGGCCACTCTGCTTATATGCTGAACCAATACTCGCTTTTCAACCAAAAACATTTTTGATGCATTGGTTCAGCCTCAAACACAAATCCGATACTTTACCTGCTGGGTATAGTATTTCTAATCCCAATTGGACCGACATAAAAAGTTTCGAGAAGGAATTCTCTTCCACACGACTGAACTTTTTTATGATAGTACCAGGAACGCTTTGAAAGTAAAAACACTGGTAGTATACAAATTTCCCCTTTGCCGGGCAGTGCATATGAACTCTCCCCGTAGTGTTCCAATTTTTATTGCCGTTCAAATTGGGATTAGAATAACTATAACAGTTAATAAATTTCTAGATAAATGACTATCTGAGACAATGGAGTTTTTCTATCGTGTTATATTCTTTATTATTTTTAGTACTCAGTTATTCAGATAGGCAGAGTATTATTTTGTCGTTATCCTGCAGAATCATATCATTTTCTTCGACATGTTTTTTGGGTAACCTTCCACAGTCTGAAAATGAAAATATAATCAGGAAAATCTATACAAGTGTAGAAAGGGCAAACTAATTAGTTCACCCCGATAAGTTACTGCGTTCACCAAATTATATTTCCTATAGAAAAATGATTCAATTTGTCAGTATAGATTTTCCTGATTATATTTTCATTTTCAGACTGTGGAAGGTTACCCAAAAAACATGTCAAGAAACGTTGTTCCTCCACAAAAAACCACATTCATTCAATACATATCATTTCCCTTTTAGCATACTATTCCCATCGTATTTGCTCTACTCTAAATCAACATATACGCCAGTGAAGGAAAAGCTGGAGTATTTATGATTACACAAGAAATGCAAATTCATTTTGTGTACTGCTATTCCATTCAAGTCGCGTTGACTGCGTATCTCATTTCCTTTCTCTCCTTTTCAGACCGAGAAACATAAACGCATATTATTTGACCTCATAGAAGATGGAGATATGTCTTGACAACTTGTAATGTTTCAATTTGTACCTCGCAGGGCTTCCTCAATCTATTTGTTCAAAATAGTTCTGATTTCATTGTGCTTAATTTTGCTGTAGTATTACTACTTGGGAAGTTACTGATTTCCCAAGTGTGTTGTGAAACGTTAGTAAATGCAAAAAATGTGTTGGACATTCATGTGTATTAAACAAAGTTAAGTAGGTCGATAATAAGTTTGTTTTATATACAGAAGTCGCATTTCGAAGTCAACGGAAGCAATTAGTGGAACTGAAAGTAAATGAGTCATATTAAATTTTGTTGATTTTAAGAGAGACTTTATAGACAGAATGGGTTTGAATATGTTTGTATAGTCAAACCATTTACAATTGCAGAAGCATGAAAAACAAGTTTTCCATTTTTGAGGCGGAATCCTTTGAGCAGCAGAGGCGGGAATAACTAATTTTATTTAGATGTTTAAATATTTTAAAAATACGTTAAAATAAAAAAATAGGCCATAAACGAGGAAGAATGTATTAATAGGTAATCGGATCATCATGATTTCATTTTTCCATGGTCGAAAAAAAGCCATATTTTCCAACAAAACACATCACAACTCTAGAATATTTTAAAACCTATATCGATCCCAGACCAGAGACGCTACTGGCTTTCATTTACTCAGACGTCCTGAAACTGGTGATTTATTAGTCTCAACGTATAGTACCACCTCCAATCATTATCATTGGCTTGCGGTCACTCAAACAGCTGTCACTCAAACCAACTTTGACTATCGGCTCTTTTGATCTTCTTTTGATCTACCGTTCGCCGACGGAGAATGTTTACGAGTAGTACACATTATTTTTCGTTCCGTTTCTTCGCATATACGCTCGTGTGTCTCCCTCCCATCGGAAATCACATTAATTGAATTATGTGACGGAATTTAACAAAATCTTGCTGCAAATAGTAAATAAAACTAAATTGTCTCCAAGGTATGATGCCAGAATGAAAATGAATTTATTTTCACACTACGAATAACATCTTTTAAGACAATCAGGAATTGTAAAATATGACAATTTTTTCGTAGTTTTTTTTTCAAGCAAGACATTGGAAAGTATCTACAATATTTTATTGAATTTTTTTGCGGCATTCAACGTACAAAATTAAGGTTTTGATACACTCGAAAAATGTATTCACATATTGTTTATGAATTTCGAAATATTGTTAGTTGTTACATTCGACTTCGATTGCAATACCCAGCTTCCATAGTTTTGTTCTTTGAATTTTACTGTAAATGATTGAGATACAGAACATTTGCCGATCACAGTTGGCTTTGAAAACAAATTCATTTATAATTGTAAACAAACCATTTTTGACGCATCAAGAATAACTCACAAATCTGTAGAGTAATTTCAGTAGTTGTTCAATTCAATCATGGCTGCTCGTCTAAGTATACAGGAGAGAGTGGAGATTGTACATGATGACAATTACCATGATTGTACATGGTGACAATTACCATACTTGTAGAGACACTGCCAATATTGTTAATGAAAGACATCCAGGTAAAAACGTTCAAAATTCGACAATTACAAGAATTTTGAAAACATTCAAGGAATCTGGATCGGTTTCAAAAAAATACAAAGTGACTCATAAACGACCGATAACTGAAAATGAAGGAACTGTTATGAATATTATGCTGTCTACAATTGAAAATCCAAGAATGTCATTATCGCAAAGAGGAGAAAATCTTGGTATGTCCGATCAATCAATGAGAAGAGTTCTAGGTAATAATAAATTCAAACCGTATAAACCAAAATTAATCACACTTTGAAACCGAGAGATCCGAATAATCGTTGAATTTCTGTTTCTGGTTTCAGTCTATGATGGAAGATAATAGACAGTTTTCGAAAAAAATTCTTTATAGTGACGAGTCCACCTCCACATCAAATTGGGTAGTCAGCTCCCAGAATTGCAGGTGGTTGGCAGATAATAATCCCCATTTCAGGATACAATGTAGAGACCAATATCACTTTAAAGTTAACGTCTGGTGCGGAATTCTTAATGACATTATTGTTGGACCAGTATTTTTCAGACAACCACTGAATTCTGCCAGATACTTAAGAATGCTGCAGACATTTCTCTCCGATTATTTAGATGATATTCCTCTGGACATGAGAGCTGGAATGTATTTTCAACAAGACGGTGCATCCGTTCATTCTACGCTAGAAGTGAGAAGGTAGTTAAACGGAACATTTCCAAATCGATGGATTGGTAGATATTCCAATAACGCTTGGCCCGCCCGATCACCGGACCTCACTTCTTTGGATTTTTTCTTATGGGATATCTCAAACAGAAGGTATATTCAAGAAGACCATTTCAAAATATACGTCATGTGGAGAATACTATCAGGGATTGTATTCGGGGAATAGCTCCCCAGATACTAAGAAATGTTCATGATGCAATACACCGCCGTACTATGCAGTGTATTGAGAATGGAGGACTCCACGTAGAATAAAGCATAGGACATATTTGTTTCAAGAAATGTTATTTGTATTGTGGAAATAAATTAATTGGCATTCTGGCATCATACCTTGGAGACAATTCAGTTTTATTTACTATTTGCAGCAAGATTTTGTGAAATTCGGTCACATAATTCAATTAATGTGATTTTCCGATGGGAGGGAGAAATAAGAAAACATTCAGAGAGTGATATCATCATATCTAATAATATACCATTCGTCTAGCATAATATTCCTCATGTTGTACAGGGCGATGAGGAAAAAATGGGAAAAAAAGTTGAAAAATGAAATTGGTCATAGGTGGCAATGATTCGAATTTCTGGATCAACATTCGATTTAGAACAATATTTCCCCATGAATTTGAATTCTACCGCGAGAAATAAAGTGATGGGATCATATTATTTTGAAAACAAAGCCATACTTTTCTATTTCCCTCGTATAGGGTCGTATAAAATTCAATGTTGGTGCTCGCACTTCAGGTTTAGGATGAAGCAGAGGTTTTTATCACGAATTATTTTTTTTGATAAATCTATAATAAAAAAGTTTTCCATATGCTGCGAACTTTATGCCGGACACTGTATAAAATTTGGCCACACTGAGTATGCTCCCTGAGCTCAATGAAAAAATTAATTTCATGTCCGGACTTGGTTTTTTTTAGATTTTTATTGATTTTTGAAAATCAACACCCTGTAAGCCAGATCAGACAATTTTTATTTTTCTCACTTTGAAGCTTAAAGACGATACTAAGCAAAACTTAAAAAAAATTGAACGCGGAAGTTTTTGTTTTCTGCTGAAAAAAATTTAACTTTTAAAAATAGTATGATTTTAATGGATTCACATTCTGCTTATGACTGATGCGGCACATCATAATTTTTCAACAAAAATCATAAGGAAAGTTCATATTACTCGATATAAAGTATTATTCAATCAACCGTTGAAATTCCAATTTCACGTTTTTATTGATCCTGTAAAAACAACACCCTGCAAAGCGAGTTGAACAAATTTTCTTTCTGTCACATCAAAGCGGATGGTACTTACCGAAATAAAAAAAACGCTGTTTGGCATACATAGACAAAAACTATTACTTTTGAAAATGTATGTTTTTCCACTATGGCTAATACAGCACTACATCGGAAAAAAACATTTATTTAAAATGAAATCGTTAGGAAAGTATTACTTACTCGATTGAAAGAATTATATTATAGGTCCTAGCTTAGTTTTTTTCAACTTTTAATTGGTTCTGAAAAAACTATACCCTGTCACCTTGGAGGATGGCTTATACTAAGTACCTACTTGAGCAAAATTAATTAAAAAAACAACGTGAAATATTGAGTGAGTTTTGATTTGCTCCCTATAGAAACAGCTTCTGCAATTGAAAATGGTTTAACTATAACTTCCCAATTTCACCTATTCAAATTTTCAAACTGTCGAGCAATTAATTCTTCCTATTATTTAAAAATGTGTTTTTATGAAATTTTTATCAATATATTTTATCAGTAACTTCCTGTTTGGATAACTAAATATACAAAGAAATCACTTTATAAATGTTATTGACTGATGTGTATGAACTATTGAGAACAAATATACAATTTATCATGAAATGCTAGCGTTGGCTTGTCTTTAATAAGGCAGTAACCTATCTTATTCAGAATTTGTCTAGGAAGAAATAGATGAAAAAATCTGTCGAATCGATACTCCTGTGAAGATGTTAACATTTCACGGGTGTGAAGTTAGCCCAACCACAAATACACTGAGAAAAATGAAATCTCGATTATTTTCCTTTCCGTTTTTTCATATGGATCTTTCATTCATTCAGGGGCATGAATACATTGAGATTTCCAGTTTCAACTGGAGAGTGAAAATTTGATCACACTGATGAATAAGTTCGATTTGAGACAATGGAATGGTGGTGAAGTTATTTTTAAAAATGGCTTTGTACACCTCTAAGCTTGTAATGTTATTGTTATTGGTCTTTTCTTCATCACAAAACGGATAAATCCAGAAAAAAAACCTTATATTTGAAACCTTTAAGTCGAAAAGTTTTAAATATAATCATGGTTCTACAAATAAACAAATCATAGATCAGTTTAAAGCGAAAACATTCAAAGAAATTGGCGAATATATTGCAGACTATCTTGTTTTTCCTATGAGTAGAAGCAGAAAGGCGTACAACCCTGTTTTTGACCTGTGAATTTTCGAATTATATCAACCCCCATTTCAGCCCCTTGGACAGCCTGGGAAATTCTAACGAGATATCAGGGATAAAAAAAGACAAAGCCATTTGTGTGCTCTGTGAATTTTCAAATTATATCAACCCCCATTTTCACCCCCTTTGACGGCCTGGGAAATTCTGGCGTTTTATCACTTATAATTACACGAGAGGTTTGTATTTCATCGGGTAAATTTGGGTTGTTCAATGCGAAACTGTTGCCTAGCAATTAGAAGAGAAAAACTGTCAACTATTAGAAACGCGATACCGAAGGTGGAGCGTTTTTAGGTTGACAGTTTTTCGAGTCAAATTGCTAAAGGAAACTGTCTAGAATTTGAACAACACAAATTTACCCGATATCAATACAAACATCGAGTGTGATTCGGCAGGACAATTTAATGAATAAGAAATTTAGAAACATATCAATGCAAACTTTATTTATTTTGGCAACCAACACCGCGATAATTGATAAACAAATGAATAATTGCAAAAAACCACTAGTGCATTTGTCCCTGTAAAAATTGCAGCTAACTTTTGCCGATGTCAAACTGACAATTGCACCGTGGCATATGCGATTTTTTATACATGAGTTGAATTGTCAGTAATAAAGAAAAGATCAATAACAATAACCAAGCAGAAAGGTGTACAAAGCCATTTGTGGCATCTGTGAATTTTTTTAAATAACTTCAAATCGAACTTATTCATCAAATTTTCACTCTTCAGGTGAAACTGGAAATCTCAGTGCAACCACTTCCCTTAACGAATAAAAATCCATGTGGAATACGGAAGAAGAGAAAATAAAATAATCGAGATTGTAATTTTCCAGTGTACTTAACAAACCCGTGAAGTACACGACTAGGTATATATAACTGAGAGAGAGCCTGTTGAAAATCCACAAAACAGCTTGGAAGAGGTTGATACTGGCAAGTGACAGGATGATTTGAAAGCTAGTTCAGGAGGATTCACAGAAGGTGACACATTTTTAACTTGAATGGCAGTTTTTCTAGATAATGAAACAAATAACATTTTGGCTATAAAATAACATTTTTATGTACTTTTTCCAACCTACATACATTGTTTCATTTCGTATTTAGAAGCGTCATTCACAGAAACTGCTTTCGAGGATTTTTCTCATGTTTTGCCTTGAATTGAATGACAAAAAATGTAGCTCTTAAAATCCCAGGAAATAAAATAGAGAAGCTGTGCATATAGGTACGTATTGCAGGAAACTCAGGTCGGTGTGGAAAATTAATATTACTAAAAGTCTCAAAACAAGTTTAGTTCTTGAACGATTTCAGTATGTTTCCCAGACAGCACTGGATATTCCATGAATATTCATAGAATATTATTTTTGGGATATTGGAATATTCTTGGATAAATCTTTTTTTAATGAATCTGAATATCTAGAATATTCCATGTATATTCCATGAATATTCCAGAAAGAATATTCCTGGAATATTCGCTGAGAATATTCCCCGAATATCCAGAATATTTCATGAATATTCCATGAATATTCCAGAAAGAATATTCCTGGAATATCCTCTGAGAATATTCCTTGTATATCCAGAATATACCTACAATATTCCATGAATATTCCAGAAAGGATATTCCTAGAATATTCCATGAACATATTTTATGAATATTCCGAGAATATTCAAAGTAATTCAGGAATATGATAGTAATATTCTCTAAATATCCTGAAAGGTTTTCATAACAAAATAACCATTCCCTGCAATTTCAGAAATTAAAGAAAAATACATCTGTTTCCCCACATGAGTAGCCTCAAATATAAATCTTGAATGGCACTTTTACATCTATAATTTGAACTTTTGAAATTAAGTTAATATGCCTGACAATTCAAGCAATGTTTTTGCTTACATTCGCCAAGATAAAAAACTTCATTTAAAAAATTATGTAGTAGTGCAATCCGTTATTGTTTTCCTCAGAGTATTTGTGGATTGGAATTGCAGGTTCCACTCAGAAAAAAAAACCATTTGATTTCCGCAGCACCCCGTCCCTACAATGGAATAAAACAACATGAATTTGAACAGGTCTATTTCTATACTATATTCATAATAATAATAACATATTTTGTTAAGCCGTTTCTTCTGTCTCTACCTGGATATCTCTGAAAAACAAGAATTGCAAGATTGGATATACATATGTCTCTAAAACTACTTTCAAAATGAATCATGATAACTAGAAAATATGTCAAAGAGTATATTGCTATGTATCTATTGAAAATACTAGAACTGACCCCTAACAGTATAAGACATAGGATTAAGTTTAAGGCGGGTAGAACTTTGCATCTAGCTTCACATATTTTTTATACAGTATGTGATCTTTCTTTTGAATTTTTCATCTGACTCAATCATCAACAAAATTAATAGTTCTTCGATACAAAAATTACTTACTGTTGTCGTTTCAGTCTATCGTTAGACTTGGCCAGATAGGCACTTACCACAATTTCAATTTCTTTTAGGGTAGCTTCTTTATTACAGCGCTGTATTGCTTCTGAAAATGACAGAATGACTTGTAAAAAATATTGTGAATTATGCATAAATATTATTTCATTATAACCATGAGCATTATCATATATATGCAATTGTAGAGGAACATGATTTACCCAAAATGCAAGAACATATCTTCAGTGACTTAAAAACTTTTTTGTGCTTATGCCCAACGAGACTATACTCTGCCGCAAACTTATCATCCAGAACTTTTTTTAGGAATCTCCGGCAACACTCCTTATAATCCTTTCCCCCAATCCTGGTAAGTCCATCAATCTAAAAAATAAACGATAAAGTTGTGTTGAGAAGACTGACTTTGAAAAATGTGTTTGAATTATAATGGGTTTACAGGCGGATCATTTAGTCCTATAACCCACAGTTATGGACATTTGTTAAATTTCTATACAAGTGAAATATGAAAGAGGTCGAAAAAGGAAAGATTTCCAATATTCAATTGAGAATGTTTCCCTTTTCAACTTGAATACCCCATAAGAGGTTATCTTATTGAACGATGGAAGATAGTGACTAAAGTTTATCTTTCAGTCGCAGATGATTCCACATCTGATTTTATGAACATCCTGTTCACATTTTCAAACAAATCAATGAAAGAGGTCATTTTAATAGGGATGTTGACACTGACAAAATTTCCGACCGGTAACCATTTGTATGAAAACTTTATGTAATCCTCCAACGATCAACAAGAAAAAATAATAAAATAAATAGTCCCAAAATCACCTCAATTCCTAATAGATAATTCACAGTGTGCAGTTATACTGCACTGTATACTCACTAATCTCTTGAATGCTTCTTCATTCTCCAATATTTTTTCAACATGATCCAACATTTGAACATTTTTTATTGGGAAGTCCAAAAAAAAATCCAATAACATTATATTGGTATTTTCGACAGCTGTTAAAGATTGTCGTTTCATTAATCCTGTGAGGGTATCAACTTTTTCAGAAAGTTCCTGGATGTTTCGGGTGCATTCCTTCAGCAATTTGCAATTTTTCACCAATATTTCGATGCAAGTTTTTCTGAATTTCAAGTCTGAAAAGTATGAGATATATGACAATAGTGCTACAATATAACTTGAAAAAGTAAAAGTACCTGACGAAGGAATATTCTGTACCTCGAAGTTTTCCATTTCTGTACCTGTAACAAAATTCACTATTTGAAAAAAGCTACTCTTTGCTTATGGACATATAAATAAGATAAATAGGGGAAAACCATTATGATAATCGTTTTGACAAACTTGTGTGAATCAAAACTGAAGAATAAGAGTGGAGCATTAACAAAATCATAAAGTTATGCTGAAATTGGTGACCCCTCCCAAGATAATTACTTACCAGGATCACTTGAACTGGCTTGATTTGATTTGTGAGACATGTTTGTAGAGTCCATTTGTGGTGCTAAAAAAATAAATCATTGAATATCCTCTATGAATTTGTTGTAATAGCTGATATCTACCCAAACAAAAACAAAATATTAACACTAATGGATTACAAATTGACACTGGAATAAGAAATTTTGTTCATTTTGTCCCAAATATTTATGATTACAAATAAGAATCAAGTCTCACCAGAGTCTTCTTGGCTGTCTCCAATATTCTTTTTTATCTGATTCGTTCCTAAAGCAAAATTTTGTATGTTGATAAAAAACCATTATATTGACAGTACATTAAAACTATTCAATAGTTACAAATAACCATACTTGCCTTTCCTAGCTTTTGGTACTGGGATATCCAGATCTGAGCTACTGTCTTCTTCTGAAGAATTCAACTTCTTTTTCGGCCTTCTTTTATCAGATAAATATTCAGGCTCTGATATCTCTGATGTCACGCAACACTTAGAAGCCTTTGAGCAAGCTGTTCGGAAATTGTCATATAACGTGTCTCTCATGAGAGTGACACTATATTCCCGCCAATCATCACCTGGGTCAAGCTCATTTTTAATGGCCTTCTCCATTCTATTTCTGGGGAAGGGAGGGTAAGAAATCGTTTTTCTGGTACTATCATACCAACAGGAGGGGACAGCTTCAATCTCCTCTGAATCAGAGAACTTTACGATAA
The DNA here is from genome assembly GCA_018342105.1 of Gonioctena quinquepunctata. NCBI lineage: Eukaryota > Metazoa > Arthropoda > Insecta > Coleoptera > Chrysomelidae > Gonioctena > Gonioctena quinquepunctata. The sequence goes on along the minus strand of JAFIRS010000885.1, from coordinate 21,253 downwards.
CCCAAGGCATCCTAGAAATATAAAAAATTACTGATCATGATTGATCGGTAATATTATGATTGGATTTTGGAAGTAAAAAATATATTCATTAATAAAACAATGTTACCTTTACACCTTAATTGAAGAGAACTGCATGAAAGAAAAGATCTTGAACAAATAACATTTGTGTAATGATTCAATTCAGTAACTAACTACATGTTTGGTTGACCAAAAAAAATAATTGTCACTTTTTACTAAAAACAAGAAATGATTGTGTTTGTCGAGTGTAAATTAAAGGAAATTATTGTATTTACAGAAACAATTTTTGACAGCTTTCTGACCCATACTGAAAATTAAACAATGATCAATAATGAATACATAAATATTGTATCATATGTTATTCAGTAGTTGAGTCCGAATGTCCAGAGGTAAGTAACAAACATTGTGTCTACTTTTGGAAAAATTTACTTTATAACTGTGGGATTAACAACAAAGAGGTGTATGAAAAAGTTGTTTCTCTTCATGAGTTCTAACTATAACTGGTTAAAATTAATTTACTCATTTCTGTAACATGCAATAAATGAAATAACTGAACAACAACAAAGAAACATAAAGAATACATTTTCTAAAGACATAATGAAAAAAAAACGTGGAACAGGTTTCCGAAATACTAAACCATATAATTATTATTCAGTGATATAATATTTATAGATTCAACTTCAATTTTTATGTGCATGAATTAAAGGAAAAACTGTGAAAGCATCACCATATGGCATTCTCACAAGTTTATGGGAGATATATTTTAGAGGCCAAAACTTAGTTTCACTTAAAGTACGAACACAGAAAATATTCAATGTGGATGATGATAATGGATAATCGAAGAAATCATATTTTTCCATGTATTCTTTCCCAACTACAATACATTCATTAAACTCTAGTGAAAAAGCAAAATTTTCAATTTCAATAACTGTACCATCCTTTAAAGCACAGCTTGAATCTCGACGACTGCAAGAAAGCTTGAATTCTGGAAAAACAACTGATTTGAACTCTGGACCAGAACACCCTGAAATCAATGGCCCATCACAATGTGGTTTGTTTAAATTAAAATCTGTCAATTTTTCAGAAACATGTTCTCTTTTCCCACAGTTAATTGACTCATAATAACGGCGAACAACTTGTTGCAATGGTTTATCATGCTTTCTAACTAATTTTCCTAAATACTGAAGAAAATTTTCACTCTCAAAATTACAAAAATTGTCGAGTACTCCGAATTTTCTAACATCATCTGCTAAATGCAATAAATTATGGAAATTATGAGTCAACAAATGCGATCCATAAATATGCTTGGTACTTTTTACAAAACAAATAAGTAATTTTTCAGCATAATCAAGATGTATAGTACAATATTTTTCACTCAAAAGAATTCTGATTGAAATTGAGAGAAAAAAAATGTTATCCATAAATATGCTTGGTACTTTTTACAAAACAAATAAGTAATTTTTCAGCATAATCAAGATTAGTATATTCATTAATACAACTGGTCCTGTATAGAGTAAAAATTGGCGGAATCCTGTGGCTTTCCACCTCTTTACCTCTTTGAGAGACCTAGGCATTCTAGCAAAATCAGAAGGCATAAAAGGAATCATGTTCATTAAAAGTTCTGAAATTCTAGTAAACTGGATACTGGGAAATTTGTGAGGTGGTGGTCCATAACACCAGAGCCCACATAATAATTTCTTAACCACTCCTAATAAGACCAGATGCATATAGTCCAAAGGAACATCTGCTATGATATCAATATTTGGAATATCTAATAGGATGGAATGCCCAGAATGATGACAAGCATCTGTCTGCTGAACAAAACTTTCATGTGTTCTTTTTTCAAATGTCAATAATGGGAAACAAACACGGTCTTGAATGCTTTCCCCATGCTGAGAACATTTTGTGCAAGAACTATAACCTGCATGACCCTTAATTGCTAATATGGATGCTTTTGCAACTGCGTCAAATAAAAATTTTGTTATTTTGAAATTGTAAATATGACCGAATATTTCAACACCATTGTTATTTAGCTGAATGGCTTCTTCAACGAAGTCTGAAAGAAATTGATTGAAATTTTTGGGTTTTTCGTAGCCGTGATACAATCCAATTAAAAACACGTTCTTAGATTCCAAACCAAGTATGGGATAAAACTGACTATTTGAACTTTTCGCTATGGGCAATCCATCTATGTTTATACCAATTTGAATTGGATCTGTTGGTTTACTACAATTTTTTTTGAAAAGGTCCTCGAGTGATTTTTGTATTCCGAAGTGATAATATTCCCCCGGATCTACTTCACGGGTAATTGTTAATTTTGGAGTAGCTAGAAAAGTTCTGGCATCTCTAGGTAATCCATGAAAATCATCAGGTTTAGCTTCTACTAAAATTGCCAAAAGTTGATTAATGGCACTCAACGTTACTTTATTTTCAACAGCCCACTTCTTAAGCTTTTCCACAGCATTTAACGAATTGTGATTATTAAAAGTAGGAACTTCTTTAAGCGAATCATTGGGTATTGAAGGCTGTTGACAAACGAAGAAGTGATCTGATGAATTTTCATCCAAAATTTCTGGGTTAGCGATACCACAACTCGAACTACTGCTATCTGAATCAGAAAAACTTGAATCCATTGCACTAATAGTTTCAACTTGATTATTACTTAACTGCTGGGACGTAGTTTGTGTGTAAATTGTATTGATAATATTGTCAGTTTCCTGGTGTACTTCCCTATACCAAGCACCGCTCCTTTTCCTTTTAGGCATTTTGAAGAAAACGCCTTGAAAATGGAATGATCAGTGATATACAAATGAAATTTTATTGGAATGAAATAAATGGTAACATAAAAGTGTACTTACTTTTACGTATAAAAAATCACAAGGCAATAACACTGTGGTGATTATTCAGAATGTTTGTTGAACAATTTCAAGCAGTAGTTTCACATACAAAGATGCAAAACCATAAGGCGCCATAAACCAGTAAAAAACACAAAATATGTCAAATGTCAATTTCAAATGCATCAATTTTTACAGCTCTGGCTCTGCCATCGGGTTAAGCTATGACTACCGGATAAACGACAGACGCTGACGCGCGCGGAATGGTTTTGATTGGTTGTGAAAGTGCACCTAGATATTTTCCGACCAATTATAATTTGGTCATTACAGTAGTGTATTTTTGTCAGCTTGTCTGAACAAAAACTCTGTTTGCAAATCAAATATATCTATTCGCACTTTTTCTCATACTTTTCCCATATTTTGAACACGAAAATGGTAATTGGTGTTCATTTCATAAAAATAAGGAAGCATATCCATGAATATTCCATGAATATACAAGACAGAATATTCAATTTTGATTATTCTATGAATATTCATACATGATTATTCCATGAATATTCACACAGGAATATTCTATGAATATTAATACAGGAATATTCTCACGAGAATATTCGTGGTATATTCTCCCGAGAATATTCCAGGAATATGCATATTGGAATATTCCTGGAATATGCTGGAGGCATGTGAATATTCTAGGAATATTCCATGTATATTCGGAATATACTCTTCTCTTTTCGGATATTTAGAGAATATTCCAGGAATATTCCGTGCTGTCTGGGTTACTAACATTATGTGTGCTTTCTGAAGAAATAAAAGTTTACTTCTATGTTCTATAATCACTGGCGTGATTTCAATCCACATAATTTCCTTTCGCTGCAAACTTGAACCGTAAAGAACAACTCTAGAGCTACTGGTAGTACAAGAAATATTTTATTGCAACGACCGGTTTACCACTTTTTATATTCGTATCGTATTACAAGACATAAACACAAAGCAGTCCGCAGAATCGACCGTAAACCAGAAGCTTTTGAGTCAGACATGATAACTCTTCAATAGGTTTTTCTGTTTTATCGGCATGGCGTATCGTAACGCATTATCTATTTGCTGATTCAAATAGTGTTACATGTATTGTTTTGCAGGAATTGGCGATGCTTTGAATAACAAATTGATATATTGTTGCTTTGGATGGAATAGAAATATTTCGTGTCGTTTATTACTCTTCCGATAAATGAATATTAAATTAAATTCCAAACACCATTATAGAAACATTATATTCAGTAGATTCACTTAGTTACCCATTACATTTAAACAAGTTCTAATTTACAGAATTTTGTAAAACTAAAAAAAGGTGGATTTGTTTACAAATATGAACAGGATGTTCATAAAATCAGATGTGGAATCATCTGCCACTGGAAGATAAACATTAGTCACTATCTTCCATCGTTCAAGATAACCTCTTGTCGGATATTCATGTTGAAAAAGGAAACATTCTCAATTGAATATTGAATAGAACTATTTTTCTGTGAAATGAAAAATCCACGATAAAAATGTTATTTTTTGTAATATCTAATAGAAAACAACTACTTCCCCGGCTAAAGCCACGCTGGACATTGAACTACATCTGATAGGTATTGAAAAAGGAGCCTAACTTAAAAGAAAAAATCCAAAAGTGGACATTTGCATTTTTATTCAGATAGTTATTTGATTTTCAATTCCGATCTCAATTAAGAACTCATATGAATGTTTTCCAAAAGAGAGTACTAACCAGAAATCATTTATAACATTGATGAAAGATAGGCATCGCACTCAGTAGGTCTCCAATACATTTTGGTCGACTAAAATCTATTTCACGATCATCAGGAAGACCGAAAGAAATAGGAAACACATATTCAAGAAGCAATCTCATTTTGAGAAATGTTAAAAACATTTCTTTTGAAGAGACACTTTAAAATTAGTTTTTTTGACATTATGTTATGGGGTATGTTAGATATCGATGTCAAATGTGATTTTTTTGGAACAATTGAAATTAAAATTGTTTTTTTATTTCTTGGATAAATGAGATTTGGTCAAGGCTATTCACAATGAGTCGCACATAACAAAGAAATATAATTTTTTCTGAAAAATTATTTTTTCTGTCATTTATTGATGAATCAATTCAGTCACATCACAGTTTGATCAAAAATTCATTTTTTTTCAAATGAAACCCCTATGGGCCAGCTACCTGTCTTTCTAGAACATTCATTAAGGAAAAAAATGACATATCATTTTTGTATTTCGGTGCAGTTACAAATTGTATACATCCAAAAATCTACAACTAGTTCATGAGTTTCTTTGCAGTTCGAATAATTTTTCAACTTAGTAAGCTGTGGAAAACAACATTTCTGAATCTTGTCAACTAATTGTGTTTCGCTGTCATCTTTCATCTTAACTCCCGAAAATTAGTCAACTTCCGTGAATTAGTTTAGTAGAAATGTAAAATCAAAATTATAGGTTCACGAGAAGTGAACAGGTTGATATGTTATTAATTTACGGAGAACACGGAGAACACAGTGTCGCCGCTTGTCAGTTATACGCTGAACGATACCCACACAGAAGACACCCACAAAGAACCTTTTTAAAAATGTGGAGAGAAGATTCCGAAAAGAACCCAACAATGGAGAAGATGATCGTAAGTGAGGAGGCAGAAGTGAATGTTTTGCTTATGTTTATTTTGATCCAACCGCTTCGACGCGGGAATTGGAATACCAATGCAATGTCAGTCGAGAAAACGCTGGAAGAATTAAAAAAAAACACCATTATCGTGCTTATAAGTATAACTTACACAATTAGTTGACAAGATTCAGAAATGTTGTTTTCAACAGCTTACTAAGTTGAAAAATTATTCGAACTGCAAGGAAACTCATGAACTAGTTGTAGATTTTTGAATTTACACAATTTGTTACTGCACCGAAATACAAAAATGATATGTCATTTTTTTCCTTAATGTATATTCTAGAGAAACAGGGGTTCCATTTAAAAAAAAAAATTTTGATCAAAATGTGATGTGACTGAATTGATTAACCAGTGAATAATTTTTCAGAAAAAATCAAGTTTTCTGTTATTTGCGACTCATTGTGAATAGCTTCGACCAAATCTCATTTATCCACGAGGTAAAATAAAAAAACAATTTTAATGTCAATTGTTTTAAAAAAATTACATTTGACATAGTTTTGGACTTGTTTTGACCTGTTGAACTTGAATATGTAAAAATATACAGGGTGTTCCATTTGAACAATCAAAGTTACTGGCATTTCCAGAAAAACCGGAAGTCCGCCATATTGGATTGTAATGTGATCAAATCCGAAATGGTTGCTTATATAACTGTACCAAATTTCAGAAAAATCCGTTAACGAATGCAGAAGTTACAGGGGTAGCCTGATATCCTGTCACCCGGTATGGTGACTACAATAACTCATGTTCCACCTGTGTTTCCTAATTTTATTATTGCTGAGATGATAAATCTAGGATACTACCTAAAATAAACAACTTTTTCTGAAAGTCTCACTAAATTTTACAGGAAAACTATTGCGATGATGTCTTTTGGAACATCCAACAACTTTCTTTAATCGGCTATCTAGCCAAGAATAGCCAAAATAAAGGCGCAGCTGTCCGGGGATAAACTTAGTTCAGCTGCTCTTCGCTAGATGGCGATGAGTGTTGAGGATCATAACATGGTTGGCCTACTTGTAGGATTGTTGAAACAACGAGAGTGTTTCGAAGAGGTATTTGTTTTAGGACCAAACATGTCTCGTAGGTTGATAGCAATAATATTACTTCGTTAATTACTTACACCATGGTCTGGAGCCTCGAACCCAACTGATTTTCAGTGTACTATCTATCATAATCCTTCTTCTCATGGTCGTCCGAAAATAAGAAACAAGCAGAAATCTTGAAAAAAAGTTGGGAAGCATTCAAATTTCAGTTATGTATAAAGTACGAAGTTATGGTTGATACATGATGTGAAACAAAAATTTGATATTTTCATTTGGAGAAATAGACAAAAAAAATCCAGTTATCTCTATGGAAGGGATTGTTTGGAATAATGGATGATAAAGTTATATCTCTCATTGAAACATGAAAGTATTATTATAAGATTTTTCTACGTTGCATTCTTTCCTTTCCAATGGTTGATATCCACACAAGATTTTCCACAACTTCATGTATTTACTGTATATATTCTCCATGACATATTTATAAGGATCACGTTATATCCTGAAGCTCACGATGATATATTTTCCGTTGGAATTGATATTGTTCAATACATAATGTCACCCCATTTTCCCCCAAGCGATTTATCAATGGAAAATAAAGGGATATAGCCATACAAAAGAAAAAACATCGTCTCTCGTCGGGTATAATTCTTTTCAAAACTGCTGTTTTTCTCACCCGACCGCTTAGGTGTCTAATGAGTCGAAAGGGCATCCCTAAAGGAGTGAAAAGGGGTGCTTTGTTCCCGAAAAATCCCTATTAAGGTGATTCGGAGCAATGAAAACCGGCGTGATTAACAGTGGATGTGTCTGAAGCAGAGATAAGACGCACCAAGGGTGTGTTTAGAAGTGTGTCATCTATCCACGGAATCTCCGGGATTTTTTACTTGATTGCGTCTTCGAATGAAGGGGTTGTTTTTTATCTTCGAGTTTCAGTCCGTTTTATCCCTCATTGTTCAATGAATGTCGAGATTGAATGTATCTACTACAGAGGATGCGTTCGGTATCTTTTATTTTGGAAACGTTCATGGATGATAAGTCCACTGACATGATTGGAAAATTATGCCAAGTAGATAGTTACAGTGAGTCGAAGTCTGTACATTTATTTCTGACAAAATATTTGACTTTCAAGTCCTAATAACGCAGAAGATAAAATAATAAGAAGAATGAAAACTACGATTTAGACCATCAATTGTTAGTGGGTTTAAAAACTCAAATCTAATCCGCATGATTCAGTTGACATACCGGGTGACACAGGATATCGGGCCACCCCTGTAACTTCTGCATTCGTGAACGGATTTTTCTGAAATTTGGTACAGTTATATAAGCAACCATTTCGGATTTGATCACATTACAATCCAATATGGCGGACTTCCGGTTTTTCTGGAAATGCCAGTAACTTTGTTTTTTCAAATGGAACACCCTGTATATTTTTACATATTCAAGTTCAACAGGTCAAAACAAGTCCAAACCTCATGTCAAATGTCATTTTTTTGAAACAATTGAAATTGAAATTGAAATTGTTTTTTTATTTTACCTCGTGGATAAATGAGATTTGGTCGAAGCTATTCACAATGAGAAATAACAGAAAACTATTTTTTTTCTGAAAAATTATTTTTTGTGTTACTTACTGGTTAATCAATTCAGTCACATCATATTTTGATCAAAAATTTTTTTTTTTTAAATGGAACCCCTATGGGCCACCTACCTGTCTCTCTAGAACATACATTAAGGAAAAAAATTACATATTGTAACGTAAATAAACTTAACTTGGTTCTACTAATTTATTTAACACTTAATCTACAACTTAATTTATATTACTACGCTACTGAATAGCTCGATCGTATGGGCTCGTTCAGACTGTCCCCGGCTCCCCTTGAGGGTCGCCTATTTATCTCCGATACAGCATTCTCGATGTTTCGAATTCTTCCAGTTGGCGTCCCGCATGTTCCAATTGCTTCCAATATTGACCGTTGTTTTTCGCGGCAGAACGACTGGACTGTTCTCGAACATCTCCGGGGATGATCTCATCGCTGTCGACGGCAACACGCGAGGCGACAGGTCCGGCCTAGGTTCGTTACATTGCCCCCTTCTTAAAGACATTTCGTCCCGAAATTTCATCCTTGGAGTGTGACGATATCTGCATGACTCCCCATATCTGCACCGTGAAGTTCGATGGAAGTAACACTCCACGGTCTTCATGATCGGTCGTGGAAGAGGGTTACAGCAAACCAAAATCCTGACGCCGCTGGATCTGAATATCGCCTCCAGCATACTTCTTATGACTCTCCAGTCCAACCCATCAATACCACAGGATAGTTTTGGAATTGCTAGATCCGCCAGATTCTGGTCCACCATAGTATCTCTTAGTTTGGTGAGACTCTTCCAGACATCCTCATAGGACGGTTTATCTTGGGAATGCCTCTTGGTAACTAGGTAGTAGATGTTTCTCTGGCCTTTCTTCAACTGTAGCACCCCACCAACTTCTGGATTCTGCTCCCGCAGTGTTTGGAGTTGACCAAATTTCTTGGAGAACACTACGGCAATGCCCCTGGACATTCGAAGATCTTCTGCCACACAGTGCGCTAGTGCGTAGTCAGCAGGCACCTCGAAAGGTCTCTTGACTCCTCTCTCGTCTCCCCATGTAGACCTTTCTGCCCGTTTGAATACAAGGACATAAACTTCTCGAACGTCATATCATCCTCCGGTGGCTTGAGGGTGCGAACTTGGTCATGGTTTCCAGCGTAAGGCCAACCTGTTGAAATGGACGACCCTTGGTTTTCCTCGGGGTGGCTTATGGATTCGGTACACAAGGTCGTTTATCCTTTTCACGATTTTATACGGGCCTTCCCACGAGTTCCGCAACTTTGGTGATAGTCCACGACGACGTTTGGGGTTGTACAGCCAAACCAGGTCATCAACCTTAAATCCTCCGGCGTCGGCCTTGATGTCATAGGTCTTCTTCATTTTATCGCTGGCACTCTGGATGTTCAACCGGACTCGTTCGTGGATGTCGTCCATTCTCTGCCGAAGTTTGCTGACGTAGTCCTCTCCCGCAGTGTCTTGTCCTGGCGGTATCCCAAACTTCAGGTCACAAGGCAGTCGCAGTTCTCGGCCCATTATAATACTAGCAGGAGTTTGACCGGTTGACTCGTGTACTGCGGATCGATAGGCCATCAGGAACAAATGAAGATACTGGTCCCAGTCTCTTTGATGGTCAGAGACAACCTTGGACAAGTGGCGGTTGATCGTCCTGTTCATCCGTTCCACCATTCCATCGGACTGCGGATGTAGGGCCGTGGTTCTTGTCTTGCGGATGTTCAGCAGTAGACATATTTCTTGGAAAAGGTTGGATTCGAAATTTCTGCCTTGATCCGAGTGCAGCTCCATTGGAATACCGAATCGGCATATCCACTCTTTCACCAAGACGTCGGCGACGGTGATGGCTTCCTGGTTGGGCAGGGGCATAGGCTTCCGCCCACTTACTGAAGTAGTCCATTGCCACAAGGATGTATTTATTCCTGTGGTCGGATACGGAAACGGGCCGGCGATGTCAATGGCGATTCTCTCGAACGGGCTGCCTACGTTGTACTGACGCATCGGGGCCTTGGGTCGTATTCGAGGTCCATTGCTAGCAGCGCATACAGCGCACTTCCTGCACCAGTCCTGGACGTCAGCTTGACAATTGGCCCAGTAAAACCGTTGCCTCACTTTCTGCAGGGTCTTCGTCACTCCCAGATGTCCTCCGGCACTCCATCATGGATTTCCGTCAGCACTTCCTCTCTTCTGTTCCTGGGAACAATTATTTGGCGTCTGTCTTCCCCACCAATATCGGCCTCAACACACGTTTCAGGATCCCATTGTCCAGAATAAGAGAGTTCCATTGTGCCCAATAGGACTTAACAGCCGGCGAGTAACCTGCGACTTCCTGCCATGATGGTCTTCGATTGCCCTTCTTCCAGCTGACGACTAAGCCAAGGTCGGGGTCTCTCTCTTGGTCTTTCTGGATCTTGCTGTCATTCCAGTTGTCATCCATTGCCGCGGTTCTACAAAGTGTTGCTTCTTTCTCTTCTGCTCGTCGGCAATGTGAGCAATCATCTGGACATGGTCTTCGCGACAAGGCATCTGCATTCTTATGGCTAGTTCCGGCTCGATGTTCGATCTCGAAATCGAATTCTTGGAGTCTCTCGATCCAACGTGCTACTTGACCCTCAGGATTTTTGAACTGTAAGAGCCATTTGAGAGCTGCATGGTCAGTTCTCAACAGGAATCTTCTTCCATATACGTACTTGTAGAAGTGTTCCACTCCCTTTACAACAGCTAACAGCTCTCGCCTGGTGACACAGTAATTGCGCTCTGGTTTGCTAAGCGTCTTGCTGAAATAACCAATGACCTTCTCCTGTCCCTCCTGGATCTGAGATAGGACAGCTCAAGTCCCACGTTGCTGGCGTCCGTATCCAAAATGAATTTCCCTTTGGGTAGGGGATAGCTCAGTATAGGTGCGTTGATCAAAGCTCCTTTCAGCTTCCTGAATGAGTCTTGACATTCTTCGGACCACTGGAACTTTGTTTGGCCTTCCGTGAGCTTGGTCAGTGGTTTAGCGATGTTGGCGAATCCCAGCACATATCGGCGATAGTATGTGCATAAACCAAGGAAACTTCGAAGTTGGTGAATGTCTTTTGGGATGGGCCAATCCTTAACAGCTTTGATCTTCTGGTCGTCCACTGCTACTCCTTCCCCAGAGACAACGTGGCCGAGGTATCGTACTTCTTTTTGGAACAGATGGCATTTCTTAGGGCTCAGTTTCAATCCGGAGTTCCTCAGTCGCAGGAATCTCCACTCCTTCCCCAGAGACAACGTGTCGAGTTTTGGTGGTTGATCTGCCGACCACAATTATGTCGTCGAGATACACTAGACACGTGTTCCATGAGAGTCCCTTCAGTACTGTTTCCATCAATCTTTCGAATGTGGCGGGAGCATTACAGAGCCCGAATGGCATAACGGTGAACTGCCACAATCCTGAGCCGATGGTAAAGCAGTCTTTTCTCGATCTTCCTGAGCCAGTTCTACTTGCCAGTATCCACTCTTCAGATCAAGGGTCAGAAAATCGTGGAACCAGCCAACGTGTCTAGGGTGTCATCTATTCTCGGGAGAGGTAACTGTCCTTCTTCGTGACATTATTAAGTTGGCGATAGTCTACACAAAAGCGTGTCGATCCATCCTTTTTCTTCACCAGTACGACTGGAGAGGACCAGGGACTGTCAGATGGTTCGATAACTCCTTCTTTTCCCATATCGCTGACTATTTTGTCAGCCTCTTCCTTCTTGGCAAGAGGAAGTCTTCTTGCTGATTGCCGGATCGGTCGGGCACCCCCAGTATCAATCTTGTGCTGGACCACATTAGTTCGACCTCCTTTTCCTTGTCCGGTATCGAAGATGTCTTGGTACTTCTTAACTAAATCTCTTAGTTTGGGCTGTTGAGCTGGTTTTATATCTTTGGAAGAGATGGCAACTAATTTTTCTAGTTCTGTGGGCAAGTTGTTAGGTTGGCTAATCGTACCTCGTACCTCCGGATCACTGAGGAAACTGGCGAGCAGTGCCCCAATATTGTTCCTTTCTTCAAGGTCACTGGAAAATAATTGACATTCATGACCCTTACGGGCACAAATTGGTCAGCACGCAACAAGGTCTTCCCTAGTGCAATCCCTCGTCTATTTATCTCATCATGAAGTTTGGGCTCGAACATCACCACGTTTCCACTGCTCGTACTCCCGTCCAAGCGAGCCTCCAGAATGGTTTCAGCCCTCTCAGGTACGCTTACATCTTCAGCCAACAACACACGGATCAACCCCTCACTTCTCCCATGAAGCACCAGCTCTTCTCCGTTGACACGTAGGACGCCGTCTTTGAAATCCAATTCAAACCCTCTGGAATTCATGATGTCCATTCCGATGATTGCATCGTCTTCGATGTCCGCTACAAGTGCCTGATGTTTCACTTTAGTGCTGCCCAAAATTATTTCAATCGGTAGCTCGCCATATACAGTAGCTGGCTCCCCTGTTGCTGTGCGTAGCTTCCAAGTTGTCGGTTCAATTCGTTCCGGTGTTCTGGCAAAGGAAGGTCCGAGAATTGTCCTAGTCGCACCTGTATCTAGCAGCATGGTGCAAGGCTCGTTATTGATGAGACCGTCTACGAAAACACCTCTGTTCTGTCGTTGCAGGATAGCGACATATGCGTTGTAAACCAGGGCTTGCTGGACACAGGCCGACGATTGCCCCTTCTCATCGACCTTTCTTAGTTTTCCTGCATCGGAGTCGATGAATGTTGGACATTTGCTACGCACATGTCCAATTTTGCGACAATTCCGGCATCTTATATGTCTTTTCTCAGGCAACACTTCCTTCATCACTTTTCTTATGGCAGCTTCCAAGTTAGCAGGCTCCTGTGAGTCTTCCTCAATCGTTTGAACTTTACTTTGGCTTTTGCAGCATTGTTTTGCTGCCTCAAATTCCAAAGCTCGTGCCAGTGCGTCTACGAGATGTGTTGGACGAGCTAATATCAACGCTTGTCTGGTTTCTTGGTCACGGAGTCCATCCAAGAATGCCTGAACCGCTAATCGCTCCATTACATTTTCCGGTATGGCTGGATATGCGAGACGAACCAAGCGTGCAATGTCAGTTTCGAATTCTTGTAAGGATTCGCCCGATTTTGGCAGCGATTTTTCAGCTGGGAGTGGTATACGTGTTCCAAATGGGCGTGGCCATATCGTAATTCTAGATGTTTAATCAGCTGCTCCTAGTCCTCCTGTTCTTGGGCAGGTAAGAGTTTGTAGAATATTCGTCGCTTCTCCACGTAATGCAAGTGTTAGTGCTACAGCTCTTTCCCTGCATTCCATCCATTTGCTTTGGCCGCTGCTTCAAACTGCCGGCGGTAATTTGCCCATGGAGTTTTCCGTCGAACTGAGGCGGCTTCATGGAAAGCTTCCTATTTCTGAAATGACCTTGACATCTTTTATACCCTCTTGAACTTTATCCACGTTCAAACTCAAGTCCAGCATTGCATTTTCGTTAACCATCTCTGTGGAGGACGCACTATTAATTTGTTTTCCAGCTTACTGATCGTTTCCTTTATTTTGTCCATTTCTGCCTCGACCCCATCTTTGATTTTATCTACCTCCGTGTTCATTTGCTCCCCTAATTTTATCTATCTCTGTCTCAACGGTTCCCATTCTTTCTTCTAGGAAATTAGCCACACCACACAATTCTTTTTTTAGGCCTTCTGTGTTTTCCAGGAACTTCTCTTCCAGGCTTCTTGAATTTTCTAGAAGCTTCTCTTCCAGATTTCTAGAATTTTCTTCCAGGCTTCTAGAAAGCTTCTCTTCCAGATTTATAGAATTTTCCTGAAGTTTCTCTTCCAGATTTCTAACATTTTCTTCCAAAGTCCTCGAATTTTGTTGCAGTTCTTCTTTCACGGATTTAGTAGTTTCTTCGAGTTTATTCATTACCAAACTCAAATCACCTCCGGGAACTTCGAATAAAAATGTTTCGGGGTCCTCACCTTCTTGTATAAGTCCTTCTGCAAGTCTTTCCTGGAGTACTTGCTTTTTACCCGTTGTTTCCAGTTCCCTTTCCTCCAATTCCTGTTTCAATTCCGCTACCTTCAAGTCCGCAAGGCGCACTTTTCTTGAACACATTTTGTCTTTGACGAGGTATCAGTATGTTTCACACGAAAAAGTTTATCAGTTTGTTAAAAATTCACTTCGCGAATTCTTTTCCACGGGCCACCAGTCTATTGTCTGTTTCACGCGAAGAGTGTATCAGTTTATATTCCCACGCACAATTGTCCACTTCGCGAAAACCGGGCCACTGTCTATTTTCTGTTTCACGCGAACAGTGTATCAGTTTATATTCCCACGCACAATTGTCCACTTCGCGAAAACCGGGCCACTGTCTATTTTGGGCGTACAAAAAGGTCTATCAATTTATTTTTCTGACTATCCACTCCACGATCACTTGTTTATTTTCAAAATCTCACTTCCGACACCAATTGTAACGTAAATAAACTTAACTTGGTTCTACTAATTTATTTAACACTTAATCTACAACTTAATTTATATTACTACGCTACTGAATAGCTCGATCGTATGGGCTCGTTCAGACTGTCCCCGGCTCCCCTTGAGGGTCGCCTATTTATCTCCGATACAGCATTCTCGATGTTTCGAATTCTTCCAGTTGGCGTCCCGCATGTTCCAATTGCTTCCAATATTGACCGTTGTTTTTCGCGGCAGAACGACTGGACTGTTCTCGAACATCTCCGGGGATGATCTCATCGCTGTCGACGGCAACACGCGAGGCGACAGGTCCGGCCTAGGTTCGTTACAATATCATTTTTGTATTTCGGTGCAGTAACAAATTGTATAAATTCAAAAATCTACAACTAGTTCATGAGTTTCCTTGCAGTTCGAATAATTGTTCAACTTAGTAAGCTGTGGAAAACAACATTTCTGAATCTTGTCAACTAATTGTGTAAGTTATACTTATAAGCACGATGATGGTGTTTTTTCAAAATTCTTCTAGCGTTTTCTCGACCTACATTGCATTGGTATTCCAATTCCCGCGTCGAAGCGGTTGGATCAAAATCAACATAAGCAAAACGTTCATTTCTGCCGCCTCACTTACGATCATCTTCTCCATTGTTGGGTTTTTTTCGGAATCTTCTCTCCACATTTTTGAAAAAGTTTCTTTGTGGGTGTCTTCTGTGTGGGTATCGTTCAGCGTATAACTAACAAGCGGCGACACTGTTTTTAAGATATTCTCCGTAAACTAATAACATATCAACCTGTTCACTTCTTGTGAACATATAATTTAGATTTTACATTTCTACTAAATTAATTCTCGGAAGTTAACTACTTTTCGATAGTTGAGATGAAAGATAACAGCGAAACACAATTAGTTGACAAGATTCAGAAATGTTGTTTTCCACAGCTTACTAAGTTGAAAAATTATTCGAACTGCAAGGAAACTCATGAACTACCTAGTTGTAGATTTTTGAATGTATACAATTTGTTACTGCACCGAAATACAAAAATGATATGTTATTTTTTTCCTTGATAAATGTTCTAGAGAGACAGGTAGGTGGCCCATAGGGGTTTCATTTGAAAAAAATGAATTTTTGATCAAAAAGTGATGTGACTAAATTGATTCATCAATAAATGACACCAAAAATAATTTTTCAGAAAAAAATATTATGTTTTTCTGTTATGTGCAACTCATTGTGAATAGCCTTGACCAAATCTCATTTATCCACGAGGTGAAATAAAAAAACAATTTTATTTTCAATTGTTTCAAAAAAATGGCATTTGACATATGGTTTGGACTTGTTTTGACCTGTTGAACTTGAATATGTAAAAATATACAGGGTGTTCTATTTGAAAAATCAAAGTTGCTGGCATTTGCAGAAAAATCGGAAGTCCGCCATATTGGATTGTAATGTGATCAAATCCGAAATGGATGCTTATATAATTGTACCAAATTTCAGATAAATCTGTTCACGAATTCAGAAGTTACAGGGGTGGCCCGATATCCTGTGTCACCCGGTATACAAGGCTAGACGCGTAAAATGTTTCTGTCGAAGAAAAGGTAAGGACTATGTCTGGGCATTCATTTCCAAGGCAAAATCTGGTACAATCAGGGCATTATGGAGCATTGCGGCAAGCGAAAATGTATCTATAACTCAATTTGATGTTTCTATTGCCTTATTTTATGAAAAACGAAAAGAAAACATCTTCATGAAACAGCCAGAGGGAGGGAGGGAGGTATAATTCAGCTCTTGTATGTCATCTCCAGCGAAGCTTCTAGCGCCTAGATGTTGGAACAAAGAATTCGAAGAATTTCTAGAAGCGTGATGCTGACCCTTGCTTTCTCATAAAGAGACAAGGAAAAGACTAGCATCGAATAATGAATCATTTTGAGGAGATTTCGTGAAGAATTTGGAAGATGATTTAATAATCAAGATCATACCAGCTTCGTATTTTCTTGGATTAGAAATCGAAACATATGGAGATGGATCAGTTTGAGTGGCACAGGTGACCTTTACGGGATGGGAGCCAGTCTCTACTAGGTACTATAATAAATGACCGCAGTCAACCAGGGAAGGAAGTGGATCCTAGTTGTTTTCGGAAATATTTTACTACATGTTGCTGAAGAATATTTTTTTTTTCGAGAATGAAATGATTGTTGATAGATATTGAAAAAACGTTTCAAAATGAATACGTTCCTGATTTTCCAACAATAATTATCGCATTATTTCTGAAACAGAAAAATTGTCTATGATATACGGTTTTTGCTTGCAGTATTATTCTCTTATTTATTTATCTGGTGTTAGACTCCTGGTGCCTATAGGTTTGAAAGAACATGAAAAATTAAGTAAATTGGACAATATACAGGGTGTTTGTCAATAACATGCTAATATTTGAAGAGATAATTCTTGGGTCAATTTTGAGAAAAAACCTTCATATGAACATATGTTTTCAAAGTTTCTTAACTTTTCTGAACTACAGGGTGCTAAAGTTTCAAGATTTTATTTTTTATAACTTTGGTTTTTTGGGAAAGTATACGTATTTTCTATCATCAAAAGGCATTTTTGTGTAGGTATAATGATATTGGGTTAAATTATTAAGAAAAATCGCTTAAATATAATTGAGAATTGTTTGTTTATATATAATATATGATAATATATATATATATATATATATATATATATATATATATATATATATATATATATATATATATATATATATATTATATAATGATATATGATATACCCAATTGATGTAAAATGTCAAATTTATAATTAATAAAAAGTTCAGTTTCTCGATAAGAGGTATTTATAAACAAAATTACTCACGAAGATCAGTTTCACTGTCGTCATCCAAATTGATAATATACTTTTCTTTGGGAATTTTTTCTATATCCATATATGAGTTTTCCACCTTTTTAATATGGAAAACACACTTGGCCCAGCTGCTATCAGGAATGTTTGCAGTTTTTGTTTGAATAAGAGCTACCACAGTTGAACTTAAAGTTGGAGAAGTATTATTTCTTCGAACTGCTGACTTAAGCTGATGCCATATATGTTTAATTGGGTTAGACACACAGTAATAAGGAGGAAGTTTGAGCACCGTATGTCCCAAGCTTTCAGCCAATGAATCACAAAAATATTTCTTTTTTATCGAATAACTGCGTAAAACTGCTAGTAACTGTTTTTTGTGTACTTTTCCTCATAGTACATATCATTATTTTACATATATTTTTGCATATTGGCTTTGGTGTCATTTGAACATGGTGCTTTATCTAGTCTTCGACTGACGATAATACTGTTGGGTGGAATATTTGGTATGAGTTTATTTTGGAACCAGTCTTCAAATAATTCGGCTGAAGTATCATCATGATAATCGACTAAAGAGTCCTTAATATTCATTGCCGATAAAGACAACGTATTTGGTATAAAACCATTTTCGGTTCCTGCGTGAATTATCGTAATGCGTTCTCCTTTATTAGACGGCGCATTAGTTTGGCACAAGTCAGATGAGTCTACCCAACTTTTGTTTGGAATATCGTGTGTATCGAACCAAGTTTCATCCAAATACACTATGTTCTACCATATTCTCTTAATTCGTTTATTTATTAAATTTAAATCCGTTTTATAAAAGAGACTTCCTCACAGTCTCTTTGCAACACTGGATACCAGTTTCATTCTTATTAAGCCGTTGCATTGAAATATCTAATGTAGGCACAATTTGCTCTTTATACAAGGCATATATTGTTCTTCGAATTATATCTACATCACAGCCATCTAGTTTACTTGAACCGCCAGAGTCTTTTCGTTCCTTTCTTTTCAAAATAGGGTTACTTACTATTTTAAACACTGTGGAATACCGTGTTTTTGTTAAAGAAGCTCTTTCTTGCACATATTGATCCTTGGACATTTCACGTTCCAGAAAGTATAAACATTTAATATAATTTGTTTCTCATGAGGGTTTAACATTTGTCGACTAGTGGTACGACGACCACCAGTTGAAGTACTAGTTTCAGGATGAGCCCATAGACGCCACATTTTTCACGACACAAAAATAGACACTACTGACACAACGGAATATTAGGTAGGTAATGACTGAATGTTGTTTAACTTTCCTCCTTTTATTTCTGAAATTGGAAAGCGGTCAGTTCTCAAAACAGTCTTGTTTTCCAAATCTGGTAGGTAATTTATTTTGTAACCGCAAATAGACCATGATCGCTATAATCTCGTTAATAGCCCATTAGTACTGAAAGTCTGGTGGCCAGGTAAGTAAATTTTATTATTTACATACATTTAAACATATCCTTACCAACGGTTCTAAATCAACCTTACGAGATTTTTTGTTATCAATAAATTTAAATACAAAAGTGTCAACAAAAGCCAAAAATAATGGAGAGCCCACTATTATCAAAATGCCAAACTATTTCATGAGATATTTCAATCCGGACCTGGAAATCTTTGAAGGGACACACACTTTTATTGCTTATCTATATTTCGAACAATAGGTTAAAATGAGGTTCGGCGTCTCATATTGATTTACGACCTTCTTAGATTTCTGGTTCCACTTTACATAAATTGTTTTTTCTCATAAGTGGTCAAGCGAGATGCGAATGAATGAATTTAAATTTTTTATGCCAACACCGTACGGCGAACGAAAAAAATCAAGAGACCAGATTTACTCAGAAAGGAATGAGGATTTCAAAAATAATTTTTACTTTGAGAAAAAGCAGTGGCGTATTACTTTTCTCTCCGAAATGATTCAGTGCAGATCTCGCACTACTAAACTGGCAAGAATGAAAAATTATGTTGTACAGCAGAAAATTCCATTTGATGTATAGAAGATGCGCACTGCGTTTCATAAAAATATCTAGAGTCATACCAAAGTTATCATAAAAAAATAATTTTTTCTTATAACTTTGGCATCCTGTAGTTCAAAAATTAAAACCTTCGGGACATATGTTCATATGATTTTTTTTCTCGAAATGGACCCAAGAATAACTTCCTCAAATATTAGCATATTATTGAGATGTATATAGCCAGAAATAAAGTATATTGTCCAAGAAAACATGTAGTCATGCATTGACATTATTTGGTAGGCTCATCCTGTTATATTTCCTACTCACAACTGTCATTGCTAAATTTGATATAAATATTTGAGAGCATTTTTTTTCTATCGTTCCTGACTTGTAAAACTTGAAAACTAATTAAGCAATCTCAATACTCTCAACGGACGAATTGTAAAGAATGTGTTCCAGCACAACTCAATCGGATTATTAGTAACGGAGAAACTCCACCACTTTTTAAGTTGTACTGCCTTTCCTCGACATAGTAGTGATTAATATGTACTTTATGGCCTGGGTGCGTCATAGGTGGTCCGATATCAGTTTTTCGAAAAGATTTCGAGAGTAGAAGTATAGTACTACAAAACGTATATTCTCATTTTGCGTTAAAAATGCTGAAAAACAGGTGAAAAATAATTGCAAACATGATCGAAAATGGGCGAGTGCGTGAAAGCGGCTGAGTAGTGGAGGTAAAGCAGCAGACGTGGGAAAGCGTATGTATAGCGATACAACGCGCTGCGCCTGTTATGAATCTGCTGCTCTACCCCCACTCCTGAGCCGCTTTCATACACTCGCCGGTTTTCGGTCATATTTGCAAGTATTTCTCACCTATTTCGCAGCATTTTAACGTAAAATGAGAATAATCATTTTGTAGTACTATACTTCAACTCTCAAAATCTTTGAGGAAAATTGAAATCGGACCACCTATGACGCATCCAGGTCTGCTGCAATAAAGTGCATTAAAAAAATCAAATTGCAATTATGCCAAAACTAATAATCCAACAGTGCCTGCTTCAAAACTTCGAAAATGGTGGTGTAATGAATTCGTATCGAGATTGCTTCATTAGTTCCATTAGTTTTCAAGTTACAAGTCAAAAACGATAAAAAATTAAAGAAAATGCTCTAAAATGTTCATAACAAATTTAGCAATGACCGTTTGGAGTAGGAAACACCAGGATATAACTACCGACCGTCTTCCGTATGATGGCACAGTCGGTTTCCTGGTAGTATTTTTTCACGAAAAAATCTCTATTGATTGGTCTATCATTAGGCCAATAAGTGTCGATTACAGCAATCAACTCGAAACAACTTTTTTATCTCAGAAATATCGGAAGCGTACCAGCGTTTCTATATTTTAGAAAATAAATGAATTCAACACTACTGAGTCTACCCCGATAATTGCATTTTAATTTCCACGGAAAATATGAAAGTAATAATACCCTTCTCTTCTCTGCGTCATACCTATGGTAATTTGTACGTTTTATATTTGCTGACGTTCCTTGATGATTGGAGGCATGTATTTACCTAATATTGTATAACAGTTGTTGTATGGGACTTTAATACTCGTCGTATTTGTTTACATTTCATCTTCATGAATGCTTCATGAAACAAACGATTTCCCGAAGCTAATGATTATTTGAATGAGTCATTATCGACGCGTACTAAATAATTCAGTTTGGTATTGATGAATGTTCTAGTAGTGAATTTGAACAATTTTTTGTGTTACTTAGACAGTT